>JAFMSR010000013.1:32701618-33260789 GCA_022818135.1 Saxidomus purpurata
AGGGTGAAATGATGTTGCAGTAAAGAGAGTTTGATTTACAGACCACTAGGGCCGTCGAGATTTGATACTTCATGCAATGATTGAAGACATTTAGGATATGGAGAACTGTAATTTAGATAACATAACTATTTAAATAATCTCCCTTTCTATTAAAATCTTGTCAGTAAAAGTTGGATACTATTGAATACTGGGATTGAATTAATACTTGAATCCCACCATCAGGGAGTGCTGTGACCAAGAACCATAACTCTAGCTAATCTCATAATTGATGTATTTATTACCCTTCCACGAAATTGCCAGCTGTTTGATTGGTCAGTGACACGGAAGTTCATATTGATATGAATGGGTAAGCTGGTAATATACACTTGTCATATCCTGTCATTGTACCCCACACTAAACGTGGGTGTTCACATTTAGTACATCAATGGAGCAATCATATTCAAACTAGAATGCAGCTCTGCAGTATTGAATCATCACTGTCCTCTTGTTACAATGTTACAATACCATTTAAGATCTGTATGCTTTGGGAAGTGGTCACCATTATCGTATAAAGGACACCTCCAGTGCCTTCAGCGCTTTGATTTAAATTTACGCCCGTACAGAATAAAATACGCCCTGGATTGAATTCTAACCGGATAGTGCAGATAACACATGAATACTGTTTTACGCACGGAAACCAACCGTAAATGGCATGGATTACGGGCGTACAATTGGCACGTAATATGTAAGTGAGCAGGAATTTATAGATAAAAATTACGCCCGTATAAATCCATTTTACAGGCGTACAAAATGCAACAATACAACAGCAATACAACAATTCAGACTCCAATTTAGGATACAACGAAACAGTTCCAATTTGTTTTTCACCAACCATTTTCAAAGTCATTTTAGAACAATTGCAGTTATAAAAGAATCTCTTATCGAAAAATCTCACGGGTTTATGCCATCTTGTCCCTCCTCATTGTAAAATAAACATAGAACATGAAAATATTCCAAATACTTCGCTAAAATGACAAGATTCATGAGGAGAGAAGAACATTTTTAGTTCACCTGGCTATGCCAGGGTGAGCTTTTCTGATCGATGATAATGTCCGTTGTCCGTCGTCCATCAACATTTTGATTCAAATGACATCTCCTCTGAAACCTCAAGGTCAATGTTGATAAAACTACGCAGGAATGTTCCTTGCATGAAGCTCTACCAAAATTGTTCAAAGAATTCAATTCCATGCAGAACTCTGGTTGCTATGGCAACAAATAGGAAAAACTTAAAAAATCTTCTTCTCTAAAACCACAAGGCCTAGAGCTTAGATATTTGGCATGTAGCATTGTATAGTGGACCTCTACCAAGATTGTTCAAATTATGACCCCCGGTCAAAATTGACCCCGCGCGGGTGGACACTTAGTTTTTGCAAATGCATATATAGGAAAAACTTTAAAAATCTTCTTCTCTGAAACCACAAGGCCTAGAGCTTAGATATTTGGCATGTAGCATTGTCTAGTGGACCTCTACCAAGATTGTTCAAATTATGACCCCTGGGTCAAAATTGACCCCGCAGGGGTGGTCACTTAGTTTTTGCAAAGGCATATATAGGAAAAACTTTAAAAATCTTCTTCTCTGAAACCACAAGGCCTAGAGCTTAGATATTTGGCATGTAGCATTGTCTAGTGGACCTCTACCAAGATTGTTCAAGTTATGACCCCCGGGTCAAAATTGACCCCGCGGGGGTGGTCACTTAGTTTTGCATAGGCTTATGTAGGAAAAACTTTAAAAATCTTCTTCTCTGAAACCACACGGCCTAGAGCTTAGATATTTGGCATGTAGCATTGGCTAGTGGACCTCTACCAAGATTGTTCAAATTATGACCCCCGAATCAAAATTGACCCCGCAGGAGGGGTCACTTAGTTTTACATAGGCTTATGTAGGAAAAACTTTAAAAATCTTCTTCTCTGGAACCACAAGGCCTAGAGCTTAGATATTTGGCATGTAGCATTGTATAGTGGACCTCTACCAAGATTGTTCAAATTATGACCCTCGGATCAAAATTGACCCCGCACAGAGGGTCATTTAGTTTTACATAGGCTTATATAGTAAAAACTTTAAAAATCTTCTTCTCTGAAACCACAAGGCCTAGAGCTTAGATATTTGGCATGTAGCATTGCCTAGTAGACCTCTACCAAGATTGTTCAAGTTATACCCCTGGGGTCAAAATTGACCTTGCCCGGGGGGATCATTTGTTTTACAAAGGCGTATATAGGAAAACTTATTTGGTATATAACATTATCTAGTGATCTTCCACCAGGCAAGTGGACTTGTACCAAGGTGAGCGATATAGGGCCATCTTGGCCCTCTTGTTTAAATATCTCCGACAATGTTTTCTCAAGATTACCCGTAGTCTTTAGAGATGTATTATTTCGGTTAAAAAGACTTCGGTGGATACTGTGTTATATAAATCACATACCATCACTTAGTGGTGAACAATTTTGTAATTATTGTGTATTTTTTACATTTATATAGCACTGTGTCAAATATATTCTGAACAATGAACAAGCCATAAAAAAATTTGAACAGTTGTGTTCAAATATGTAATAAGTCTGAAGTGGCATTTCTCTATCAAATTTCATACTTTTCATAATTTCTACGTTTCCCATAGAGTAATAGCAGTGCAAGTGAAAAAGGTGTATAGTTTGACAGATCATTCAATAAAGTTTATCTTTGAATGTAGCAAAAGCAATCCGAACAGGTTGAATCACTGTTGATCATTAAACTTCTTTGGCACAAGAGAAATAGTGTGAGATAGGCATGTTGTTGATTTTTCATTTTTAAATTGTGTGCACCTTCTAAACGTATTGTATGTAAAAAGTGCTGAGAGTAAAAATGAATGCAAACAGCATCAATGTTATATATGTCTATACAATCTACCACATACAGTTAAACCTTCAAATGTCCCTTTAACCTACATGAAATCGAACATGCATGTAATCCGTTTCGCTAACGTTAATATTGTTGTTGTTGTTGTTTTTCTTTCCTTTACTTTTATTTTATTCACAAACACACCTACAATTACATGATACATTTATTTGTCAGTTATTTCTTAGTTTTAAAATATGTTGCAGTACCGTAAAACATTCAATAATTTATGTAAAGATGGGCGTATAGCGATTTATTACAGAAGGCATCTATGTCGATTAGTTGTGTCATTTCTCGATATATGTTGTTCTTTAAATCATATCTTTTTATCATTTTACCATCATTGAACACATTATTTATGTTTCGGCAATATGATCTGCTAGATGTAGGGAGTGCCTCTAGAAAGATACAGTAATAAAAAAGTTTTTAATTTAACATTTTACAAACCATATCCAATGGCTATCACTGTATTCTTCTTTGCGGTAACTCATTTATCATGACCGCTGTTCTGTCTTTATTGAATACTTAAACGAAATACTGTTTTTGTTTTTCAGAGTCTGAATCGTAATTATCATGTTAAACAATTGTTAAAGACTCGTCGTAATTATCATGTTAAACAATTGTTAAAGTGACATTATGCGCATATTACTGCACAAAGTGTATTTTGGTGACAGTTTTATAAAAGCAATTTTTGGTTGCTAATGTGTTAAATTAATGATTATGCCGCATTAGTATTTGACGTTGGTGCTTTGGATATAAAAAAATCAGACTGATAAAATGATAGTTGAATGTGTCGTTGCTGATGTTGGTAGAGATTTCGGCAGTGGAAGGGAAGCAACTCCTGCATGCAGTTGTTCTTTTCTTAAATTGACTCTCCCAGTCAAATAAGAAAATCAATATTTTGAAAGTTATTTTTTCATACTGGTAGCGGGAAGAGTTTGGTGTATTGGGTTAAAAGTTATTATTTCCTCTACACTTTTGTACACACACCATTTTCAGCTGGATTTTTACTTGAAAAAAATGCGCATAATGTCACTTTAAAGATTGTCGTAATTATCATGTTAAACAATTGTTAAAGATTCGTCGTAATTATCATGTTAAACAATAGTAAGTCTACATTACCCTATCAATGACGGCAGTTTGGACCAGTTTGTGTCTTAATCTTCAAAGGAGGACAAAAAGGTGAGCTTTCAAAGTTGATTGCTCTCTATTTGACAACGTTATTAACATATGAGCCAATATTTCCCTAGCTTTATTAAATCCTCGCCTTTTCGTGTTAAACATATCACATTTTTTTCATATGATTGCTATAATCTTGTTTCAATTTCAAAATTTCTTTTTTAATATAGTTGAAATGATTGGATATTCAGTACAAAGTAAAATTATACTTTCATTTCGATATGAAATACTTTGCCAATATAACATTTTTTTATCACGAAATTAATAATATTTTCATTTCTTGCTGGCTTTTTTTGCAATTTGTTGCGTAGAAATATTAATCTTTCACTTTGATCAGTTATGAAAATGTTTTTATTTCTAAGGTAAAATTGAAAATCTACGGAAAAGAAATTAACTGTGTGACATTCCCTAAAAAGGTGTTTGACTGAGTGCCATGAAATATAAGTCACGTAGTTTAGTTCGGAGCTCATCGAAACTTATGGACAAATTCTTAACAATTTGGATTTATTCATTTATGGTGCAAATGTTCAATGTCTTGACAACAGCAAAAACAACAATCAACTTTATTTCTACCAGGTTACATCATGGTTACATATCATGGTTACATCATGGTTACATCATGTAACACATAACTTTATTATGTGGGTAGTATTTTCAATTCCAATGGGTCTGTTTTAAAGACGCAGTTTATGGTTATGATGCACGAATTCCAAATTACTTAGAATGAGTGTATACTTTTTACAAGACACACATTTTACAGAGAAAGATAATAGCTATATTAGAAGCCAGTGGGGTTTTGAATGTTTTTTTAACAACAACAATAGTTCTTCTAGAGGTGTAGCCATTCTTATTAACAATAATTTTGATTTTCAATTTGTAAGCACTGAGAAGTATTTTAATGGTAATCTACTTATATTACAATGTAAGATTAACAACAAAAAATTCTCACTCTTTTGTCTGTATGGTCCAAATAAAGATGAGCCAGAATTTTACAGATTTTTATACCAAAAGATTATTTCACAGGAAAGTTACTGTATAATTGGGGGCGACTTCAACTAAGTGATTAACCCAGATATAGATTGTTTAAATTATTTACATGTCAATAATCCAAATGCAAGAAATGAGGTACTACAGATGTTGATAGAATGTGATCTGATAGACTGCTGGCGTGAACAACATTTAGAATTACAACAGTATACTTGGTTAAAGAAGAACCCTTTCAAAAGAGCACGTCTAGATTTCTTTTTAATCTCAAGCCGTCTTTTTACAGAGGTTAATGATTCACTTATACTTCCTGGGTACCGAACAGATCATTCTTTGATAGTTATGAATATTCAGCTTGATAAATTCAAAAAGGGTTCAAGTTACTGGAAATTAAATGATTCTCTCTTAAAAGACACACAGTATGTTACTCAGGTTAAACAGCTCACAACTCTAATTAAAATTCAATATTCCTCAAACAATCAAGACATGAACATACCCTTTGAAAATATTTCAAATAAAGATGTTAAGTTTACAATAAATGACCAATTATTCTTTGATACACTATTAATGGAGATCAGGGGTAAAACAATTGCTTACTCAACTCACAAAAAACAACAAGAGGATAAAAAGGAGACAGAATTGCAGAAAAGGCTTTACAAAATTCCCAAAATATTAATATAGACATTTTTGAACAAAAACAAGCAGAATTACAAGAACTTAGGAAAAAGAAGCTAGAAGGGTCACTGGTCCGATCCCGAGCAAAATGGATTCTTGAGGGGGAGAAACCAAGTAGATACTTTTGCAATCTTGAAAACCGCCATTTTGTTTCTAAAGTTATGAACAGGTTATATTCAAAGACGGGAAATTTACTTCAAAACCAAGACTCCATTCTAAATGAAACTTATAAACATTATAAAACCCTATATGCTCAAAATGAAACTGAAGAAATAGATTTAAATGCAACATTCATGAATGCAAATATCCCAAAATTGTCTGAAGAAGAAAAACAGCAGTTAGAAGGCAATTTGACCTATAGAGAGATGCTTGACAGTCTGAAGAAAATGCGAAATTATTCCGCTCCTGGAAATTCTGGTTTTACAGTATCTTTCTATAAATTCTTTTGGTCAGATATTGGTCAATTTTTAGTTCGATCTATTAACTATGGTTTTGTCAAAGGAGAATTATCCATCTCTCAGAAACAAGGGGTCATAACATGTATCCCAAAAGGAGACAAAGACAAGGCATATCTTAAGAATTGGCGTCCAATCTCACTTTTAAATGTAGGATATAAAATTGCTTCTGCAAGCATAGCTAACAGAATGAAAAAGGTGTTAAACTCAATATTTAGTGAAGATCAGAATGGTTTTATATCGGGTAGATTTATTGGAGATAATGTTCGACTTATATATGATGTTATGTTTTATATTGAGAAAAATAACATTCCAGGCATGTTATTGCTACTGGACTTTCAAACAGCTTTTGATTCTGTTTCCTGGAAATTTGTTTCAAATGTTCTTCATTTCTTAAATTTTGGGGACAATTTTGTGCATTGGATTCAGCTATTTTACAGAAATATTCAGTCCAGTGTCGTTATTAATGGTCACTTATCAGACTGGTTCTTTATACATAAAGGTTGTCGTCAAGGTGATCCCTTATCTCCGTATCTCTTTCTTGTATGCGCCGAGATCCTAGCACTATTGTTAAAGAACAATAATAATATAAAAGGTATATCCATTAATAGACTTGAATTCCTCCTTTCTCAATATGATGATGATACAACACTTATGTTAGATGGTTCAGAAAGATCATTGTATAACACTTTCAAGGTTTTAAAATTTTATGCTAAAATATCTGGTCTTAAAATTAATGTGGACAAGACTAAGGCAGTATGGATTGATTCCAAAAGAAATTGCAATGAGGTTATATGCCCAGAACTTGGTTTACATTGGGAAAATGGTGTTTTTAAATTACTAGGAGTAAACTTTACTGTTAAAATGGATGAAATTACTGATATCAACTATAAACCTAAAATAAGAGAAATTAAGTTACTTCTTTCCAGCTGGTCAAAAAGAATATTGACCCCAATTGGTAAAAACACAGTGATAAAAACACTAGCATTATCAAAAATCAATCACTTAATAATTGGTCTTCCAAGCCCTAAAAAAGAAACAATAAAAGACCTGCAGAAAATATTTTTTAATTTTCTTTGGAATGATGGCCCAGATAAAATTAAAAGGGAAGTAATAACACAAGATTTTGAAAACGGAGGACTTAGGGTAACTGATATAGAAAATTTTAATATAGCTTTGAAGTTGACTTGGCTAAGAAGGTATGCTAAGAGAGATTCAAAATATTTTGAACTAGTGAAAGAACTTTGTCCTTTTATCCCCAAATTTGGAAAATATGGAAATGAATTCCTAAAACAAAAAACAAATTTGATTCAAAATGATTTTTGGAGAGATACTTGGAAGGGCGTTATAACCCTTATTGAAAGGAAAAAGATCTCTACTTGGCATGAGTTCTTATCTGAACCTGTATGGTACAATTCTAAATTTAAAATTGGTGGAAAAGCTTTTGCAGATCACTCCATTTTAGATAAAGGTGTATTCCTGGTTAATGACTTTATGAAAACTAATGGAAATTTCTACTCCTTTCCAGAATTTCAGGAAATACATAATGCAAGAACTATTTTTTTGCAATACAATAATATAATATTTGCTTTGCGTAAATACTTAGATAACCTTCATATACCTCACAGAGGGATAAATGAGCCTAAACCCTTACAACCGTTACCCATTGAAATAATAAATTCTGGACATAAAGGATGCAGGAAAATTTATGATACCTTAAATAGTAAAAGTTCCCAGCCTACATCACAGCATAAATGGTCAAAAGTCCTTAACATACCATATCACAATTGGAAAAATATATATAAATTACCTTTTAGGTGTACTAAAGATACAAAACTACAGTGGTTTCAGTTCAGAATAAACCATAGAATCTTGGGGACAAATAGTCTCTTACAGAAAATGGGTAAGGCAAATAGTAATTTATGTACCTTCTGTAATCAAGAAATAGAATCCATTGTACATTTATTCTGGGAATGTGACATCATAAAAGATTTCTGGACAAATGTTCAGGTATGGATTAATAGAACATGTAATGTAAGTATTGTAGATTTTTCAGGCACCAATATTCTGTTTGGTAATGTATCATTCCAGCCAACTTTGAATACCATAGTTATGACTGCAAAGTTGTATGTATATCATTGCAAGTTAAATTCAAATCTGCCAGTATTGAGTGTTCTAAAAAAGAAAATTTCTTTACTATTCCATGCTGAAAAAATAAATGCAATAAAGTCATTTACTATTGATAAGTTTAATAAAATGTGGAGACCATTTGCAGTGCTTGCCAACACAAATTTGTAAAGATGTTGAGTGAAATTATTTTTAAGTAGATCCACTTGTCTCAAACTTATAACACCTTATCCCCCCACCATATCCATAGGTACACTTTTCCACCCGGATTGCTTTGATCTTTTGATATTTTCCCCTTTACCTTTCTAACAAAATAACTCCCCAAGTCTAAGTATTATAGATATAACCATTAGTACTGCAGTATTATTGATACATATAGGTTTTAAGGGAGGTAACTCAATCAAATTTATTGCATCTAGTTTAGAGCAGTTGTCTTTCTTAGATCTGTACCCCACTGTACAGTTCATTCAGTTAAAATCGTGGTATATCACCTTTTGTATATGTTATAATGTGTACACATAAATCCAGTATGTAACTGACATAGTATCCTAAATGAACTGTAAGTCTTTTGCTAAAAACAAAGCACCATTATCGAGTAAATACCTCCCTGTAAGTGTACTATACTATGAGTACCTTCATGTAATTGTATTGTACTATGCTAATGTGTTTAAAATCATGTATGAATGTAAGATGAGAACTAAAATAAATTATAAAAAAAAAATGTTAAACAATTGTTAAAGATTGTCGTAATTATCATGTTAAACAATTGTTAAAGATTCGTCGTAATTATCATGTTAAACAATAGTAAGTCTACATTACCCTATCAATGACGGCAGTTTGGACCAGTTTGTGTCTTAATCTTCAAAGGAGGACAAAAAGGTGAGCTTTCAAAGTTGATTGCTCTCTATTTGACAACGTTATTAACATATGAGCCAATATTTCTCTAGCTTTATTAAATCTTTGCCTTTTCGTTAAACATATCACATTTTTTTCATTATGATTGCTATAATCTTGTTTCAATTTCAAATTTTCTTTTTTAATATAGTTGAAATGATTGGATATTCAGTACAACGTAAAATTATACTTTCATTTCTATATGAAATACTTTGCCAATAAAACATTTTTTTTTCTTCACGAAATTAATAATATTTTCATTTCTTGCTGGCTTTTTTCAATTTGTTGTGTAAAAATATCAATCTTTCACTTTGATCAGTTATGAAAATGTTTTTATTTCTAAGGTAAAATTGAAATTCTACAGAAAAGAAATTAACTGCGTGACATTCCCTAAAAAGGTGTTTGACTGAGTGCCATGAAATATAAGTCACGTAGCTCATCGAAACTTATGGACAAATTCTTAACAATTTGGTTGTATTTATTTATGGTGAAAATGTTCAATGTCTTGGTATTGACAACAGCAAAAACAACAATCAACTTTATTTCTACCAGGTTACATCGTGCTTACATCATGTAACGACATGGTTTAATTCAATATCTTAACTTTATTATGTGGGTAGTATTTTCAATTCCAATGGGCCTGTGTTTTAAAGACGCAGTTTATGGTTATGATGCACGAATTCCAAATTATTTACAATTTAATTTATACAAAGATAATATATCATGTATGACAATTTGTAAACAAACATTTTAACAATAATATACACAAGTTACCAGTTGTAAAAGGATTTGTAAACAAGCTCTTTAAGCTCCTTGTATTACAAATTACTTGAACATACACGTTTCCAGATAATTGTTTTAAACAGCAACAATAGTTTAAGCTTCACATGGTATATAGTATATTGAAAGTCTGTGAGAAGAAAAACAAAAATGTAGTTGAACCATTGTCATGCGCTGAAGGCCTGGAGGTATAAGATTAACTCTTCGAAAAACAACTTTTGACCCACGTGTGTTTACGCTGAAAACCTTGCCTTCACGCCGGCTCGAAGAATAAATTGCAGAGACGAAATTCAATATATGACAGTACAATAATGCTTTCACAACATAGTTTTTGTAAGGTACAGATGTGGTTGTTTTAATTATAAAACGCGACCATGCAGTTATGTTTAGAAGTGAAAAACATTATAAAATGTTAAATAAAATCCATGTTATAAAAATAATATGATCTGCGCTTTATACTTTTCGAGAACGTGTGGATTATTCGTCTGATGAACTGTGCATCCCAAAATTTTTGTGTACCAAGTTGTCTTGAAGACCTTGAAACTAGAAATAAACAAAGCAATACCTGGTCCAATGAACATTTCATTAAATACAGCTCGGTAAAGGTGTAGTTGAACAGTAATACCAATGTAAATGTATTCTCGGTTAATTATACATAAAAGTAATCTTTGATAACTTTTCACTGGGCCTTTAAGTATTTTCCACGATATAATATCGGGTCATTTTTGACCACGTTTGTTTATTCCTCCAGACTTTTCTTAAATTATATCTTTTTGTACCAAGGGTTTTTTTGAAAAACATATCGCTGCTAAAGTCGTTCTTAAATAACATAAGCTTGTCATGGTATGTTAATATAGAACTGCATCGGAAACTTTAAAAATCAAATCTACTTGTTTGTTAATTGATCTCAATTTAATATCCAAATCCGTAGTAACGTTTCAGCAAATTTGCCGCATATACTATATTATTTTGTATATTCAAAAGATTATCTTCCGTCATCAGCTAACAGCCCGCATTAATTTCTAAAACAAAAAAATATGTTGTATTGCAGCCCATGAAGCTTTATACCTTCCTGTATGACAATCGTATACTAAAGTTGTATTTACAATAATTTTAATTTGTAATATGTTCTTAGCCCATATGCGCCATTGAACAGAAGATTGATCTGGTCTGTCTTGCATCCTACTTTCGCATACGCATGTTTACAGTTGTTATTTCGTTCTATCCCTCAGTTAAATTTCTTGCAGTGTTTGAACTCTGTCATAGCTAACTTAGAGACGGAGGAGTACTTTAGTCCCCAGGCCAAAAATTAGTACCTGAACCACTTGTCAATAAGTAGCCGAAACCGTGTAGTCATTCCCAAGATGCGGATTTCATGTATTTTACCCACTGTTTTTAAGTGAAAAATATGGGTTCACGCCGTAGAATAGAATAAACCTTCGCACTGTTACGAAATAATGTAACGACATGTTTTACAACATGTTTACATATGGACACTATGAGTTCATTTGTATAAATACGGTACGTATGATGCCGTTGAAAAATCGAATCGAGGAGACGACCTATGGCTTTACACGTGTTTTCATAGACACATATGATCAGTGCTTATTATGGCCCTAGAATTAATAGTTAACAATGGAAAAAAATCTTCTTTTACTGTTCTACAAGACGAATATGACATATCACTTTATCTTTTTTGAGAAAGTGTGGATTATTTTAAACGTGCTGTGAACGGTGCAGTCCCGAAATATTTGTGTACGGTTTAGTCTTGAAAAGTGTACGGTTTAGATCTGAAATACTTAAAGGCGTGGTCCAAAACAGAAGTTTGGACTTCATAATACGCTCGGTAAGGCCAGGAGTTGAACAGTAATCAAATGCTTACTATTTAAGTGACAATAAATCAACAACATCAAAAGATATTTTTGATAATTTTTTGCCATCTTTTCAACAAGCTTTCACACACTATATAAATATAGGGACAAGGAGTTTATGTCCAATTTGTTTAATCCAACTAAACTTTTCTCAAATTTAAGCTGTTTTACAAAGGTCTTGTTTAAAAATCAATAATCGGCTGCAAAGGCTTCATTGAACTCATAATGATCTTTATCAAGTCTTTATTAATATCTTTCTGTCACATAAATGTTTAATAGTAATTCGATACTTGTTTGTTACATTGATGTCCAATTTACATATGCCAAATCTACAATAAAAATAACCAGATAACAATATTTGCACGCAATTCACTGACATTATTGGATTTCTCTTTTGATATAAATTTCAAAAGACACCCTTACCACTCCTCTCATAAAAATAAACCCTAAAACTGTAAAACCATCATGAAACAATAATGTTGCCTTGCGGATGAATGCCTTAATTTACCTGTATGACAACATATACTAAACTGGTACTATTTTCAATATAAATTTTAACCTGTACTAATTATTGAGCCCAGTGATTCTGCCCTTGAACAGAGTAAACTATGATCAGCCTGCACATCCTAGAGTTCTGATCATAACGTTTTCATATATTTTGTTCTTTCCCTCAGAATAACAACAATAGCTCAACTTCTTTACATAGAAATGTAGACGGGACTTGCAAACTATATCCTATTTGCGGAAATTTTTTCCAATTACTTTTCAATAAGCTTTCAATATATAACAGAGTAAGAATTGGACAAACCCATATGTAAATATCTCATCTAAAACCTCTCACCTCTATGTTACCTTCCATATGGTGAAAGACATATGTTTTCCCCAAGAACATCACACCGTATGTTTTAACATATGCCTTGCAACTGAAACTTTTTCACATGTTTTACATATGGACCCATATGAATATCATATGTTTCCATATGGTTCAGCTTTATATGAAAAACAGGTAAAAGAAAACCACCCCCTATGCGTTTACACAGGTATGGACATGTGGACTCATATGAATATCATGTTGTCTTAATATGGTTCAGCGATGTATGAATAATGATTTAAAAAGCACCCCTATGGTTTACAATGTTTTACATGTGGACACATATGAATATCATATGGTTTTCCATACGGTCAGCAATGGAAGAAAAACTGGTACATGTAAAATTGGCAGTTTGCCGTCAGAAAGTTTTTTTGTTCTCTTTATTGTTTTTTTACCATCATAACATACTTCAAGTGCTTCCAACCACAGAAGTTTAAGAGAGCACCATTTTAGCTAGCCAAAGCAAGTGTTAATCAAATCAAAAGGAACTTACTTTTAAAATGACAATAAATAAGATAGTCTGTAAAAGTCTCTGTGTTAATTGGACTGTTTTCAACAAGGAATATACACTGTAGTTAAGATATGTTCTAGGATAAATAGGACTTATTTAGAACAAATTTTTTTAAGATTTACCACTTGGTGCCATTGAAAAAAATGGGTGTTTTAGAATCAAATTTCTTGTTTCAATATCAATTATGATGAAAAGAGAACTCTGTTGAATTTCAAGTCTTTATTCATTTCATTGGTTACACAGGAGATGTCAAATAACAGTTCCATCATGATGGACATAGCTTCATGACATTGTGATATTGAATATTTACAAATATATTTACCTCTTTAAAGTCCTTTTGAGTCATTTTCTTTTAAATCTCCCACTCATTTTGTCTATTATCCTCAGGGAACATCCTATTGTACTGTCTCAATGCCTCCTGGCTCCAAGACTTCCCTTCAGTATAGCTGATTTCTGAAGTTTTTTTTAAAAGGTATCTTAAGTGGAATTGTGCGCATTTTTTTCAAGTAAAAATCCAGCTGAAATAGGTGAAATCTTTACTGGGAGAGACAATTTAAAAAAAACTGCATGTAGGAGTTGCTTCCCTTCCACTGCCAAAATCTATACCAACAACAACAAAAACAGAAGGGAGTTCACTGTGAAGAAAGGAACTATTATTTTATTTGTCCAATTCTTTTATTCTAAAGCTCCAATTTCAAATTCTTATGCGGCATTATCATTAATTTAACACATTTAAATGCACAGCAACCAAAAATTGCTTTTACAAAACTGTCACCAAAAATTATAATAATAATAAGTAAGATGCGCATAATGTCACTTTAAACAACTAATTATAGAGATTCAATTGATATTTTGAAAGACCAAAGGGCCCTTACTTGTCCAATATAAAAATTAAATTAAAGTTTGGCAACAATGTCAGTTAAGAAGTAGGGTGTGCCACAAGATTTCTGAAAGGACATAGCAAATAAAATATTGCCTGCCATCAGTGCGGACATAAAAAGCAACTTAACTTCTTACAAAATATTACCTGTATTAAAGTATAGGTGAAACAAAATACTTAAAGAAAATGTTTAGAATAGACATGATTTTAATAAAGTTGTATTTAAAACCAAATTAAATAAGGTAAAGGTTCATTTTTTAAAAATTTCAATTATTAAGTATTGTTAAATATTCCATAAAGTATTTTTATTTCATAATTTATTGAGAGTTTACTTACTTTAATTAATTTAATGCATGCTGAACATGTTCCTGTGAACATGTGTCCTCTCTATTTGGTGTGTAATTAGAATAGGGCACCCTGAATGTATTGGCAAAGTTTTTATATCAGCCAGTTTAGCCATGATCTGAAATATAAAAGCAAAACAGTTTGCTATAAACTAGAACTTTAACTGAAACTGATTATTACCCCCTTTAGTGGCTTGGATACAGTAATGGGTAGATATATATCTAAAGGAATGTTTACCTTTCTATCCAGTGGTTGCTGAGAAACTAGACCTATCACTAAATGTGATTAATACCCCCGAAAGACAGCTTTATCAACTGAGGAAGTTACCTTGCAAAAAAAACTGAAATAGAGATATGGTTCTTGGCAATAACTCTGTAATTTGTCAAGATGGAGTTATGGTTCTTGTGTACTGCACTTTCTTTTAATGTGCTTGACGATTACATGAAGTTTTATTGAATTTCATCCAGTAGTTTTCTAGTTATGCTCTGAACAAGGAAAAGTAACAAAGGGCAATAACTCTGTAATTACTTAATACAGAATTATGGTACTTGCACACTGCACTTTCTCTCATTGTGCTTGACCATTGTATGAAGTTGTATTGAATTCCAACTAGTAGTTTTCAAGTTATGCTCAGGATAAGGAAAATGCAACCGACCTACAGAGCGCCTGACCAACCACAGGATGACTCCTCTATACACCACTAAACTTCTTTTTGGGGATATGAAAACTGACAAAATTCTGTGTCACTGTGTGAACCCTAAAACTATGAACAAATCAAAGGGCTATAACTCGATGAAAAATAATCTCAGTGAAAGATGCTGAGGGCATGTACATAAAGGCTTGGTACTGATCACTCCTACAACGTTTCATGGATTTCCCTCAAGTAGTTGCTAAGAAATAGCGCTGACAACATTTGCTGAAAAAATCAAGAGCCGTAACTCAGTGGAAAATTACGGTGGATTTCAACGGAAATAAATGTCTCAAATCTTTATGAAAAAATTTTTAGGGTCAGATAAAAAAAACTCAATACTTTTAGAAACAATTATATGAAGAAGAAAAATGTTTTTTACGAAGTCACTTTCTATGAGATAAAGTGGCAATTAGCAATGAAAATACCATGGTGGCAATGTGTGGTTGATTCCTTCTTAATCAAAGTTTCTAAATGTATGTGCTGTTCACATTAATAGGTTTATTTTACCAACATTTTGACTGGACACATACAGATTAAATGAAAAGCACGTATTGTCTTCTAGACTATAGCTTAGTGAACAGCCATACAGACAGACTGACATGAACCCTGTTTGACAGTCACTTGTAAAGAGTATAGTACACATTTTAGCCTGTCAACACATTTTTGAGGTAATGGCAATGAGAGCCTGTAAAGTGCAGGACAAGAAATGTTGCTACTCTCCGTAAGATCCATACATTTATATTTAACTTCTGTACTTAGTGAATTTGTTGATAAATAAAGTCTGCACCTCCTTTTTAGCTCACCTGGCCCAAAGTCTTTCATTGCCCCGTGTTTACCTTGTTGCCCTCTTCATTCAAATGTCTCTGCACCATGGTCTAAAAATATTAAATAAATACTTCTATTGCTTTTAAATCAATACAGTCTATTACACTGCTGTGTAGTAAAAAACTTTACCTGACACGTCCCGGCAAACAGGCACTTTTCAGGAAGACTGAATCAATTCATTATTTTCTATGTGATGTATAACAGTTAGTTACAAGTTATAGCATTACTTACCAAAGCTTAGAATAAAACTACTTTATATCAGTTATGATTTGTGCAAGGTCTTTGAAATAGTAAGACCTTGATTTGTGTTGCAAGTTTTAATGAAGATGAATTAAAATAAGAAGCTAATAAACATTCCCATGGTATTTCAACTTTCCATAAGAGGGTTTGAATATCACCAAATACACAAAGTCAAATAAATTACCTTAAATGCACAAGTTTCCCATGCTGAATGGATGACTGCGTGTGCCACTGGTGCTACATGCACACATGACTTCAGTTTGTCAACATCCTTTTGGAGCCGTTTCAGTTCACTCACTTCATGTTAAAAGAAAAAAAAACATTACATGTACTCCAATACAAGGAGAAAGCATGATTACTGTTTTCATTTGTAAGGCAAAGTTGTGCGTTTACCTGTCCAAATGCACTGCTAAAAAACTTTCAGGAAGACTTGCAGTATCTATATTTTTGCTTGTTTTTGAATAATTTAAAAATAGTTCTAAAAATTGCAAAAAAAAATGCTATTACTTACATAATTGTTGTAAAACATCTTCCCGGCTTCCCCCGACATTTTGAAACAATTCTCCTGATTAGCCAGTAGCCTGTGAGTCCTGTAACATGATATTTTAACATCTTTATCAATTACCAAATCTGTATTATTACAGATTATTAATTCAGTTGTAACCCTATCAAAGTGCCTATTGCACAGCTAAGAATCTAGCTAAGAATGACAATGACCATGACATTGTAACATGGCTTATGCATGCCATCGTGACAAGATGAAAATTTTATCCCAAACCAGGAATACTCTATAACCGGGATATGAAACTCGCTTATCTACCTATGTAGTATCGATTGTATGCTGTCGTCCACTGATAACGCGCGCCGGTAAGAGCGAACCGTATCCAATATCATATTTTTTGCCTATTTCACTCTAGCATCGCTATATTATATATTAATAAACGAAAGTTTAAAATTTCAATATTTGGTGATATACATTTATAGATTTGTTTTCGTTTTGTGAAACAAAAAAAATGTAAATAATTTCACAAAAATGAGCCCTAAAGTCGGGAATTTTACCAGTATTTTACTGAAAACAGTGTTTATAGTTATAATAGATTATAGTTATCCTACTCGATTGTTTTAAACATCTGTTGAAACACTTTAATTAGCAGCAATTCATATGTTTTTTCATTTATATCACTTTGATCTTTCTACAGTTTGCAAATAATAATAATTATGCAAACATTATTTATCAATTATTTATGTAATTTTCATTCGGAATTTCAAAGGGTATTTTATGTAAATTCTTTAATATGGCAATGGAAAAGATGATTTTATTAATTTTAATGATCTTGA
Organism: Saxidomus purpurata; assembly: GCA_022818135.1. Taxonomy (NCBI): domain Eukaryota; kingdom Metazoa; phylum Mollusca; class Bivalvia; order Venerida; family Veneridae; genus Saxidomus; species Saxidomus purpurata. The sequence continues at coordinate 32,719,193 of JAFMSR010000013.1, forward strand.
TCTTGACGAGTTGCTCGGGGAAATCACTGCAAGTGAGAAAGAAGTGATTTTAATAATGAATTAAAACCGACGAAAAGTACAAATTAATTTCATGCTCAGACTTGATTGAGCATGAAAGGAGTATTATAATCACGGAAGCTGGTGTCAGGGGAATAAAAGTTTGCACGGAATACTAGAACGTTGTGAGAACTACATTGTTTTCTTGGAGTAAAGAATGTCAACAAGCATATCAAGCAACAAGTTTTTATTTGTTAAGTTTTAATAACCATATATATGACAGGTATTTGTTCTACTTTCAATAGCAACAGATGAGGCATATACGAATATATATTTATATTTCTTCTATTTTTTTCATTTATGATAATTTCCTTAATTTCTGCTTTCAAATATTCAAAATCATTAGAAATATAATTTCCAAGGGCTACTTTTCTGCAATTGAAGTTGACGCAAATTAGTTGCAAAAATCTATTAAATCAGTCTTTTAAGATCGATTCCCCAATTAGTACATATTTATTAAAGACAACTGAAACCTCCAAAACCACAGGAGGTCTAATCCCATACAGAGTGAACTATTGATCTTCAAAAAGACATATATCACACCCCTGCTGATAAGACTATTGTCTAATCAACAAGGTTATGTAACAATGTAATAAAACACTTGAACCTTGACATAATTAGCATAATGTGTAAACTTAACATCGATTGGTTTAATACTTTGATGGGAGTGTTAAAAGTTGTTATTTCCAGTCAAACACTAAATCAGAAATAAAATATTGGTCTCTTTCTTCGAACAGACAGCTACCTCTGGGGGAAAAAAAAAAAAAAAACCCAAAAAAAAAAAAAAAAAAAAAAAAAAAAAAAAAAAAAAAAAAAAAAAAAAAAAAAAAAAAAATTCAATTTTAAAAAAAAAAAAAAAAAAAAAAAAAAAAAAAAAAAAAAAAAAAAAAAAAAAAAAAAAAAAAAAAACCACCAAAAAAAACAAACAAAAACACAAAAAAAAACCCCCCCCCCACTCGAACAGACAGTTTTGACTTTTTCTTGCGACCCGTGATGAGCTGTCTGTCGTCTCACGTTGTTTTTGTAAATTGAAACTGGAAGTTACCTGAAAGAAATAAAAGAAAGTAAGTAAATCGACAACACATGAATTGAAATGTATGTACTACTTTTGACAATGTCTTGTTTGAGTATGAGATTATCAACGTGTAGCTTCGCAATACTTGCAATGTAGTCATAGTCATAAAGTGGAAATTTTATCAAGATTTTTGGCAGTTATCCTCAGAACCATTTTTGTATCAAAAAGTAATGACAACTGCTGAGAAAAAAGCAAAGTACATGATTTAAGTAGTTTTTTTTAAGATAGAAATAATATCACAAAAAAAAAACTTGACATAAAAAAAACAAGAAATTTTAACAAATTGTTTGTTCACAAAAACATCCAATATGAATAAAAGAGGCCTTTCATTTCGAACTTTGGTTATCAAGGTTATAAAAATTAATTTTAACTATTTTTTAAAACTCGTATACGGACAGCTAAATATGTCACTAAATTCTAAGACGCCATCTTTGTTTACTCTATTTTCACAAAAAAAACCCTCAAATACCAGAAGCTTTTAAATCAATTTCTAGTGAAACAGACTAATAATGATGCACATTTTATGTTAATTCAGAGTTAAGAGATGAATAAAAATCCATTAGATAATAAAAAATTAATCGATTTCAACTATAACATTCTTCGCTCAAATTACCATTCGCGTTATTAAGGAAACAGCTGAATATGTTCTCTTAGATGTTAAATGTGACGAATTTCTGACCACAAAAAATTCGGTGGATGACGCTTGTGTAAAGTTGAGAGGTACATACCTAAGTATTGTCAATAGCGGTATTAGTCCATGTGGGTTAAATCCCATTTCAAACAAGACTATATATATGCTAGCGCTTTACGGGTGCGAGTTGTGGAGTTCACTGACAAGTACAGATATTCTACGTCTTGAGCGATCTCACCGTTTTTGTGTGAAAAATATGCAGTTCCTGCATCAGAGAACGTCAACAGATTTTTCACTATGTGCGCTAAATAAGGAATCCATAGAAACCAGTATCGATCGAAAGAAGCTGCAATTTCTGGGTCAATTATGTAGATTGCAGAACATGTATCTTTCAAAAAGTATTTTTAATAAAAGATTGTTGCATTTCTTCAACTATGATCAACAAACTCAAGGTTTCATTTCAGACATTTATCGGATTCTGCAAAAATACAACTTGACTAGCTTTTTGCAAGCATATGTGACAAACGGAACATTTCCATCAAAATTTACTTGGAAGAGAACTAAAGCTATAAATGTGAAGGTCAAACTTTAATTGTACCTTCAGTCGTTGCAATGGGCTGTTAACGCCAGCATTACTGAATAGAGACAAACCGTGTTCGTTGTGGATAATTTCAAAGACTAATCCTCAACTATCTCTCTTGTGCAAGAAATTGATGTCTGTTGCAGCGAGATTTCATTCCGCTAGTTATATAAGTTGCTGCTCAAAATGTGGTTGTTTAAATGATAACATTATTGTACATCTTATCTGTTATTGTATACATAATGACAACCTGCGGCGTTTAGTCTGGGACCAAGTGCTTACAAACCTTGGTTACAATGCCTTTGACAATCTGGTATCATTACTACCTTCAGCTCAGTGTGATTATCTGCTAAGCCTTTCGGTAGAAATTGAGCTGAATAGTTTAAAGTATACACAAATTGCAATTTCCATTAGTAAAATGTGCTAACAGCGTAATGTAGCAGATATACATGTATTTCAGAGAAGGTTAACAACGCATGTAAATTACTGGATGAAATTTTTCCTTCAAAACATGGTGGAAATATGTACTATATTCATCGCAAATATGAATTATTCAGATATGTTTTTGTTTCCCATTTAACACGTTCTCGAGTTTCAGTGTGTCACGTGTATATTGTATAATTTATTTTACGCCCTAGTATGTATACAGTGGAGGTTAAAACAATTATATTAAATGTATAACCTTGTGCAATATTTAACAGATACCTTAGACCATCATTTAGATAAAACCTTAATAACATGTACACATTCTTGATATTTCGTTTCGCATCAAGGCTGAGTGATTACTGTACGGTGCAGTATATACTATGCTCAATAATTTGGACTTAATACGCAAGTCATTGCTAAGTTCGAATTGACAGTTGAGCCTATATACTAACAGGTATCTTCCAGATTTAATCCCAATTAAAAAAGGGCCCTAAGTGTGCATAAGGTGGAGCTTGTCACAGTTCAATATTGATATAGATGTATGCTTAACACGCCTTAATGAGTTGTTGCCAACAATTCATTTATCTTAAAATTTAAAAAAAAAAAAATGTTTTAATTGTAGCCAACACCTGTCTCTTCATATATATCTTACAATGTATATATACTAAAAAATATTTTAATTGTATTTACATAATATTTCTAGTCATATGACCTGGTCCCCCTTACCCTAAAATGCTTATACAGCATAATTTGTACAATTATTGTACATAGTAGCTAAAGATAAATTATGCTTACATATAAATCGTATTTTGTCTAAATATAGTTCACGCAACTGGTATAGTAGTTGTTGCAGATAGAAACAATGTTCTTATATTATATATATTACTATGCATGTAGTAATTCGGACATGGTTATGTATTTATTACTAAATATCGTCTTGTGTATATATTCACCTATTTTTCATATGTAATTGTATATGTGTGTACATTTGTTATTGTTAATGTTCTATGCTCTCCAGTATTGGAGGAAATAAAAGAATATACATTTTATGTTAATTCTGAGTTAAGAGATGAATAAAAATCCATTAGATAATCAAATATTAATCGATTTCAACTATAACATCCTTCGCTCAAATTACCATTCACAACAGTTTAACCCTCGTGTTTCGATAACCGACCATTTATAGGCTTGTTTTCACACGATTTTCAAAGACCATTCATAGAGTGATTACGGTTGAAGTAGGTACAAAACAATAAAAGGATACTTACAGTTTATCCTCCCAATTCTTAAAATAGCGAAATACATTGTAACAACTCCCCCCCCCCCCCCCCCCCCCCCCCCCCCCCCCCCCCCCCCCCCCCCCCCCCCCCCCCCCCCCCCCCCCCCCCCCCCCCCCCCCCCCCCATTAATTGTCGCCGCACTTAAGTGCGGCGGACTGTCTGGAATGGGATATTTTTTTTGTACGTGGAGGGGCACGTGACTTAATTTTTTTTCAAAGATTATTCGATGCAAGATAATTTTACCAACTGACAATAAAGCTTAACAGAAAAAGTATTTTTAATATTTTTATTGTTTTATTTTATTCTTTTTTTAAATCTTTTAATTTATTCCCTCATGTGGTGCACGATTTCAAATGGTCAAGGTCTATTTTGATCGATAAAATATTTGAAACCAGTCTACGGAAAGTGAATCATAATTTATTTTTAGAAAGTTAAAAATAGTTATCGTGTGATGTAAACAATAAAGCTCCGTATATACAAAATTAGCTGACAACTCAGCTGTTGTAACGCAAGGTCAGACGACTTTACAGTTTTAAACGGGGCTATTCCCCGTCTATTTTTATCGATTTTTATCGAGTAAATGTTACCAACTACTTATCACTATATGAAACTTCTATGTAAAATTCCCGATATATAGTCAGGTTTAACAACTGATTAAATGTTTGTGGTTACATAAAATGTATAAGATTGCATATATTAAGAAAGCTAAGATCGTAAGCTTTCCAATGATGCATATATTGTGACAATATCCCAAGAAACCATGTCAGACAGACAGTTTACAAATAGCTTATTTTCAATAGAGCGTACCCGAATGACGTCACACGCACATGCGGCCGCCATCTTGGTAGACAAACAAAATCGATAACAATAACAACTTTATAACCAAATTTGACAGAATCGCTGATTAAATCTTATAAGATGCCGGCATTTTGTGCGGTGGTTGGATGCACTAATAGGCATGATAGGGAAAGGGATAGATCATACTATCGTTTGCCCAAAATGATTGTACATCAGGGTGAAAAGACTAAAGAATTATCACAGTCGAGGCGTGAGAAATGGCTGTCCAGCATAGCTCGTACAGACATTAAACCAACAAGCTACGATAACCTTCGTATATGTTCCGACCATTTTATCAGTAAGTTGAAGTACGATAATGTGTATGATAGTGTTTTGTGGGATTAAAAATGTATCTTTCAATATGAATTTTGGAGATTTATCAGTTTATAAAAAGTGTGTTGGCTGTTGTGTTTTACGGCCCTCTCAATCATATATCTGCATAAAAAAAGTTCAGCCAATGAGCCAATATCTAATTATACTGATCATGCAGATGACAATTAATAGCATTGAAAATGCAGTATGAATAATAGAAAGAACAAGAATAATTATGGTAATATATAACAGAGTCTAATGATGTATATCTACTGTACCACTACCAACAAAGATTTGAATCCCGGTAACAGGTCGTTGAGAAGTGAGTACACATACTTGTCGCATTTGGACAATCATTTTATGAAAGAGTTATTGTTCTTATTTCTGACCGTGTTGCGCACTTTCTTACTTTTTACTTATACATAATAAGCTAGTAGATCTATATAAGACTTGTACTGGCACAATTTTATTTAAATTAAAAGTATGTTTTAATTTTTTTCTTTTCTTCCTCTAGAAAAACCTGCTGATTTGTATGACAGACTCAACCCGGATTGGGCCCCATCAGTCAATATGGGTCATGTAACTATATTGTCACCACCTGCAGGAAGTGAAGCCCGATACATCCGGTCAGTTGAAAGGTCAGTTAAGAAGAAAACACACAATGCAGCCGTTGCATTATTAGATCTTTTCCAGTCTTCCGAGCAGGAAATTTCAGAACCAGAACAGCACCAGGAAAGTGGCACGTCATCACAAACTGATGTGGATAAAAGTTTATTTAGTGCTATGGAGTTGGAACTTAGGCGACTTCAGACGGAAAATGCAAGTTTGAAACAAAAGGTTGCTTCGCAAAACTTTGAACTGTCATTTTTTGAAAATAAAGACGACAAAGTGAAATATTACACTGGGTTGCCTAATTATCAAATTCTCAAAGCTTTATACACTTATGTGGAACCAGATATTCCACAACATCACAAGAGCTCTTTAAGTAAATTCCAGCAATTGATAGTTACACTTATGAGGCTGAGACTTAACTCATCAAACCAAGACCTTGCAGATAGGTTCAGTGTATCCGAAACTACTGTGTCGCGTGTGGTACTGTGCATGATTGAACTACTTGATTCTGCCTTATCACCTTTGATACATTGGCCAGACAGGGAACAGCTGAAGAAAACTATGCCTATGAGTTTTCGCACACATTTTGGTACATCAGTAGCAGTAATAATTGATTGTTTTGAACTGTTTATAGAACGTCCATCAAATCTTAAAGCCCGTAGTGAAACTTGGTCTTCGTACAAACACAACAACACAGCTAAGTATTTGATAGGTGTCACTCCTCAGGGTGTTATAAGTTTTATATCTGACGGATATGGGGGACGGGCTACAGATAAAATGATCACAGAGGACTGTGGTTTATTACGTCATCTCTTACCTGGTGATTCAATTCTTGCTGACAGGGGATTTGACATAAGTGACAGTGTGGGAACTATGGGTGCTAGAGTGTTTGTACCTTCATTCACAAGAGGAAAGGCTCAACTAGGTGCTGTTGACGTTGAGTCTACACGCAAAATTGCCAACAGCAGAATTCATGTAGAAAGAGTTATTGGACTTGTGCGACAGAAGTTCTCCATTTTATCATCAAAACTGTCCCATGATATTTTGCAAGGAGATAGTGTTACACTAGACAAAATTGTACGCGTATGCTGTGGACTTACCAATCTATGTGACTCTGTTGTGCCTTTTGATTAAAAAAAGACAGAAAGTAGTGATTGAAAACACAAATTTAATTCAGTATCACTGTATGGACCTATGATAAAAAGCATTATATACATATCATGTGATATAAATAAAAAGTGATGTTGTTGAAAGATGTATTAACAGGGTAGTTTATGTTTAGCAAAGAAATTGACTAGGTATAAATGAATAATATCTGTTGGTCATTTATTTAACCGTTACCCTTAGGCCTACTTCTTTCAATTTGGACAGTACCATTGCTTGCTCAAAAGGATTCTGGTTAACAACTTGCTGACTAAATAGCACTCTGTGCAGATCATGATCAGACTGCATAGTAAAGTCAAATTATATGTCTTGTAACAGATATACATACATCACATAAAAATGTACAGGTGTTTCTAGTTATAATTTGTCTGAACAGCAATACTGCAGATCATGATCAGGTTGCATCAAATTATCAAAGAAATAATAATACTAAATAAATACTTGTTTGAATATGGAGGAGTATATACAAATGTACTGGTGCTTCAATAAACGAACTTGCTGATAAACACACTGTGCAGGTCAAAATGTTCAATTTGATATTTTACCTTTTCTTACAATAGCAACTCAGTTATTACTTATAAGGTAACACTATATTGCTTAACTGTATATTAAGTTGCATAAAGTTTTAAATCTTTGTTTGTAAAATGTACATACATGTATATCATAAACAATCTAAAATTTTCACAATACAAAAACAAAATATCAAAATGACTTGTTTCTTTTTACATCAAATCTGTGTTGCTGTAACATATTTAAGCACCAACTAGGAAGCAAGTTTTTCTTATAAATCCCTATGCTCAGTGTGCTATATTTGTAATACTAGGTTGTTACACTGATTTTAGGCAGCATCAATTTGCTACTGTTCATCATTTAGATTTTAGTGCCAATTTCTTTTTGGATGCACTTTTCTTACAATCAGGGCAGAACCACTTCCCATTTGAAGCAGATTTAATTTTCAAGCAGTCTTGGTGAAACCATTCAATTTCACACAAGCTATTGTCACAACATATCATTTCTCCATGTTCTATATCGCTACAATAGCACCATAACTCAACATTAATGTCCTCATTGTCCTTGTTGCTGTCAGTCTCTTGGTTGACTGCTTCAAAACTCTCATCCCGCTCGGGTGCGATACCTTCCTCAACCAAACTGTTTGTAATGTCACATGCATCCGGTCGGGTAAAAAACTTTCCAACAAGTTCGGGCAGAATTGCATTCTTAAAAACATTTATGGCTTTTGAACACATATATGCCCAAAAGGTGTCATCAAATAAGATGGTTTCCACATGCATGTCCTTTTCAGTCCATACAACAAAATATCCCAGCTCTACACCACATACACCTAGTTGCGTCTGCACTTGGTAATAGTATTCATGTTTAATGTCTAAATGCAGATTTCCTTCATCATCTTTGTTCAGACAGAATTTCTTGTCACTGGCAGCTTCATCTAATGTCTTATCTCTTTGACAAAAAGGACACTTAATTTGTACTGTACTCTTGCCGCAACAGTCACACGAGAAAATAGCATCAGGTGAAGCCCCAATAAAAGGATATTCTTCCGATATAAATAAACCACAAGTTTCAACAGTAGCATTCTGATGTGTCGTTGCCATTTGTTCTGCAAACAATTCACGAGCTAATTTTTCATGTGCACATCCCCACTCAGTTGCTTTCGTTTGGAACTTAATTGCCATTGGGTAGCATATTCCTGTGATTAAGCTTAATGCTGGACTTGACTGGTTAGTATGACACACTGTTCGCTGTTGTCTACCAAGATGGCGGACAGGGAAACAGGTGCGCGCGTATCGGGAACGCTCTATTGATTATAAGCGTAATACAGTCAGTTTATCCGAAATTCAAGGGAGATAACTCTCAACTTCGCTCGATACGCTTCGGATATCTACGCTGTACAGTCTCAAAGTATTAACTTGGAGCACTCTTCTGAAACTGTTATTCGAAAAGTTTTCTTACAACGCTACAATCTGTGTATGTTATATACTCGCAATGTTTTCACAAAACTTTGATTCAGCTGGGTCATTTTCAAGAAAACAGAAACAGAAAATGCAAACTAAACTATTTTTATTGTCAGTGTAATACCTTTGGATATATATTTCTTTGACATATTACGCAACAGTATTTTACAAAAGTTGAAATGAATCACGTCTTGAAGTGGTCATATTTTGATGGGAGAACTTATTTATTATATATTCTTTATAACACTCTTTCTGACATGTTAATGCGCAAACAAAATTTAACTGTTTATCATTTTTGTATTCCTGTTACAAATAAAAAAAAATCTACATTTCCCTTGCTCTTGTTCAATTCTTAAGCGGCGACCTTTGATGCTTTGCATCAATGGTTATCTTGTATTAAGATTTAAATGACAATCATTCTACACGCGATCCGTCATGGCCGCCATTTTACGTCATCGTGTTCTGATTGGACGACAGCTTTTTTAGACTAGAAGCTAGTTCCACGTCCCGTTATAGACGGTTCCTGCCCAAACTAGTGAAAATCATTTATGGGTAATGAAGAAATTTACTTTCAACTGTAGCTCTAGATATTTACAAGATTCTATTCAAAATTAAGAACAAATGACAAATTTTCACAATGTAGATCTGACCTTAATTTTCAGAGGCAGTCGATTTACAGCAGTTTTCAAAGTTTATTGATTTTCTACTTTAAGTTTCATTTTCAAAAAAAAAAAAACACGCTGTAAAAACTCTTACTCTGTGAGGATTGCTATTGGGAATTATAAACACCTATAAATTAAAGAAGCAGAATCGATCCATTTGTTGAAAATGCTAAAACTTAGGAGACAATAATGAAAACAAAAACAACTGTTGAAATAGACTATCTTTCTGCCAAATTCTGGATTGGAGTCTTGAAAACAATGAGGACTGGATCTACCTTATGCCAAAATCATTATTAGATCTAGAACATTCCGTTCTTATAAAGTTTATTCCCAGATCTAGCTTGTTCTGCGAAATCTAATTTCACATTACACTTTATAGATTTTAAAATCGAACTTACGTGAAATACGTTTGCCTAGGCGACATTGCTTTTTTTGTAGAACGCTTGCAGACTCTGTGACGTAATTAAGTTGTCTGCACGTGCTCATACGCTCAATTTCTTCGCAAGCGTCTGGTTGATCTTGTAGTCCGACTAATTGTACGCAATTCGAGATATGTAATATTTTTGTATGAGAAATATTATCTCTCCCTTAGTTATAGCGAGATTCTGACCTAAACAAAAAATATCTCAGAATTTGCTCAAGACGTCACTTAATTATTTTGACTAGAAATCTAGTTGATCTTGACGATTGAATGAAAAGAGAAATAACCGACAATATACGTCACTTTTGTTTACCGGTACATTACTATTTGGTAACCAGTAAAACCGCGGTAGATCTACAGGCATGGAGCTCCCCGAGCCCCCGCCCCCCCTTCAGTCCTGGTACCCCAAATCTTATATTTGTGAGGCAATATAAGAGACAGTTAGATTTTATTTAAGATATTATTTTCGTTCAATAGGTCTATATGTACCAATGTGGGGATACCAGGGTTGGGGAGGGGCCAATGGGGGTCATTAACCCACGCCTGATATCTGTTGAAAAAGGAAGAACCATTTTATCATATGAAAAACACATGGTAATTACTTCATGTTTAACATATGAAAACTAATCCATATGAAAAACATGTGATAACCATGAGTTGAACATAAGTTTGTTGACATATGTTTTTCATGTGGTACTGGTTTCCATATGTCATTTTACATATGAAAAACATATGTTTGCATAGATCTACACATGTTTTTCATCACATATAAAACACACATGTTTTCCATATGGAATACATGTGGTGTTTCACACATATGTTAAACATATGGTGCAATTCTTCCTGTGTAGACTCATTGAGAAGGAGCAGTTGACAGCACACATGGCTTGCCACAACAAGGACGTTGTGTGTGAAAAATTCTTCACTACGAAATTCAGTTTGAAAGAGACATATGACGATAGAAAATGAACAATGAAAACAACAACAGAGTGTACAAGTGCGACAAGTGCCCACTTTGTTTCTCACGAAAAGAAGAACTTATCGAACTTGACTGAGATATCAACCCACAAACAGTTTGACCAAGTTTGGTAAAGATCGGATGAAAAGTGTTCGACTAAGCGCGGACAAGGCTAATTTGATCTATATTTGATAATTCAAGGACCATAACACAGAAGTACTCGTGCGATTTTACTAGTTATCGAACTTGATTGAGGTATCATGCTCACGAACATTTTGTCACAGGTGATCCCATAACACGGTGCGTCTATGAACGGGCGTATAAAAATCATAAAGAAAACAACATATAACTGATATTTCAATCAGAGAAAAGCTTTTTAATTTACAAATGTCACTATTGTATTTGGTATTAAAAACTGTCATACATAAACATTGGATTACTGTTTCAAATCTTTAGCCTTGCCGAGCTTAATTGAAGTTGAAATGCTTTGGACCACACCGTTCACTTTTTCAGACTAACTGGACCACTTTTCAAGACTAATCCGTATACAAATATGTCATTTTTACTAAATCGTTCACGGGGACTACACCGTTCACAGCACGTTTTAAATAATTCAATTTTTCTTATGTATGGGATATGTCATATTCGTCTTGCAGACACTAACAGAATGTTTTTCTTCATTGTTAACTATCAATTCTAGGGTCATATTTAGCACTGATCTGCGTCTAAACGGTAATGCATCTCCTCGATTCGATTTTGTACAAAAGTTTGTACCACAGCTGGTGTTTTGAATGCATGTCGTACATTTTTCAGTATCTGAGCAAAGGTGTATTCTATTCTAAGTCGGTGTGTACCCAATTTCACTTTTAAATAATAAAGTGGGTTGAATGCTAGAAATCAGCTGAAGTAAAGGACACATACGTGCGGCGTTTCTGTGTCCGCCATCTTGTGATGATTACCGTTTCGACTACATGACAGTACATTTACATGGGGATATTTACACATACATGTAGTATTATAAATAGATCGTTTCACATTGTTTTCACCTGTTACAAAAGTAGGACGAATCCAAGCATATTGACAGTGTTGAATTCATGTCAATTTTGGATTTATCTAGAATTATGCATTCGTACGGTGCCCTTGAAGTGACATGTGATACATTTTTTTATTTCGTAATTACGAAATACATTTCGTAAAAACGAAATCTTATTTCGTTTTAACGAATAACATTTCGTTTTTACGAAATCTTATGTCGTTTTTACGAAATCTTATTTCGAAATTACGAAATAAAAAAATTGTATCACGGCACCGTACATTCGACTGGTACAAGGTACGGTTATTTTGCATTACAGTGAGGTTAACTGAGTAGACCGTATTTTGAAGTTATCAAATGTAAGAATGGTTAATACCGGTAATACAGTGGGCCATATGCGTAGCCTCTTTACCTCGTACGCTGATTCTGAAGATTACAATTGGTAAAAAATATTAGGTCTTTTGAATTAGACATCTTATAATTTTCTTTCTTCTTGGGATAAAGAAAGGACATTAAAGTATGTATTGATATTCGTCAGTCATTTCATTAAAACCATACAGCGGACACACTTGCAGTCGTGGTAAGGTTCCAATTTGCAGAGTTACGCCATCGTCCTGTTTAAACCGGAAGTTTGTCATTTCCTGTCCGGAAACGAAATACTTCTAGTCTAAGACGTAAATTATTCGGCAAGATAGTTAGATACGGTCCAAGTTTTGGATCTGTTTTGAAAAATCTGTGATTAAGTCCTTTCGATGAATTTTTGAGCTGGTCGTTCCATAAAACTGAAGTTTTGAAATAGAAGGTACGAGTTAACTACAAAGGGTACGAGCTGACTTTTGGATCCGTACGAGTTGACAAATTATGGTACGAGATGACTAAGGTACGAGTTAACTTAGGTGCGAGTCGATCCGAAACCTTCTGGTTGAACAAGCAGAAACTGACACAACACCACTTCTACTGACGTACTTGTAGTATAAAAACTTTACACTGACGTGTAGTATAAAATCTTTACTGTTGTCGAATAATATGAATCGATCAATTAAAGTCACTGTCTAAATTCGGAGGTACGACTGAAATATTGTTACTATTTTTAGAACACAAACAGTTACTAACGACAACTCTATAAAAAATAGACTGTGTCTATAATATTCATCTCAGAAGTATCTAATTTTTTCAATGATGAGAGACACATCTAAGTTACGAACGACAACTCGTGTGTTCAAGAAAAAAATGGACTGTGTCTACAGTATTCATCTCAAAAGTACTTGAAGTTTTCACTTTAGAGAGACGCATATTTTCGATCTTGTGCTTAAGTCTCCATGCACCTTTTACTCACCACGTATTAAATATAGCAGGCCGCTGCTGCGGCCCGCAATGAAAACAAAACACCCATCCTTCTTAGATCACCACTCGTCTATTGATGATATCAAGTTTGAAGAACAGACACACAGAAGAAAAAATCGAATCAAACTTAATGGCTCTATTTGGAAGAACAGCGGAGGAAGAAGACAAAACCCTTACATATAGCGTTTGTGAGGTAGATGCACAAGATACAGAGAATGTAGTGTAATTGTTCCGTTGGAATTGGATTCATAAGCAATGTATACAACGGATAGCGATGGCTGGACGTATCCATAAACTGAAACCATAGACACGTTACTTTGGACACAAAGTAGAAAAAGGAATAAGAAAAAGGAAAGGAGAAGACAAAATAAAAGGAGTGCCGAGTGCACTATCAGAGTTCCTCAGGTAAGAATCTGCATAAAATCGTCATTAAAGAAATAATACATTTTCTTGAAAACAATTTGGACAAGAGACAAACAATGCACATATGATACCCCAAAGTAACCAAGTCTCCATACGCAATGATAGAAATGAGATATGTGACAATGTACCAGAAAGCAATGAGGTAAACAATGTTAAATAAGTTACCCTGCAAAACGTCCAACAAAGCGATGGTAAAAACATTCCAGATCACATTGAAAGAGAGTAGTCCGAGTCAAAAACTTGCAGACATGAATCTTCATAGCAACACTCAAACATTGAAGCTTCGGAGGAAACATTTCTAAAACAAATTGAAAACAAAAACGTCCAAATACCAGAAAAAAGTAAACTAAAATGTTTGCCATTGACACATGACTAGAAGGCCGATACAGACTGAGTGGAGATGATTGAAAATGAAAGAAAGGGTAATAAAACACAACAAGTTTTAAAGCAGCTATTCAGTTCCCGCTAAAGCGGCAACAAAAACAAGAATCAAAGGACTGAAAGTGCTGGAGGATCGATTGTCTCTGAACAACACAGTCTCCACACATACATGTGAAAAGATCAGGACAACATAGACTTTACACATACATGTGTGAATATCAGGACAACCCTTGCACGAGTAAAGTAATAAACTGGAGACACAATTTTCCACAAAATTTTAATTTTGGCCTTTAACCATTTGTGTAAACTTTAATTTTGAGATAGGAGCCCATGTGCTTACATTTTGTCATTCAGTGACTATGTTCAACTACCATATGAAGTATTAAGCTGTGAATGGTAACTGAGAAATGGATTTTGACAAAACTGAACTGAAAATTCATAGTTTGGACAACTTTTAATGTCATTCAAAAGTTATGGGATATGCCCAGAAGGTTGATTGTATTGTGCCAATTGATTAATTCGGATTTAACGTCGCACTCAACAGCTAAGGTCATATTGCAACTTCCGGCTTTCGTGGAGGAGGAAGACCCTGGTTGTCAATTCCCTGTATCAGAATTTAGGGGTCATTTAAAAAAGGTCATACTCTTCATGGTAAAAAAATAAAAGGCATGACTATATGTTAAAGAAGTTTTATTCAGTTTACTTCTGTAAAACTGCATGTGATACATCACAAAATGGTGGGTAATCAAAGGGTTGGCAAGACAACAGGTGTTTCTCTTTGGATGATTTCCATTTTTGACTATGTTCAACTACCCTATGAAGTATTAAGCTGTGAATGGTAACTGAGAAATGGATTTTGACAAAACTGAACTGAAAATTCATAGTTTGAACAATTTTTAATGCCATTCAAAAGTTATGGGATATGCCCATAGGGTTGATTGTATTGTGCCAATTCATTGATTCGGATTTAACGTCGCACTCAACAGCTAAGGTCATATTGCAACCTCCAGCTTTCATGGAGGAGGAAGACCCTGGGTGCCAATTCTGGCATTATTTCAGTCACGAGCGGGCAGCTGTGTAGAACTTAGATAGCTCCCAGACATAAAAGAATTCGACCCAAGTAGGGCACGAACCTACAGCGGTGAGGGACAAGTAAACATCAGTCAATGACCTCAACCACTCGGCAACAGATGCCATTGTTTGATGCCAAGCAATTGTCTGAAGTTTCAAGGCGTTAATGGTTACCGAGAAAGTGAATTTTAAGAAAGCTTAACCAGATTCAAGACGACAGTGCCGACTGATGTCAAGAAGGTTATGACAATGGCTCCTCTGTTTTTCAAAGAAAAGCTAAAAATTTATAAATCAATCTTTTGTTATAAATTGATTCAGTATATACCTATTGTAGAACAAGTACTTGCAGCTTACATTAACTATCCCCGTGAGTGGTTCCAAAATACAGCGAATTGCAATATACCGGGTCTATTACGTACACCTAGTCATTATCAGCCTTTCTACCATACTGTTTTAAATTTTCATAACTTGTATAAAACAACAACTGAATGTTTTAATAGCAGGCTATTATCTTTCATATTTAACATATACTAGACTCTAGCAGTATTTCATAACAAGTAATAATGATGATGATTATGATGATTATTATGTTCCTATATAATTAATGTATGTATGAATGTACACACCAAAATTTAGTGTAGCAAAAGAATCGTGGTAAAGTTTAGTTTAAACAATATTTATTCTCGAAAATACATAGTATATATACATACATAGTACAAAGGTGTAACAATATAACTGGAGTCTGAAAATAAGCTTTCAAAGAAAACTTATATTAATTCATTTTCCTACTTTGGTAAAGTTTCAAAGTTTTTGTTACAATTTATATTGAGTTAATATTTGTTCTTTGTAAATGACGGCATAATCCAGAGAAATGAATTTGATTTTCCCTTTAGATTATTGCATTTGTCTATATTTAAAAATCGTAGTTAAGTCATGTAGATCTATGTGATTTCTTACAGTTATTCGTACCCAGGTACGAATCGACTTCGCCGAAATGCGGACATTTTCGTACCATTTTCGGACCACGTATTTACATAAAATACAACAATTACAACGTGTTTAAAGCATAAAAATATGTTGTCATATTTCAAAAAGACATCTACAAGTGCCTCTGTAGAGTTAATTTGCTGATAAGTTTCAGTTTTATACCTTAACGCATGAAGGCGTATTTTAGACTAGTTTTTCGGAAAATCTTTAGAGACACTAAATGACAACTAGTCAGGCCGAGCACTTTTGATGATAGAGGCGTTGGCAAGTTACAAAAAAATCGTTGTTTTTTATGTTGAATTCCGAGTTTTGTAATTTAAAATTCAAGAGTACCTAGTGGTTCGATAACGTATTACGATGTTCCGATAGTTTATGATCACAAACACAACATCGGATATAAGACACATTATTCGGCCTGACTAGGTGTCTTTTAGTGTCTCCGGTCTGACTTAGAAAACTGTTCTGCTCAAAACCGCGTAGGAAACTAGTTCTATATACAGAACAGATACATTTTTGGTAATTTTTAATGTTTTACATTTATTCATCAATATATCACAATGAAAACAAAATACAAGGTAATGCATTACAATTCTTTTTATTTCATTGAATATATAGAACTACTTTTCGGTCGATTTCGACAAAAAATTGTGTTAAGAGTTCGGCCGTAAGGGTCTGAAATACTCTGTTAACTTTGGATACGATTGAATCAATCCAATCGATCCAACAAACTGAAGTGTGATTGTCAATTTTAAATAATAAACATCGAACCATAGTAACGTAACGGACCCACTTTACCCGATACCGGAAAATACCGGCATGGTTGACCGATATCGGTTTTTATACTAGCCGAGCAATAAAAACTGTTCACTACTAATTACACGTTACATAAGCATATCAAATAATTTGACGTTTACATGGATAACAGATAGAAAGAAATATCAACTTTTTGACCATTTTAAAGCTACACAATGAACAGTGGTTTAACCCATTCTTTATCGTACCTTCCTAGGCGATTTTCATAACATTTTGTTAAAAAACTATACACTACTTCATCTACATGATACATTTTCCTACCACGTATTAAATATAGCGGGCCGCTGCTGCGGCCCGCAATAATTTTGTCAATATTTTTAAGATTCAGCGTTTTCTGTTGCAACCATAAACATAGGTTTGATATTCTAAATACACAGCCTTTAGATTTTAGCTTTAATGGTGCTCGTCACTTTAACGAATATGGACAAACAAATAGTGAAACCATAGCTTGAAATTTTATTCCTGGATTAGCAAAAGGTTTAAACCCTGGTACCAGACATACTTTAGTAATATATAAACAACTTGTACATGTATTTTATATTGTGTATAGATATGTATGGGGTTGAGACTAGAGATTTTAGGCTCACAATTTCAAGTTCTTATGTTTGAAACTTCAGTTTCTATCTTACAACATATCTTAATGCAAAATGCGGAAATTGAACGAATCAGCTCAACGAAGTCCTTTCGGAACTTTGACCCTGAGAGCACATATACATAGAAGTTGAGGACCGCGTTACAGTTTTGAACAAATTCAAAAACACCAAACAATATGAAGTGAGCGTCGTTTTCGAGATATTCTGGGCGCAAACCCATGTATATTTGCCGTGGTGAGAGTGTTACCACAAATACGATACAGACCATTATGACATTCCTTGTGACCGATCGAGCTTGTGAATTTGAACCACCGGTGGAAGTAGGTATCGAACGAACTCGGATTTTGTATGAAATGATCGTATTTGAAAGCAAAATGATAGCTAAAGGGATAAGAAACTTAAAAAGCATTTCAATCCGATCAAACATATCAACATATATCAGCTTATAGGGGTAAGATCCAAACTGGCTATTTTTGTTGACATAGTAAACCGTGGTCATGAAGAGGTAAATCCAATTGAAGAGTGGAAATAATACAAAGATGATCACAATGCATGCTATAACTCTCTTCATACTGAATATTTTGTGAACTTTATGAGGGACTACAATACACACGACTCTGTTAACTGTGATTAGAACCAACAGCCATGATGATATCTGAACAGTCGACGTAAGTAATACGTCGTCTATCAGTGGTTCATATTTTGTCCACCAGAAAAACGTTTTGCCCGAAAAGCTGGCAATGAAATATTGCACAGGTCCTATGATGGTAATTAATGTGTCAGACACTGCCAGTGCGATGAATATTGATGACGTTTCATGCTTCCGATTCTTCTTGTTCGACATTATAGCGATAATACACCCGTTGCCAAGAAAGGACATGGTAAAGAGGACACACTGGGATATTTTCAAAACATTATAGAAAACGGGTAGCTTATCTTCATCCATGTTCCCGTAATAATCATAGTAATCATAATAATCATAATGGTAACTTTCATTGTCCATGTAGTAATCATCTTCTTCATCTTGCATCGTCTTTTCTGTAGTGGATATGTAACCAGGCTGTATTATTTGTCCTTCTCCGAGACTTCTTTCTTGTGGAGCACAGGATTTTGAAACCGCTGAAACAGGCATAAAACGATATTTGTGAGAAAACAACATGCCATATACATTAGAAAACTCTAAACAATCGTAACAAAGCTGAAGCATACTCATTTGTTACGAACAAATATGGCGTAGAAACTTATATAACGTACAAAAGCTTAAGTACCTGAACTGATTATTCCCTTTCAGCTGCACCACAGAGCAACCGGTAATGAAAAAGTGATTGTTCCAAAAAAAAAAAAAAGATAGAAACACGTTAATTCTGTAAACCTTCCAGACAAATGTAATTAAAGCGTATGATATAGTTTAATGCTACAGTTACTGCACTGCTCCTATATATAAATGTGTTGTTTTTTTTTAAATCTTTATGTTCTCATACATAATGCTGTTATCACTTTTTCCATGTATTCAGTGCGTGGTTATATGTGCTATACTTGTTATTATATAGTCGGTTAATTGAATCATCCCATACCGGCAGGAAAAAAAATGTATGTGTATTTTGTATAATTAATAACTTAACATTAAATGTTGCTTTTCATAAGGTTAACGTGTTTTTCATATCACTAATAAGCATGAAAACGAAACAATAAACTTTATCCTTCCGTACTCCGTGTCATTCGAATAATTCGCCAGTCACTACAATTCTGTTTCCCTACCTGTCACACCTTGATTTTTTCCGATATTGGTAAAACTGAAAAGCTCTGGCAGAATTCATGTAGAAAACATTAGGAGAAAGTGACAAAAATGTTTATCAAAATGTAAAGATCTCATGAACAGCTAAAATGCTGAAATGTTCGGTTACTGTTTTCAGTTCTGAAATAACACTTTGTAAAAAAATATATACTGTTAACCTTCGTATAGTGCTTTGCGACAGGTGGAGACGGACAAGCAACAAGTGTCAGAAATTTGCAGTTCGAGTGTCTTTATTATCTTCAGTACCCTAAGTGTCAGATTAAGAGTTTTGGAACCCATTTGTATATATGAAAACATGTCACGTGAAAAATAATAATTTTGATTATTGCGCACATGACCCTTTCATCAAATTATATACCAAAATTCAACTGAATAATAGTTATCTCTATTTACTTTGTCAAAATAATTTAATCTTATGAAGTCTATTAAATTTAATTTTCTGTCATAATGATTAAATCAAGTTTTAACTCGGTTCTTTGTCACCTTGTCATAGACAACTTTTATATTCATTCCACCACTTCGGGCATAATGATTAATTACAAGGTATCGTCTCCACCCTACCTCAATTGCTATGCAAGATAAATCCCTTTGCCCCTAGACCGGAAAACAACACTAAATCAGGACGCATAGTTCAGATATACAAATGTACATGTATGTTAACCTTTAAACCGGATAATTGAGATTAGATGTGTTGAAATTTAGATTCATGCATGATGCGTTTTTCTTGTATTATGAAATTGGTAAGAAAAAAGAAATCTTATATCATAGCCTTGTTAAAATGCCTAATTAATTCAGGAGCGGATCAGTGGTGCTGTGGTAAGGCGCTGTACTTTTAATCCAGTGTTCGCCAGTTCGATTCTCCCGCTCCTCCACTAACATAACAAATGGTCTTTCGGATGAGACCTAAAAAACCGAGGCTATTGGTAAACGACCATAGGTGTTAATTTAAAATTTCAAAAAGTAGTAAATTACAAAGAATGCATCATACTTTTAACAAACTTAAACAGAGAAAAGATTTGCGCGTTTTTTTTTCTCCAGATATCTACATATTTTAAAAGACAACACACACGCGAATGAAAATATACGTAAAACTGTTCAATATTTCATTGAAAAACTTACGAGTGTACATGTTTGTGTGCGCTCGTTAATTGTCCGTGGAAACGATATAGGTATTATGCTTAACTTCAATTGTTAAGTTATATTCTATAAAAGGTGGACATTTTAAACCATCTACAATTTTGATAATACATGTACAAAGTTCTCCGGGGTTAATCGATTTTCTAACTAAAAATTTGCCCAGCATCTATCAGTTTTATCGTGGGGGGGAAAACAAGAGCTGTCACTATATGGCCCTGACCTTCAAGATGTGGACCTGGTTTTGTACATGGCTGTTTATCTACATGTGTTGAACATTTTTGCCAGTTTATTTTAAAATATTTCAATGTATACATAGTTACAGTCTGAACAGGAAAAAGTGTACAGCTTCATTAAATTGTATTACTTTTTTAAATCGATTATTTGTTAACAGAGTACAGAAATTCCTTACGACGGAACGCACAGCATACAAACAAGAAGTTCCATATATACAGTTGTCAGGCATTATACTGTCTTCAGTTTTCAAAATTATATAGTAATAGATCTAAATAATTTCAAAACATTTCAGAATAGCATAATATTATTTTGTTGCTGTTCTTTAAATTTGTAATTAATCGTTAACACTATTAATGCACGAACGACTGACTTGGACAGAAATATAGAGATAAAATCAATTTTTACCCTTTACATCATGATCGTCGGCTGTGGCGTAATTGGAAGAAGCGTCAGTATCTGAATCTGCGTTGACGTACTGTAATGGATGAGTTTGAAACCCATCCAATCCCATATTTCTTTTTTTTACTCTTTTCTTCTGTTTTATTTATCATTTTAAGCTTTCAAACCATTTTAAAATGTTTTACGGCAAATAATCATAAAAAGCTTCGTTCATGTCAAACTAATAAGGATAATGTATACATATTATTCGATAACAGTAAAGTTTCGATACTACAGGTCAGTCAGTAGTCGTGTCAGGTCTTGCTTGTTCAACCAGAATTGGTTTCCTTGAGTTCTTTTGGGGCCATGCCTCAACATCAACCATCACCAATTTCTATAATATTTTCATGTCAGTTTTGTTTGTTGGCCCGCTGTGATACTTTGTATTACTGTTTTTCTTGTTCAGTAATTCATCTATTCTGTGTCTTCTTTTATTTTGCTCACTGTTCAGTTTTTGCCTACAATTTAGGATAATAATTTATTTCAACCAGGCAAGTTCTGGGAAGGCGGTCCGGCTTCTTACTGCATTCACAGCTATGATACTTCATAGGGTAGTTGAACATAGTCACTGAATGCAAAAGGTAAGCACATGGGTTCCTATCTCAAAAGTAAAGTTTACACATATGGTTTAAGGTCAAAATTTGTGGAAAATTGTGTCTCCAGTTTATAACTTTACTCGTGTAAGGGTTGTCCTGATATTTTCACATGTATGTGTACAGTCTGTGTTGTCCTAATGTTTACACATACGTACGTGTACAGTCTGTGTTTTTCAAAGACAATAGATCCTCCAGTACTTTCAGTCCTTTGATTTTTTAATCAGGAGCAAATATTTACCTTTTTATTGGTTGTGTCTTTACTTGACTATATTCAGACAGAAATGGCACACCCGTATGTACGTATTTTAGAGTTTTATCGTTTGTACCGGATAATCCACATGACCAACGCCTACATCAGAATTCAGTTATTTTAGGTCTTGGGGGATAGTGCAAGATACAGAACGCGTCCTGTTCCAGAGACACCCCCTGGTTCTTTAACATGCCCGGAGTCCAGCACCGATATATCGGTCCTCGGTTTCATCCGAAAATTCATTAGTTATGTTAGTGGAGGAGCGGGGGATCAAACCTGCGATACATGGATTACAAGTCCACTAAACCACTTATCCGCTCCTGGCACACCCTGGTCCGCTGGTCCAAAGGAATTGTTATATACCCATAGTCTAAGCAAACACCATTGTCATCAACAATCAATCAAAACAAAATGTTCATCAAGCGTAATTGGTCATTGCCGGATCTTGGCATAATTTGTCACATCATGGCTTTTATTATTTTGTCATTTACCCATTCAAAAACTAAATAGTTGGAGCTAAGGGTGTTTTAATATATAATACAAAAACAGCACTGTAGAGCAATCTATCATAAATGTTTTATTCACGTCATTTGACTACAGACAACGGATTTAAAGTCCATTTAGCTTTCCCAATCTTCCTCAAATGTGTTTGTTTGTATTTGTTAGAATATACTACCATTTGTTACCTTTAAAATTCTTTGCATATATTCCATTGAAAGCAAAATTGTTGCACTAGAATAGTATCATTTTGTTTATTTCTTAAATATGTTTTTTAAAAATACACTGCTATTTAACATTCCCAGGAAACATATAAAATTACCAGCAGACAGAAATGACTTTCATTTAATTACTGAAAAGTTTCATGTTTCAATTTTGTTTTCCAGGACACTGCAACAATAACGTCAGTACTAAAAGAAAGAACTGTAACCCTCTCATAAAAATTTAGAAATGAATTCATCATTAAATCTCCTTCAGCATTCAAAATCACTCTACCAAATAATCATTGCACTTCCCCTTAATGTCACCTCTTACCGCATGCTATTTGAATAAAGTCCCTTCAGTAATTCTGTAGTTAAACCGCGGACAACAAAATTCAATAAAGAAAGATAATTAAATGATAAGGCAATATATCGTTATGGTTCTTAGGCGCTGCACTTCCTTTTAATGTCCTCTCTCACTGTATACAATTTGAATACATTTCCTTCTGTACTTAAAGACTTATGCTGCGGACAAGAAAAATGTAGCAAACGGGGACGATTGAAAATTAGTCAAGTATAGCTACTAAATACGACTTCCTCTTATTCCGGTCTATCACTGTATGAAGTTTTAAGTAATTCCCTTTAATATCTGAATTACTGACTAATTGAAATTTTGCAATACAAATGTAATTTATAAGCAAATACGTTCATGTACAGAAGAGTTATTAAGTAAAATTTCCCTTACTGCTTATGACTAATTCTTACATATAAATTACATTTCTTTGTGTTCAATTTATGTTCAATCTATAATAATGACTAATATTTTCAGGTTAACATTTGATTGGTCTAAAAAGAAGGTCAAAACCCATCCTATACCGCTTACGCCGAAAAACAAACACTTAAATTATATTTAAGACAAGGAATGTAAGTGTACGGCATGGTTTAGAGCCACTGGTCGCCATTTTTCTATTTTTAGAATGACGTTTTAACCATGTAAAAAACAATAAATGGATGCTACTAAACATTTTATTATTCTACATGTATTTGCACAGCTTGCCATTCATATAATATGTCTTGTAATTGTTGTGTAAGTCTCCTTGTTCATTTTGGATGCCTTTTACAAATTAGAATAACAAAACATTGAATAACAATATTAAAAATACAACAAAATGCACATGTTCCATAACAATATAAAGAATAAAAAGATCAGCAATACATCAAGTCACTTTTCAAGAACCACAAACATATAAAAAAAGAACAAGTATATATAAACAGAATATTATAACAGTAGGTTGATCTGCGGGGTCGTATCTTTTGAGTTGGCTGTATAGTTCCTGATAACACGAGAAGCCGAGCTTTGAATGTGATACTGCACTTTGTAGCAAACGAGAAAAATATAACCGCAGATCAACTGAATGTTATAGTGTTATTTATTACATTCCTTTACCGGATGGCTCTTTCGTGTCATATTTTATATGACGTCACTTGTGTCTGCCATATGTAAATAAACAACATCAATAAAAAGTAAATGCAAAATGTAAATCATTATTTAATGCGAAAAGTCATACATTGTAGGCTATACATCTGTCTTCAAATGTGACTTAAAAAGGAAATGTGAGGACAATAATACCACTCTTACTTTACTACAACAACTCTCTTTTTTAGCGTAGGACTTTTATATGAATCTGCATATGTGTACAGGGCAGCTAAGAGATACAGCTAAATTCATCTGAAACGACAATTTGATACAGAATGCTGTAGTTTACTGTACAAATACTACAGTACAGAAAATTCCAATAATACGCTGCCCGTGAAGTGACATGTGACACATTTTTTAATTTCGTAATTACGAAATACATTTCGTAAAAACGAAATAACATTTCGTAAAAACATTTTACGTAATCTTATTTCGTTTACACGAAAGGTTTATTTCATTTTTTCGAAATCTTATTTCGTTTAAACGAAATGTTATTTCGTTTTTACGAAAGGTATTTCGTAATTACGAAATCGTTTTTACGAAATAACACTTCGTTTTTACAAAATAACATTTCGTTTTCACGAAATAAGATGTCGTAAAAACGAAACATCATTTCGTAATTACGAAATACATTTCGTTATTACGAAATATTGTTACGTTTTTACGAAATCTTAATTCGATTTTACGAAATCTTATTGCGTTTTTAGGAAATCTTATTTCGTTTTTACGAAATCTTATTTCATTTTTACGAAATATTATTTCGATTTTACGAAATTAAAATCGTTTTCACGAAATTAAAATCGTTTTTACGAAATGTAAACTCGTTTTTACGAAATGTATTTCGTTATTATTAAGGAGAGAAACGAATTCTATAATTAGTATTCGAATATTCGTATACACTATTTGAATACATTCGAATATTTAAATCAAATTGTTTAACTTTTCTGAATGTTTTACTTTCCGAAAAGTATTTATCCGAAATTATGTATAGTTCGCCAATTACTAATTAATATTCTGGAAATTGTCACTAAAAGTCATCATTCTAAACATTTAGGGATTTAAAACATTGTCTGAGTACATAAAAATGAAATGATAATTTTCATAGATAAAATTAATATTTACGTTTGTATTTTATTGATTCCACCTTGTTGTCTTTACTATTACGACTACATTTTGATATATATCGTTGTCAAATCTGATCGTAAGTAAAGTAAATAAATCGGACTTTGATGCTAAGTGGATTCAGCGCGCATCAATTTTTCTTTCTTCAAAATACCATTGGTTGCATTAGTTGGTATATTAGGGTTTCTTCATTGGTACCGGCATTAAATCAAATCAAATACCGGTTTCCCACATGACCAACGCCCTCAGAAGAGGTTAGTTATTTTTTCGGAGGATAGTGCAAGGTACAGAGAGCGTCTCAATTCCAGAGACACCCCTGGTTCTTATAACATGCCAGGTGTATATCACCCATACATGGGACATCGGTTTTTGTCTCATCCGAAAGACTGTTAGTAATTTTAGTTGGTAAACCACAGGAATCGAAACCGCTACCTCGAGATGACAAGTCTCGTGCTCTACCGATTGATTTGATTTGATTTGAAGCAAATTTTATAAAGGTCCGTCCATAAGAGCAACTATGTTAGCTTGTGTTTGTGGATGAGACCTCGCTCTACCGATTGAGCTAACCGGGCTGACTTTTGGTTGCATTTCTTTGAGTAATGATTTTTGATTGGGTTTCAATTGAATAATCGAACAGGATTGTTTTTTTAATGAAAAGCTATGATCTGTTACAGCCGATAGACTTGAGTTACATCGCCGAATTTGGGGCTAATTATTTGAACAATACATTAAGATTCGCACCCTACAAAACATGAAATAAAGGCGCTAGATAATCACTCCTTTTTTATCATTTTTGTGCAATATACTCTTATTACAAATAGAGTTTTATACTTATTTTTTTTATCAAAAATAGATTATGGTTATGTAGATAAGCATGTATAATTTAACTTTTTTAATCAAAATATTGTCTGGTGTTAAACACTATAATATATATTTGTCATGTTTTAATGAGATTATATGTGTCAGTCTCTAGTAACTCTATTATAGAGTGGCCATGTAATTTTTATATGATTTTAGAAAATTGTATGTATTATATGATATTTACATGGATGAGACGTAAATAAAGAATAAAACTCCACGAGTGAATTACTAAAGCAACAAACTGGAAAACTGTTTGCAATTTAAGACCCGATATTTGCAATTATGACACGTGTTATCAAAACACCGACCGGGGATATGAAGCAATTACTTATTTGATGAAATATTGTAAAGCTTTCGTGTGTTTGTCAACGTTTTGTCGAACTTTAAAACAAATAAAAAAATAAAGATAAAATGAACGAATATTCGAATCCTAAGATTGCATTCGAATATTCGGAACGAATGCGAATATTCGAATATTCGTTCCCATCCTTAGTTATTACGAAATAAAAAAAAATGTATCACATGTTACTTCACGGGCACCGTACAATAAACATAGGTATATAAAAAACAATATGTTTAGCCTTCCAAGAAATTTGACTGGTCAGTGATCCGTAAAAGAAAATTTATTTTAACGGGCTATGCAAGTAGTGTACACTTTCCTTCCTTACACCCTACGTAAGATCTATAATATTGGTTGCGTGTTGACGTTCGTAAGGAATAGAACTAGCAATTCACGCTCGGAGTTCTGACGTCATGTAGCGGCAAATACAAACAAACAATAACAATGATTAAACAACGCCTGACATACATTAATAACTAACTATATCTATTAAACGAAAAACAAAACACGTGTAGGTACGAACACGCGGTTTGTCGCCTAGGATATCCATTATACGTTAAAATAATGCCAGGCTAATTTCTTGAATTACTGACTTATCACGGCTTTAGCTTTATCGACTGCTAAAACAATTCTTTTTGATGCTTTGGTTTTATTGTTATTGCTTGTCAGATTTATTGTGCAGTTGGAAGTAACTGTTGTAAAAAGTCCACGCTGAATGGAATGTTTTGTTCCCGTGTCTCTAACTATTCATCCATCTTTAACATAATGTAATATTACAATAACATGAGCTAAATAAAGATACATACTAGTAGTTGAGTAAAACAATATCTCATTTCCAAATATAATCTATTCATTTCGCTTTCGACTGAATAGGTTATTAATGGTGTAAACTTAGAAGGGCCTTTCTAAGCTGTAAAATTATTTACGGAAATTTGTTATTGTCCTTTAACTCAACTTTTTGAAAGTATGAATACCTTATTGTATGTCACATTGTGTAATGTTATAATTGTTATATTTTATATAATGTTACCGGTTAAAGAAAGAAAAAATGAAACATATCTTTATGTATTTGAACTGAAATGTTACTGTAAATATGTTGTTTCGTTTAATTGAAAATAAACGGGGTACTTCGTGTGGCTCCAAAGAGAGAAAAAACAAAATCTCATTTTACGCCTTAAAACATAATAAACAGCTTTCTGATTATTTCTACCACATGTCAGTTCAATATATAAAAACACTCACAGCCAAACCAGAATAAAATATTTTTCTCAACAATGCATGATAACAGATAAGGTTATAATCTGTTTAATCATGTTCAATATGTAAACCTATACCTTCATGCCTCAAAATTGTGTTCCACAATACTTGTAACTAGCGTAAAAATATCCTTTTGTACTAGACATACTTTAGTTATATACAAATACCTTGTGTTTCATGTTATGTGTAGATATGTATGGGGTTGGAACTAAGGATTTAGGCTCATAATTTCAAGTTCTTCTGTTTGAAACATCAGTTGACCTTTCTATCTTACAACATCTTTTAATGCAAAATGCTGGGAAAAAACTCCGAATCAGCTCAATGAAGTCATTTCGGAACTTTGACCCCGAGAGCACATAGACACAGAAGTTGAGAGCCGCATTACAGTTTTGAAAATACTCAAATATATCTACCAATTTTATGTTATTAGAGAATAGTTTTTCTTTTACCAACCCGTTGTATATTTGCCGTGGTGAGAGTGTTACCACAAATACGATACAGACCATTATGACATTCTTTGTGACCGATCGAGACCGCAAATTTGAACCACCGGTAGAAGTAGGTACCGAACGAGCAATAATCTTATATAAAATGATCGTATTTAAAAGCAAAATGATAGCTAAAGGGATAAGAAACTTAAAAAGCATTTCAATCCAACCAAACAGATCAGCGTGCAGCTCCTTATAGAAGTATGAATCAAACTGACCATCTTCGTTGACATAGACAGCCATGGTCGCGAAGATGTAAATCCCATTGATGAGTGGAAAGAATAGATAGATGATTGCAATGAATGCTATAACTCTCTTCATACTGAATATTTTGTGAACTTTATGAGGGACTGCAACACACACGGCTCTGTCAATTGTGATCAAAACCAACAGCCATGACGATATCTGGACAGTCGACGAAATTATTACATAAGTTAGTAACGGTTCATACTTTGTCCACCTGAAATACGCGATCGAAAACATTGAAAGAAAACTTTCTAAAGGCCCAATGATGGTAATTAATGTGTCAGACACTGCCAGAGCGATAAACATTGGTGACGTTTCATGCTTCCGATTCTTCTTGTTCGACATTATAACGATAATACAACCGTTGCCAAGAAATGACATGGTTAAAAGGACACACTGGAATATATACATAACAGTATAGAAACCGCGAAGGTCATCTTCATCGAAATTGTAATTCTGTGAGTAATCCTCTTCATCGTACATGTAATAATCGCGCAGTTCATCTTCTTCATCGTGCATCGTCTTTACTTTAAGGGATATGTGGCGAGGCTGATTTATATGTCCCTCTCCGAGTCTTCTCTCTGATTGTGCACACGATTTTGAAATCGCTGAAACAGATATAAAACGATATTTGGGGAATGTACGCTTGAAAACTCTAGCAGTCATAAGCAAGCTGAGCATACTTCATTTACGCTTGAAAACTCTAGCAGTCATAAGCAAGCTGAGCATACTTCATTTATGAAAATTTGACAGGTAAAGGTTACATATTACGAAAAAATATCGTTTAGACACTTGTATAACTTACAAATACGGTATTGAAACCTAAGTACCTGAAAATAATTCCTTTCAGTTGCACCACAGAGCGACCGGTAATGAAAAGGTTCTGTAAACCTTTTCAATAAATCTTTTTGAAAGTTTCAAGAATTCACAAGATAAAAACGCGACAAATTTAATTACGTATAATGTACTGCACTTGATTTATCACTTAGCATTCACTATGACTTTACATAAGGTAAATATCACTGAATTCTGCTCTTCCCTAATCCATGTCTACATTGTATTTCGTCTGTCACTAGTTTGAAAAAAACTTCTTTTGTATCTCACAATTCTTTTTCCGTATCCAACCTGTACATTTTCCCGATATTGGTAAAACTGAAAAGCGCTGGGAAAACTCATGCAGAAAAACACAATGAGAATGTCAGTTAAAACTGTACAAATTCGTAACAGCAATGTAAGGACTTTGTGGTAAAGTTGGAATTCAACTTCACCAGATGATGTAACATTTTATAATATATTGATACTACATAATGTTTATTGATTATTGATTTTCCCTAATTTTTTAATACCAGTACTGTTGGTGTGCAGTCAAGGTCCAGTTAGTCCTATCTGATTGGTCAATTGTCTTATCATAACTATTCTGATCATCTTAAGGTTCATGTAACCATAGCAACCATATATGGGGACATCATTTTTTGCTTTCCAAAGTAGTGCTATTTGACTTTTAAGAGTGCTGTGACATTATAACACATATATTTTCATTGGAAGTGACTTTGATAGTGACATTAAGGGCATTGTTTATTGTTGCTACGACTTGCATTCCTTTTGTGCATACTTTGATGCTTAAAAGTGTACTCTGAAGATTAGTGCTTCTGTGATAGGTTATTTGATTGTATTCACAGGGACTACTTTTACTTTAAACAAAGGTATGGACATTCCTTCACATTAAATACATTTCTAAGTCATGATTTTACAAAACCATGTATGTTATATCTTTTGTATATACTATCAGTTAGTTTTTTAATGATCTAAGTTACTTTTGTGTTGTAATATATACATTGAAACATAACTAGAGGAATATGAATGATCTCCCTTGCCAAATATTGACCAATCTATATTTAGTAACAAATCTTTAGACACGTTTACAATTTTACTGTTTAATATGGTTTATAAAAAGTTCTTGGGTATTTCATGTATATTTTACATATATTTATGTTTTGTGTGTACTTTCCTATCTTTAAAAAGTGTATTTGAGACTCAAATACCATTTCCATTGATTAATGGACCAGCATGGGTAACAAAATTTGCTTAATATTGTATTACTTTAATGTAAATTATGTTGACACATTTATGTTTATTTCAAATGCCTACCATATAAGCCTATTTCAAGAAAGTTTAAGATGTTAAGTACACTCTATAAGTAGAAGAGACCATTTAGGTTGATTCCGAGTGGTTAACAGAGATTTTAGGAGTATATAAGGCGGAATTCTGCCTCAAATTGACATTCTGACCATTGGCTTTCTAAACATTTTTAACAATAAGAAAACTATCACTTAATAAAGTACTTATTACGGTACTTATTTTGTTATGAAACCTATTTGTTACTTAATATAACAGTTATTTTTAATAAATAATTAAGTTAAATTACGGACCACGTTTAATAGAGACTTTCTCTATTTATGTTTTAGTGCAGTCAATTATTCTTGATAGAATGATTGTTCTGGCTATAACATTATAAGGGAACTTACAGTTGAGAAACCCCTGACTGATAGACCTGTGAGCTATCCGTTGGTCAACTGGTTTACCTTAGTCTAAAACCGACTTATATTGGTCTTACTGCATTTAGTATTGTTTATAGGGTCAGAATCAAGTTAAGATTGTTTGACTTTAAGTTAGTAAATTTTCTTAGGACAAACTTAAGCTACGTTTACATCTACATTATTTTTCATGAAATGTGGGCACTTTTTATATGTGAATGTTATTTGTCATTTGTTTATTCTTTGTGCCATCCTTATATCTGTCTCAGTTATTTCAATTCAACACCATATTTTGCAAACCTGGTTGGCACTTTACCACAACTTCATAAACATGGTTTGAATGTCCGCTAAAATGGTTAATATCAAGCTACCGTTTTCAGTTTAGACATAACACCATTACCGTTTTCATGACAACAAAACACGAAATTTAATGTACTCAGATTTGCAATGGAATTTTGAACAATTTTAATTCTCTTTTTACTTCTGGCAGTGTTTACTGGTGATAAACAATGAATTTAAGACAGCCGAGAAAACTTCTCTCCTTTCTTCCGATATATCTTAAAGTAAGAGCTAAAACTAAAGGCGTATCTTTTGTAATCTATAAAGTTTTAGCGCACCTTGCCAGAGTGAGGTATTGTGACCTCTCATCGTACATCGTCCGTCTGAAAATCATTTTCTTCAAAGAAAAATCTTCTTGAATGTTGCTAGGGATGTTTCTTGCACGAAGCTTTACCAAAGTTGTAACAGAATTTTATTCCATACAGTACAATAGGAAAAACATTTTAAAAATTACCTCCAGGCCTGGTTAAGACCACGGTCAAAGTATAGGATTAAAAAAGTCACGAAGGAAGACGAGTCCACAAAGCAATGTCTCTTGTTCTTATTAGAGTTTTGCAACTTACACGGACGTGGACCTCGGACAACTGACTAGTGAATAATATCATGGGTTATCTTAAGCGTGTGTATCATCTTGCAATTGAAACCGTTTTCAGTTAAAAGGGAATTAAATGAACAGTGACAAAAATTATAAATCAATAATTTTTTACTTAATCCAATTTCTTTTCGTTTATAAACTAGTAACATATCTCTACCGTTCTTTCGAGCATCGGTCTTGGGTGCAGCCAAACAGAACGTATAACCCTATATCCTTTGCACACCGGCATATTTTGTTACATGACATACATGCATGTGTTCTTGTAAACACTGTACATCGTGTTATGCTACTTTCGGTTTACTGCGCGTGTTGTATAC
This sequence comes from Saxidomus purpurata, assembly GCA_022818135.1. NCBI lineage: Eukaryota > Metazoa > Mollusca > Bivalvia > Venerida > Veneridae > Saxidomus > Saxidomus purpurata. The sequence goes on from JAFMSR010000013.1 coordinate 32,751,550, forward strand.
GTCAGGATTGAGCTGTAACATGAAAGTAAAATTTCCATTGGCCCACCTACAGAGGTCACGCGCAGGGGTCACCCTGTCTGCTAACCTGCGCATGGACTTTTTTTTTGCTAACGAGAGGTCAATTTTAAGCGTTGTCATAAGATGTCAATATACCTAGGTTTGAGTACGACATGTCTGCTTTATGTCTGTGAAAAAATATTTGCACGCGCTCAAAACACTATCCCACAGGGGCCTGTACGCGAAGGTTGGTAAAATGAAAATTTTCAAAGCTGGTAAAATTGTGTCCAAGGTCATTTTCAAGGTTGTCTTAAAGTGTCAGCATTTGCCTCGGACGTCTGAGATTTCAACATTCAGGAGCCTTTAAATTCATTCAGACAAAACGTGATCCATACGGTAACTGTCACTTCTATGGAAGGCCAAACCTGTCTTAACCACCGTTTTCGGTTTTTTCCTAGGTTCAATGCTTAAGCCCTGAAATCGCAGGTTAAACACTCACTCAATATGAGTGTACATATATGTTAATTTTGCTACAAAGTCTTTCGGCTATATTAAGAAACCTTCCTCGACCCTCACCAGGGAAGGGTCTGTTACTTGCCATCCATTGCTCAACCGATTATAAATTAAAGTGAACTAGCTTTGGTTAATTTGTTGCTTTAAGTATTCACTGGCCAATCAGATCTGCCTAACGGTCCATTCCTTAGTCGAGGTTAAGTCACAGAACGTTTCTGAATATGTTCTCTTCCTCGCTTCTGGGCTATTTGTGCAGCTATAAAGATAGTCATCACTAGATTCTTGTTAGAGTATATCTTATCCCATAGAAGGTTTAACTCAGGGAAAAGTCGAACGGTTCCCCTGGACCTATGTTTTTTTCTGAATTTGGCAGTCAGTATGCGTAGATGACCAGAAATCTTTGGGCGCAAATGCTTATGTTTATGAGATGCAATGAAATAAATAATTCAACATTTCATCGACAAATTTACCCTATAACTCGCTGTTTGTAATTTAATCTCACGATAATTTCGTGACTATGTATCGACAGTTTCGTATATCAAATTTTACGTAAAGGAGTACATGCATTATCGTTACCATGAGTCAAGGCAAGAGTTCTATTTAAGTATATAATTTTACACACAGTATTTTATTTAACAAAGACAATATGAAACATACTTCTTTAAACACATAAACTATCCATATTTGCTTTAAATAAATCAATTAGTCGAACACAATATTTCAATTTAAGAAACAGGATTTTACCTAGTAGAAATCAAATAATTTATCCCTGTCCTTTATTTTTGAGAGAAGTAGAGAAAATCAAGCAAGCAAAGAAACGTTTGGTGCAGCGGTTGGGGTAGACTAATCCGCCACAGGCATAAGACCGAAGGGATGCAACAGTCAATGCTATGTCTGATCGTGAGTCCGAACGTTATCAGATTGGTGAAGAACCAAGAGAGATGCACTAGGTCCTGCGCGACCCCAAACACCTGAAATCTAATCGTTGCCTCGTAAATCTTGCCTCTCGGCATTGTTTAAAAACAAAATTCTAACAAGTTTATTCTTAGAAAAGACACAAACTCAGATTATGCGTGTTTACTGAACAGAAAATATGAATACATACAATGAACCTGCTGTATAACATTTAAACCTCGGGTTTTCTATTTCTTTGTGTCATACTTTAAGAAGTAATTGGAGTTTTAATTTTTGTACATTTTGAAGGTGCATACACTAAGCCAGAGCCATGCTAGAGCCAGACGAAGAACAGCAAATACTTATTCGTGACAATCAGCTTGCCTATGAACGATTTTTCAGGAAAAAAGTAACTAAAATACTAAGTGAACTAGGCAAAAGTAGTAGCTCAGATGATGAGTTATATGAACGGATACAGCTTAATAAAGTTCTTTTAGTGAAAGGTGTTGTTTCTGCATACCCCACAAAAATTATTTTTAGTGCCGCAACTGCAGATGTATTTAAAACTGCTTGCTCTCTGTTGCCGTTGAAAAGAATGATAAACTAATACATGAATATAAAACTAAAGGCAAGATTCAACAATAGAAGAAAAATCTAGGTTGGAATTTACAAAAATCTATTGAAAATGCTGGTTTTACGGTTGTTTATATTGGAATTTCAACAGCGTTTGCAACGCTTTATTTGGTAGCGTGTTTTTTTTCAAAATCTACATATATACTTTACAGGATTTTATACTGGAACCTATTTATATGACTATATGTTCTAAAATATATTGTTTTCATACATTTTGAAGAAAATCTGACAGCGAGCAGCTTTAAGCAGATTTCACTTTTGAGAACTCTTGTTGCTATGGAAACAGATAGGAAAAGCTTTAAAAATGTATACTCCTCCAACCCACAAGGCTTGGAGCTTAGATAGTTGGCATGTAGTACTGTGAATCTATACTTAGTTTGTTCAAATTATGATCCATTGGTCAAAATTTCCCCTACCTTGGAGTCACTTGAATTTACATGTTTTTATACGAAAAACTTAAAAGATCTTCTCTCAAACCACAATACCCAAAGCTTAGCTATTGGACTCTAGCGTTGTGTAGTGGACCAGATTGTTCAAATCATGGTACCCGGGTCAACCTTGACCCCGCCCGGGGGTCACTCGATTTCACATAGGCTTATATAGGGAAAACAAAATGTTCTTGTCTAAAACAAAGAGGCACAGAGCTTAGCTATTTGGAATATAGCGTTGTGTAGTGGACCTCAACCAAGTTTGTTCAAGTTTGTACATAAGATATTAATAATCAGAAAAATCTTTTTTTTAAAAAAAAACCTTGTTTCAAGGTACAAGAACCCAGTGCTTAGATATTTGGCAGATAGCACGGCCTTAGTTCAAATCATTACCCCCGGTCAAAATCGACACCGCCCTCGGGTTCACATTGAATGTTTTAAAATCTTTGTTCTCCTCTCTTTAAGCTTTGACTGATTTCGGATTTTTTTAACAACGGCAAGTGACCATAACTAAGCTGCTGTAAAACCAGATGTCAAACCAGGAGTTTAGCTATTGATGGACACTGTGCATGATGTTCAACTTCAGCAAGGTGACTCCGGTGAGCGATATAGGGCCATCTTGAGTTTGGAATCCAACAAGAGTACAGGTGAACACGCATGAGTTGCCACCTGATTAATGTAACCTCATTTACCTAATAATTCCACCAAGCCCTGTAGACATTAAAGGGACATAGACTACCCTATCACTCACGGGTGGTTAACTCTCCCAGCCACCACAAAATGAGATGAAAAGAAATTGTGGGGAGCACACTTCCGAGGTGGTGGGGTTCCACCAAATAAACAAGAAATGTGATGATTTTTGTAAATTTTGTTTTGAATTATTTTGTTGAAGAACTTTCAAAAATCGGGCAATGTAATTACCAGTAGAAATGTTGAGACTACCGTTTGCACGAATTGTCGAAACAAAATTCCATAAATTGTAGTTTCTAGAACGTTTATAAGTTGGCGAAAATCTCGATTTTCAGTAACCAAAATTAAACTATCCTTATTTTTTTGTCCAAGATCCCGTTTTTCCGCATATATTTTACATGCAACATACGAGTACATGTACAAAATAAGTATTTATTGTCACTAGACGATCCGGTGAGTAAATAGATTGAAATTACAGCCAATTTCAAGATGGCGCAGGATAGTATGAATTGCATCGAACTTGAACCGGCAATGCTTAGTGACAATACGGAGGTTAAGTTACCGGCTTTAGTTGGTGGTAATCCTGGTATTTCTGACAACCCTACGCGGTGAAATCTCACAACTTGCTGATAGGTCGTTGGCTGATAACATCGAAGGAAACAATAAAGAATTGCTCGAATATAACAGACTCATTGATCTCTTTCGAGAACTCCCGTGTGACTTATTTGTCACAAGAATACTTAGTGAGTACAGCTCGTGTGAACAAACATTGGAAAACATGCAAGGGTTATTGTTTGAATCTTTGAAGTCGAATGAGGACTTTCCGTTCGATCTAGATAACGATCTTTAAAGAAGGGTCGTTACCAGGAAAGGTGACCCTGCATATGTAAAGCTAGCGAATGACATTCATGCCTTAATGGCAGTCATAGTAGGTGATGTATATTCTAGTTTAAAAGAAATGATAAGTAGTTCCAGAAGAAAATCTTCAGTTTCCTTAAAAGTTGACACATCTGCTCATAATGGAGTCATGGCGTCTTCGGGACACTCGTGTTCCTGTTCCCATGAAATGGCGCAACTTAAGGACAATATGGTCAACCTACAGGGAGACTTGCTATTACTTAAACAGTCACAAGCCGTTGTGCAAAAATTTCGTTCAGAGGAATACAAAGCTGTTAGTGACTCTCTTTCCTCAATCAAGGAAGAAATGTCTCGCCACATATCCTTTATCCGTGGGGACATTACCGAAATAAGCTGCAACGTCAAAACTTTGTCACCAACTAGTGTTGGTCCGCGCATGGAGTCTATGTCACGTGACGAAAGCAAATTAAACGAACGATTGAACTCTCTTGAAGCATTCCTAGATACAAATGGAGTTGTTTCTATAGCAAGAGCTAAAACACATGTAACATACATACAGGACGGATCTGTATTTACAGATACTTCCATTCCCGACATGTCGGAATTTGATCCTATTTTCAGTACTAAAAGTGTTTCTTGTGACCAGGGCATGTGGTGCAATGACAATGAACTTGAAGCAATGTTTCCCTTGGATAACGTACGATTGTGTGACAGTGCTACACAATCAGCCGCTATTGAAACAGTTGACAAAAATGTCCAATATACCTTGCAAAAATCAAATACAGGCCTTCATTTTGATAACAAATCGCCAAGCAAAACGTCATCGAAACGCAACAAAACCAAACCTGTTAAGAAGTCGGTGACATTTGCGTATATTATTGAGACTATTGGCACACCGTCCGAACCCCGCTGTAATGGTATTCCTGTGGAGAGGACTACACACATGACGAAGACTTCGCTAAATATGTAGTAAAACGGACTAAGAGTTACTGCGTTGGCGGTTTCACCTTTGATATGACCGAATCAAAAATAATAAGTTATGTCCTGAGGACCAAAAGTGACAATGGTTCGTATATTTCAATCTTGTAGAAATAGAGGAAAAATTGTTATTCGTTTAAACGTTAGGAACAACGACAACTCCGCCTTTCTTGAAAGAAAGGGTTTTTGGCCGCCAGGTGTTACGTGTAAACCATGGCTTACGCGTAATGGGTTATCACGTGCACGTGAAAGATCGACCGACAGTCTGCAACACAACAACAACGACATCTGCCAAACGAAGGGTAAATGGCACGCCGACTTTAATGTGCAACGTTTGCGCTGGGATTCTTTTTTAGACTATAACAGATTCTCAGAACTTGTGTCTGACACCGGTTATGTATCGGACATTGATTAAGTTCCGTTTTAAGACCTTCAATCATTCACAGTGACTAACTTAAGCTTTCTTACATGGAATACCACTAGTCTTATGTCCAGTAGTTCCTATCTAAACACTGCGTAACAAAAATGTTGATATATGTGGCATCTCAGAACATTGGTTACTAGAGAAAAACTTGAACTTTATTGGTTCTTTAGATAGTAATTATAAATATGTAGCATCTTGTGATAGCGATTATTTGTTGAATACTACAAGAAAACTTGGTAAGGGTGGTGTTGCCCTTCTGTGGCACGTGAAACTTGATGCATGCATTACAGCTTTGCCTGTGGACGATGACCGCATTATAGGCATACAATTACAGATATAACCTGGTAACCTACTGTATGTTTTTCAGGTATATCTACCATGTAGTAATCACTCAATTTTTGTATTTAGAGAGTACATAGGTAAGTTGTACAACTTGTATTATACGTATCATGAACATGGTACAGTTATTTTTTAGGTGATTTCAACTCAAAAAAATGTCGCAAATGTTACAATGTCGAGTAGAGTTGCATATTTTTCTCAATTTATACTTGACAATAATTATGTTATCGCTGATACGTTACCGTTATGTAAAATTTGTCTCCTATGACGGTAAATCTGACAGTTTAATAGATCATTTTTGTATTCAAGTCAAAAAGTCAGACTGTATTAAACACTGCGAGATTATTGACGATCATTGCTTAAACGTTCCGAATCACCTATCTTTATGAGCGAATTTCACACGTGCATATTATATTAATATTGGAAATGACCTTTCTTTGGAACAGTTTCTTTTATCTTATGTGAGTTTTCATTCGGTCAATGCACTAACGTTGTGCTTCTGTAATCCGCGAAAAACTATTTCGTGTAATGAAAGTATGACATTTGATAAACGCTTAAACATTTTAAGGAGCCCATTGTATGTTTTCCTTTGCCGAAATAAATCTAAAATAAATCTAGCGGAAATCAACTGCAATATTTGACCAGTTTTACATGATGATTGAGATATTAAATGCGGCCTCTAAAGTTTTAATGACGTCATCATTTGTATTGAGTTCTTACTGAGTAATGTTAGATATACAGAATATTACATGATAAAAAAGTAGGTAATTAACCCTATGGCCATATTAAAGTACTAACAGCTGGATTTTGTTTAAACTACTACACAAATAATACAGCTCGTGGCCTACAGAACGCCGGCATGTCAAGATTTATAAAATAACCAGCTAACAAAAACTGCATAAAGTGAACACCAGACACCATATGGGTGTTTTAAGTATATTTTTGGACCGTATGAAACCTAAGAATGATTGTGTGTACCGTAGATTGTTACACAGCTGATTTTACACGACAAAGGAATGACGTCGAGCTGAAAAACTGGCCACAATCGGTGGAATTTGTAGTTTATAAGCAAAATTATTCACTCATTTGCCAGCAAACACTTCACCTGGACGTGAAACGGCTTCAATAACTTTTTTGTTGGTAAAGATACAAGCTTGAAATAATGGTTTGGCGATAGGTAAATAACTTGCCCGCATATTGCATTTGGTCATTTGATGAGTATTACTTACCATGAGAAGAAAAATTAGCGGCCGCCAAAATCCGACATTTTTTTCCACCAGCTAACATTTGTCTCGATTAAAGTAAACCAGAAACCACTTTACGATCTACCCCCTGAATTAAATGATTTTATAGAAAAAACAGTTGCATAGATTCTTATTGTCCTTTCCATTGATTATGGTCTTGTGGTGTAGTTTTCTTAAACACGACACGAAAAAGTCTTGAAAGTACAAAAATCATAAAAATCAATATTTGCATGTACATTTTGATTCTGTTATTTTTTCGAAAAGGTTATCAAAGCAATTTGTTAAGAACTAAGGTCACCTAAGAACAATTATTTAGCAATGATAATGTTTGTCATTTCCAAAATAAAAACGGATTTTTGAAATCCCGGAAAATCGTAAAAATCTGGTATGTCTTTTCATTTTGTAATTTTGTTAAAACTTGGCTACATTCCCCCTTTTTGGTAAAAAAACACTATTTTAAGCATCAAATTTGTAAAATTAACCCATTTTTTCTGAAAAGTTTTGAATGACTTGAGCGATATTCCGTGAATATGGCACATTTTTTATTAGAAAATATGCCCCTAAAAACATTTTTCATTGGAGCAAAACCTATCGCAACATGTTATTTCAGACTTAAACAATACTTTGGAACTAAACATATTCACGAATTATTCCCCATTTTCTTTATTTGAAACAACTCAATATTGGTTACAAAATGCCAGCCGCACAGTATACATCTGAAAATCAATTATTTGTTCCTGTGATTGCATAAAGTTTAATTTTTCAAAAAGAATAGTCTAGTACTGGTTCTTCCAAGGACCAATTGTTTAGTAAACTGCCCGCCTGTTAAAATGACCCAAAACACGCTTGAAGCGAGCATTAAACTCCTACAACACAAAATGTAAGTGTTGCGTTTTTAAATGTACTGAGTATACACTCAGTTCCAAAAGAAAGTGTGCACTTTTAAATATTTCAATATTTAGCAGACGTATCGGCTTCAATTTTCGCACACTATATTTCATGTGTATTTGTCATCGATTGATTGCAAAATCTAAAATGTTCGCCATATTGTACGTAAACAGATCTCAATTTTGGTACCAAATATATAGGCTTTCAGAAAAGTAGTCGATGAAAAATCACAGAAAACAAAGTGCACACTTTCTTTTGGAACTGAGAATATATAGGAAAACCTATTTGGTATATAACATAGTCTTGTGATCTTCCACAAGGCAAGTGGACTTGTACTAAGGTGAGCGATATAGGGCCATCTTGGCCCTCTTGTTGTACAAATGGTAGAAAATCTGAAACTTGCAAGCTTTTAGGGTTAGGCACAAGTTAAGTGCCTTAGAGAAAGGTAGCTAGTGGCTAGCATCTTATAAACTGTGTGCACAAAGATAATTTGATGGTTTTTAAGTCAGTCAGTGTACAAATGTTTCGATCTTTTGACCTTTTTTATAATGTAGTGATATTTTGTAGGACTGTAATCTCAATCCTTGCTTTCGCTGGTTTTTTTTCTGTCATCTCCTGAATACTCCATCTGAATGTGCTTATGGTAAGTCTGTCTTCAAGTTGGCTATGCCAAGCAGGCTTCCTAGGTTAGGCACAAATTTAATATCTTGGTAACAGGTTTTAAACTGAGATATACCCAGTAGGCGATCAATTAAACTAAGTGTTTTGTTACAGAAGGGATTCGATATAAGCTTGATAGGAGTTATTCCTTACCTCCCACTCTTAAGACTATTTAAATATATTTTAAGTCAGCAGTATAGTTTTGTCTGTCACATGCTTCTCAAGTATTAAGTTGTTAAAGACTGTTACTGCCGGTCATTTTCACCAAATTACCTCAGTTGTCTCATGGTCAAGTTAAAAAATCTCTGATTATCTCTTTAATCAACAGTAGTATTATCTGTCACAGCTTCTCAGGTAGTAGGTTCATTTCAGATATTGTTTAAAAGAGTTATGGCCAGTCATGTTTGACCAAATCATCTCAATTGTCACAAGTTAAAAAAAATATATGTCTTAAGTTATTGCCTTGGATAGTCAGTTACCCTTAATGTTTAGTAACGCAATGGTAGGGCATTCACCTCAGGATCAGAGGGTCCGGGGTTTGATCCCCGCCTGTGCTGGTAGTGTCCTTAAGCAATTCCTTATTGCCTCTCTCTCTTCAATGTTGATTCCATCTGGAGTGAGTCCCATGAGTTATTAATTTAAGTTAAAAATACTTGTTTCGCAATTTAGAATAGATTAATTAGTATAAATAAACAGATTTTTTATTAAGGTAGTATGTGCCTATTATTGAATTCAAGGCCCATAAGTTGCCACAGACTGTTGATCAACATTACAATTATCACTATTGAGTAATCCAGTGCCTATATGTGCGTAAAAAGTGTTGTGTTGGGATGGCATCTGAATCCCTTGGCTGGGAGAGTGATGCTCTGCTGTTTCTGGTGTGTGGAGAGAGATGGAGCGGGAACAGATGGAAATTTTGGGGGCTTCAAAACCTGTCAATTGTTATAGAAAAGTGGGTACTGAGGAGCATTTTGTATTAGTCGAGGGCTGAACGCGAAACTAGTGTAAGTGACATTTTTTTTGCAAAAATCACTTTTTTTGCATGATCATATGCAGGAACCCCCTCCCATTGCTGTGAAAATATTTTCTTTGATCACCATTATTTAACAAAAGTATTGCAAATTGTGTCAAATGGTGTACGTTTTTTTTTTAAATGCGAAACTGGTGTAAGTGACATAGACCGTCACTTACACTAGTTTCAAATTCAACTTTTGATATTTTCCCTATGTAAGTGGCATAAGTAATACAAATTTCTTCTAAAGTAGTGACAATAACACAGCATCTGATGCGGTACATAACTGACTGTATATTAAGAGTTTAAAAGAAAATGAATCATAAAAATAGAATTTTACATGTCACTTACATCTTTTTCACATTTAAATTATAAGATTTCAAGAAGCAGTTTAAATGAGAAACTTCTAGTCAAGTGTATGTGCACTTGATACCAAACTCGTATTCATATACTATATTCAATGAAAAATGCTGTTGTTTTGTTGCAAATATAACATAATTAAAAGATTTTTGTATGTTGAGATAGAAAAACATGGTTTCTTAAGTACCAAAACATCCTTAGTGTGCTAAGAAACTGAAATGCACAAAATAATTATAAGGCTAGGGGCTATATTTCAGTAGCATCTCAAGTCAAATATTAAGAATTTCCTTAAAAGTAATGCAAGGCACTATGGTTTAGTGGTAATGTTGGACTCTTGCCCTAGAGATTGTGGGTTTGTATCCGGGCAGCGGCATTTGATCACAACTTCCATAGTCCCTTCTTTCGACATGATTACTGGTCAAAACTCCAGGAAGCAATTACCGAAATTATTTTTTATAAGTTGCAAGTGCTGATAGTCTTTAGGCTGGCAAAGTAGGCCACTAGATTCTTATCGTAAGATCCAATGTATCACTCCGCTGCCATCATGTGGTAGCGTGTAATGTGTGATTTAGTTGTGATGCAAACTTGTGTGAAAAATCAAGTATTATAATTCATAACTGTAAACGTTATGTTAAAATACATTTATGACATCCAACATAATTGTTCTTTTTTTTTTTGGGGGGGGGGGTTGCATTTAGACACAATTAATTTAAATATGTTCCTCCCCATTAGCCCCGCTTTAGCTGTGGTGTAATGATTATGGATTATAGCAATTACGTATTTGGTCAATGACAAAAAGAAGAGTGGGCATAATTAAATCTAAAGAAAAGGTTTGTGAATCTACAGTGAGTTGAGATGTCTATGGTTTTAAGCAAAATAATAGTGTACTGCATAAATCTTAGTATAAAAAGACATGTTTTGCAGTATTTTCTGGGTTCTAGGTCGCACAATATATACCTTGAATAAGGGTTGTGGACCAAAACCACATTTAACAAACAAACTTTTCCGGGTTAGCTCAATCGATAAGCAGGACAGAAATATAATAGCTATAATCTTACAATCGTAAGTTCGAATCCCAGTGAAGTACTTTTTTATTCCTTCGCCTCCATAGCGGTTAGTTGGTTACTGGTAATATTTAAATATTATAAATACTTTTAAAATTATTACGGCACATTGCCTAAATTTCAAAAGCTACACATCTTTCCTTGATTGACATAAGAAATAATTTTATTTCCTGTCTTTCTCTGTTGACAGATTATGCCATTAAAAATGAACTGCTTCTGATCATATGTCTTTTGTGCTACTTGAGTTTTGTTTCCCCTTGACCAAACAGTAAGATCAGAGTTATAAGCTTGCGGCTTAGTCAAAATTTCAACTTTAATGCCCTCTGGGTGGGGGCATTGTCTGTCCGTCAATAGGTAGTGTACATCTGTACGTACTGTATGAATGTCCCAAAAATCTTGGGGCAATTATGCCCTGCTCCTTTACTAATTGACATAGAGTCACCAAACTTCATACAAATGTTTATTGGGATGAAAAGTTATGCACTAGGGTTTTTATATATCAGATCATTGAAATTCCATGAATTTTAACCTTAGTCAAAATGAAGGTTTCCTGTATGGCTAGGTTTTAGCACACACTGCTCCTCAACCAATTGACACAGAGTCACCAAACTTTACACAAATGTTAACAAGAAGATGTGCATGTGGTTTTTAGTTGTTTTATCATGACGGTAACAGTTGAGTCATGGTCCTTAACTTCATCAAAATGTATTCCACGTGGGGATTTGCAGGCACAGCTCCTTAATTAAAGCCCAAATGTTAAAATGTACATAACATCAAGCTAGACAAAGTTTTGTTAATGCCATCACTCATCACTCAGTAAGAGCAAAGTCAAGGAAACATGCTCTTGTTTTGTAACAATGGGTGGAAACAGAGTGCATTTGTGTCCTATGGAAACAATTTTAGTTTATTGCAGTGAACATAAGCATGAAGATAAACAGCTATTAAATAACATGTAGTAAGCCTAACTTCATTTTAATGTTGTAAATCCAGCAATAGCCTGGACTTTGATTTAGTGTTGAAAACTCAGTAATAACATTCACTCCATGGTACTTGAGCATAATAGGATTATTTGTATATATACAGTAATGTGATCCAGAATGCCAGATTTGCTTAAGTCTTGCACTAGATCAATACGAGTGTGAGCACGAGTATGATTTGAGCTCGTGCAGAGCCATTCTGGATCACATTACTATGATAATAACCCTTTTATTTTAGGACTACCAAGTGCTACATCATTTGTAGTTTGTCATTATGAATAACTGATATTGTTTCTTAACAAAAAAACTTCAAGCTTTCTGCCAAACATGTGCACTGTTTCACAAATTATGTGTAACTTACTTTGAAGATTTGTTTTTGTCCACTGTTTAAACGCAAAAAGTCTAGGCGTGTGATTGAAAAAACCTATATAATACTTTATGTATATCAGTTATGGCTATTTCAACTGACACTGTGATCATCAAAAACTGCACTTACACCTTTTTCACATTTAAATATTTTCACATTTTCCTTGTTTTTTTAGCGCAAAACAGCTGTAAGTGATATTTTTACCAAAATCTCCCTTTGAAGTTAAGCAATTAAAAAAACTGCAATATGTAGTTGTGCAGCAAGTGATTTTTCACATATAGTCAAGAAACTAGCAAGTATAGTATGGTTTAAATAAAATGGGAATGTTTTTCCTTCTCCTGTAAAATTATGGAAAATGCACTTACACTAGTTTCGCGTTCAGCCCTCGAAGTCCTGCATTGCTAAAGATGTGAAAAAAATGGTTGATGAGAGATGTAAAGAAATGGACGACCGAAGAAGAAGAGAATTAAGTTTAGTATTTTTACAACCTTCCGGAATGTTACAAAGAGTATAAATTCGAAAATAAAGATGAAGATATTGACACTCACTATAGACTAGGCAAACACAAACATAAACCATCTGAAGAAACAAGAGTATTGAAAATAGTTCTAATAGATAGAAAACAATGTAAATCTTTACTTGAGGACAGTGTTAAAGAAAATTTCAAATCAGTAATAATCATTAGAGACATGGCGAGAAAATGCAAGTATCCAGGGAGACAAATCATACTGATTACGATTAGAAAAACCAGAGTTACCTCCCTTTGTTATCATTTGTAAGTAAAAAGCAAAGATCTTTCACAAAAAAGATATACATATATGTAGTGATTGTAACTTAAACATTTTATAGTTCTTACAATGTACGTTCAGCCACTTTTGCGCACAATTGCTGGAGTTTCATATGTTATTACAATTGTCAAGACAAACCAATTTCAGCACAATCCAAAATCAAAGAAATCCAGCATGGCTTATCTTTCCTCATTCGGAAGAAACAACGAAGAGAAAAGTATATAACATGGACAAAAGGAGTGTCGAGATATTAATTTGAAGAAAAATTTTCTTTAAACAAAGGGCACCGGGTATTTTAGTATATAATAGAACTTAAAAACAGTCGGATACTTTGTACATGGAAATTTAAACTCAAATTAAAAGCGCTTTCCTCTGATCTCAAAGAAAACGCCGGTTCTGTTTCATGCAAACTGCACTTCTTCATAATTTTCCACCCAATCCACCTATGATTTTTTTAGGTACTAACTGAAAATCTCGGGAACACTTTTTGAATTCAGGACAAAAACAACACCCTCCAATTCATATTTTTCGAGTAAAGTCTCGGAGATGAACGTATATAAAATGTGAGGCAAATCTCGGAGAAGAAAACATAATACTAAGTATATAGGTAGTAGGCCAACTTTAAAAACACACTTTCAATGTTTTCTGCCATTGTGAGAACTTTGCGACTTTTGAAGTTATGTCACGAATAGAAATGTTATGGATGTAAATGTTTGTATTATCGGCAGACTTATTACCCTATTCATAATGATAAAAAGAATAATTTCCGTATTGTTTTCTTGTACAAATCATGTGCTATAAATCATGTACATTTACTTGATATATCGGGTACATCAGACAGCGGTAAGAAAGACAATTATCAATATTCAATTTCTTTCAATCTGAACAGTATCAATGAATTGTTTATAGGGGTGCCCACTTTTACTGTCTGCATAGCGAACAGTACATATCAGACTCCATGGTTACATGCAGGCTGGTCATCAACTTAACGGTAGCATTATTTGCCATAAACAGGGCAAGAGTTAAAACATAATAACCAGAACCTATAAATAGTCACAAACAAACACCAGCTTCAGACCTCATTTTTCACGAAAATCCTTTGATACTCTCATTCTATGTCTATTACAGTATTTATATCCAGGAGAGATTGATAGATGTGTGCCACGATTATGCTGACTCATCCGAGAATGGGAGAGTGAGTAATTGTTTGATTGGCTTTTCAAAAAAGATCTAGGATTTCTTGTGCCATTGATGATGTTGATGTCTTGGACAAAACATGTTTCCCTCTGGTCTGAAGAGTAATTTTGCATTGTCTGACCTCCTTTGTTCATTGCCACAACATTATGCGATGCTTAAACCAAGGCGGTCATGGCGGCCATATATCGCTCACTCTCAGTGACAAGGCTCTATAAATGAAATAGCCTGCGAACATTAATTTTTTAGAGTTTGATCGGTAATATTAATATAACATTGCACATAGCCATCGATTGTCCGGTTGTATTTAGTACTATTTTTTACCTTAGCCCGATTGTTGTCACCAATATCAGGCACATATGTGTAACTTTTTGTTACTCTAGAATTGAACAGCACACTACAAAAAGGAAATGGCTAGGTGCCTGGACCCGGATGTTGCCGACAATATCAGGCACATGTTAACTCAATTTCTTCAGTGTGTGAGTACGTCAATAAAGGTTCTATTCTGTTTCACAAGTTTCAAAGGTTTGACAATTGCATAGGTCATACTGAAAGTTGCAGTTCAAGATATTTACTATCTAGTTTGCGAAGGTGTGGTACATGTATTGATTCTACTTTGAAATTTCGTCAGAACTTCCCAAAGCCGTAGGAAATGATACTATATGCCATATTGTCCCCTTTTAGAAATCATCTGAGTGGCATACTTGTTTCGCTGGAACTATTAGAGTCATCATATTAATATTCACAAAGAGTGTTGAGTAATAATTCGATGTTTGCTTGTTTGTTTTCATCTGTACATCACTGCAACTCAGTATTTTTATGCATGTAGGCGATCAGATCACCAAAGCAGCAGACTTACAAAGATTCGCAGTATTGCAGTGTCTTCTAATTGGCGATAACTGTGTTTGAAAATATATACATGCTTGTAGAAGTTATGGTCTAAGTATGAAATATCACTGTATATTAACTCATTTACTCTATCTTTCGTATATTAAATGATTTTAACGGGTATGAAAAATTACAATGTATAAAAAAAGTGATCCATGCATAAAGATGTTTCAATCTGTACACAAAATGACGAACACAAGAATGGATCACGTGACCACGATTTGCCCACTTTGCCTTCTTGTGGACCAGCTTATTCTGTGGGCCTGGTGTGGGCTTATCAAAAATTGCTAAAAGTGTTAGGTAATGCATTTTTTCAATGGAAAGGGTTTTATCGATTAATTACGATGTATAAACGATTTTGCAGTCTCTAATAGTTATGATATTAGTGTTTGTTTTGCGTTTCCAGGTGCGGGCCTATCTTACGAGACCCGTAGTTAAATATGCCAAATATTTCAAACAATCAACATCTACTTAATACTGAAAATAATTATAAAACCGTTTATACAGCGAATTTCACATATCTTTACACTTCTCTGCTAAAATTGTTCAAACACATTTTTCAATACGCACTATTCTGTATTTAGAGACTCTTTGTCACGTGTGACCTGTTTGCCAGTGTCCCTTAAACGGTTGCTTAAGACAGTCTTGACTGTACTTAACCGAATTTCTAAACGTCCATTTTATAAGATTCAGTTATAAGAAAAGTATTTTGTGTAACGACTTAAAATTTAGAACTTCAGAGCTTTACATAGTGCTCTATCGAATTTTACCCCAAAAATGACATTTTACTGTCACCGTTGACCGCGCGAGACGATGACTACGATTTACAACTTTTGGCACGAGGATCACGTGTATCGTGAATTTAGCGCTTAATATTATTTCAATGCAATAAACGTAGAATGCCCAACTCGGAAAACAAAAAAGATGGCAAGATTGACAACTGAATAGCGGGCTTGAGCTGTCGGCATTACCTCGATTTACTGATTTTGTAAATTAATTTATCAATTTCGACAGAATGTGAGAAATGATACACAGAATTTCTAAACGTCCACTTGGAGTTTGATTTAAATATAAGAATAAAAATACATCTATAATTGTTTCTTGGGTTATTTCTCGCTAATAAATACATCTATAATTTTTTTTGACTAAATTTGAAATTCCCTATATTAATACATATGGGAACAATTTTTAAAAACAAACATTCAGTGGGATTCTTTTTACTTTGAATTAAATAAGGTAATTATTGATAATCGTATTAAATAATTCAAATATAATACACTACACAGAATAATCGCAACGAATGCCAACCTGTTTTGTTGGCAAATCGAAAATAGCCCATTATGTAAATTATGCAATGAGGTAAATGTAAATGAAATAAACTTGGTAGAAGATAGCTAACATTTCTTCCTGAATTGCAAATATTTATATAGACTTATTCTGGTAAAAGGTGAATTAAGCATTTAAAAATTGCGGGTTTCATAAATCGTTTAGAAGCTTAAAAACCATAATCTTTGGACATAAAACAGAATTTCACGAATATCGATACATACAGTACATGTAAGCATATTACTAAGCGCCTGCGATAGATAGATGATGATGATTTATTTTGTATATCAGATGTACAAACATGGTTAAAACAAACACGAGCATAATATACAGATAATAGATGTAGTATACACAAGTTTATAAACCATGATATGCACATCAATACCAAGGATAACACAAAAAGGGAAAAGTGATTCTCCCTTATTTCCATTGTGGTCCTTGACATTGATGGCACACCACGGAAAGGCACGATTATTTACTTCAAATGAATTAATGGCATCACATTTGTATTATATCACAGACCTAGGTTATTACAACTCAATATATGGATGGATCAAGTATTGGATAAAAAAATCAGTTATATGAGCATCAATCAGTATTATGACACTAAAAGCACAGACTAGATTAAAAGTAATATACCAAATATACCTATTCAAGCATTAAACTTAAAAATGCAAGGAGATCGTTATGAATGATAAGCACTAAAACAAAATACAAAGAGATCGTTAAGAATGATAAGACATAATGTTAAAACTAGGACAAAAAATGAAGTTTGACGGCTTCCTTGAAATGCTTAAAAACTGTAATATTACGTACTACTGCATATACATGTATAAAACCAGGGTCCGTATATTTGTAATATACGGACCCTGATAAAACCTATTTTGTCAGTGAAAGGCGAACAAAATCAACTAACATGGTGAAAGTCTTATTCAATGATATTCTTGTAATCGTCAACTTTTTTGAAAACAAAAAAGACAATCCATATATCCTCAAAAAGTTTATGAAATATCTATGAGCAAATGCTCCCTTTTAAGGGGTATTCCTATAGAAACGTGCATTTCTGCATAACAAAAAAAAAAAAAAAACAATCTTTATAAAACAAGCATTTTAAATATTATAGTAACAAGGTTACGTTTTGAAAAGATCAGCTGTCAAAACTACCTCTTCCTCTCCAATGTTGAGATAGTATTCATAAACATTATAAGCAACTGTTTGTGCCATATTTGTTTTTTTCTATTGTGTCAGTCTTTTCTTCTTTATTTTTTGCCAAGAATTTCTTTTTTTTACAAAATGTCATTAAACACAGTTATCAACGCTTTTAATTAAGACACGGTTATAAACATACGATTATATACATGTTAATTTGCTCTTTTTACTGTTTTTTAATGTAAAAATTTATATGAAAAATGAATAAACAGATTGTCCCAGGGCAATTCCAAAAGAAAAAAAAATTAAATTATTTCTCACGTTCTGTCGAAATTGATAAATTAATTTACAAAATCAGTCATACCTGCTGAAGCGAGGTACCAGCACCAATAATGCCGACGGCTCTAGTCCGCTATTCAGTGGTCATTCTTGCCAATTTTTTGTTTTTCGAGTTGGACATTCTACGTTTATTGCATTGAAATAATATTTAGCGCTAAATCTATGATAAGTAAGTATCATTTGAAGTAAGTAAGTATAAGCAAGTAAGCAAGCAAGTAACGTCTTTATTTAACGAGGCTTGTGCATTCGGTTTCCCGATCTTCCATGCGGGCCTCAACATATTCATAACATAACATAATTATTATCATATACCGGCAACATAATACACAACATACATACAGCAGTACAAAACATCATAATTTCATAAACTCAACATAAAATATACATTATTGTTCAAGTAAAAATATTCAGAAAGATCAAATAAAATACTCGAAGTAATTATTATCAATTTATCACTACCAGTTAAGACATTCAGTTTTAAGATAATAATTATGTTTGCAAGAATTCAGTTAGAGAATTGCCACTGGACATAAGCCGTTTGTAGTCATCGTCTCGCACGGTCAACCGTGACAGTAAAATGTCATTTTTTGGGTAAAATTTGATAGAGCACACGTATGTATAACTCTGGAGTTCTAAATTTTAAGTCGTTACACAAAATACTTTTCTTATGACTGAATTTTATAAAATGGACGTTTAGAAATTCGGTTCAGTTTACATTTTCTCATTCATTGGCTTATATTTGTGAACAAAATATTCACAAGGACTGGTTTTTTCTGCGGGCATGGTAAAAAGGGCTAGCTAAATCTGGTATCCTCATCTAGAACCTTGTCTAGAAAGTATGTACCCGGTGTCCGTGTAAAAGCACCTTTATTAAGCGTAAATTCTGCAACAAGTATGTCTTCAGTGTTCTAGCATTCATGTTTGAGTTGACTGTTGTACAGGATACACAGTCTATATTTTGCCAGTATTATTTTAAAAAAAAAGATCTGAAACAATTAAAATCTCTGTACAATACATTTCACTGTTTATACTCTGAGTGATAAATTTGCAGCACTTCCAATAAGTTTTCATTTGTAGTCTTCTCCTTTATTTAACCATGCACAAAATTTGATCACTCTTATAGAAAGTCAGAGTCGTAAGGATTCGCCGAGGCACATGGTTGTGATTGGGCATCAATGAATTCCTACGTACAACACAAGTATAGGATTGAGTTTTACATCATGTGGTTATTTTTCCTATGTCATGATTAAACAAAATTTGTACTTGCAGACATGATGGCAACATTCATTTCAAAACTTACCTAAAAATGGTTTATTGGAGTCTACAGTTCTTCACAATTGTTAAAGCATAATTTCCTGCAATTTTCTGCCAATTATTCACAGTTTTAAGCTTTTAAATATTTAGTTTAATTGGATGCAGGTGTTTAGCTATTTTTCACTTCACATTAAAGTTTAATATGAAGAGTGCTTTCTGCTTTTGGACAGTAAAGAGCAAGGAAAATGAGTCAGAAAACCAGCAATGCTGCACATAAAACAGGTTGGATTCTCGTTCGGGTTGTTGTTGTAGGAGTTTAAAGCCCGTTCCAACTTTATTTTGGTCATTTTAACAGGTGGGCAGTTAATCCACCAATCGTTCCTGGGAAGAACCAGTACTAGACTCCTATCCTCCGTAAGGAACTGCCAACTTCCTCACAAAAAGACCCATGGCCCTCAATCTTTGAGATATAACATAATTTTTCTACTCTTTGTATATAGAGACAAAATCGTGAGTCATGTTAGAATTCATATTTCTCTATCAACGGTATGTTATTGTTGCATTTTAGCTCACCTGGCTACGCCAGAGTGAGCTTTTCTGATCGATGATTGTCCGTCGTCCGTCAACATTTTGATTCAAATGACATCTCCTTTGAAACTTCTAGGCCAATATTGATAAAACTATGCAGGAATGTTCCTTACATGAAGCTCTACCAAAATTGTTCAAAGAATTCCATTCCATGCAGAACTCTGGTTGCTATGGCAACAAATAGGAAAAACTTTAATCTTCTCCTCTGAAACCACAAGGCCTAGAGCTTAGATATTTGGCATGTGCTTGTCTATTGGACCTCTACCAAGTTGTTCAAATTATGACCCCGGGTCAAATTGACCCCGCGCGGGTGGGCCCTTAGTTTTTGCATAGGATATATAGGAAACTTTAAAATTTCTTCTCTGAAACCACAAGGCCTAGAGCTTGATTTTGGCAGTGCATTGTCTGTGGACTTACCAAGATAGTCAAATTAGAGCCCGGGTCAAAATGACCCCGCGGGGTGGTCCTTTTGCATAGGCATATAGGAAAAACTATAAAAATCTTCTTCTCTGAAACCACAAGGCCTGGAGCTTAGATATTTAGCATGTAGCATTGGCTAGTGGACCTCTACCAAGATTGTTCAAATTATGACCCTCGGATCAAAATTGACCCCACACGGGGTGTCACTTAGTTTTGCATAGGCATATATAGGAAAAATTTTAAAAATCTTCTTCTCTGAAACCACAAGGCCTAGAGCTTAGATATTTGGCATGTAGCATCGGCTAGTGGACCTCTACCAAGATTGTTCAAATTATTACCCCCTGGTCAAAACTGACCCCGCACCGGGGGTCACTTAGCTTAACATGGGCTTATATAGGAAAAAAATTTAAAATCTTCTTCTCTGAAACCACAAGGGTTAGAGCTTAGATATTTGGCATGTAGCATTGCCTAGTAGACCTCTTCAAAGTTTGTTCAAATTATGCCCCTGGGGTCAAAATTGACCTTGCCCGGGGGGGGGGTCACTTGTTTTACAGGCGTATATAGGAAAACCTTTTTGGTATAAAACATTATCTAGTGATCTTCCACCAGGCAAGTGGACTTGTACCAAGGTGAGCGATATAGGGCCATCTTCGCCCTCTTGTAATTCTTCTTTTACGTTGTTGAAGGCCATATGAAAATAAGATGTATTTTGATTTACATGTAAATCCTTGTATGTCTGATATGTAACCTTCATGAAATAAAGATTTTATTATTATTATTTCATTGGTTAGGTGACTGCAACTACTCGACCAGGGAGGCTGACGGACGGATACTCTTAAGGAATATGTAAACCTTGAACAAAAGCAGTATGCTACATGCAAATTATCCAAGCTTTGGGTTTTAGACAAGATTTTTTTTTTTACTATTCTTAGCTTTAATGAGATGTTCAATGAACTGCGACCATAAGTACAAATTCAGAGAGCTTAAATCTATGAAGTTTGGTGAAATTCCACCAAGCAGTGAAGAGATGGTGTTTGCCTCAGGATCGTAGGGTTTGATCCCCACCAGTGGCACGTCGGTTGCGTCTCCTTGGACAAGATACATATATTTCCCATTACCACTCTTTTCGAGATTGATGTCATCTGGAGTGAGTTTCGGTGCAATTAATCTAGTTGTTCAAATTTCTTTTGCAATTCAGAATAAATAGATTTAGTATAAACTAGACCTATCGCTAAATGTGATATAATACCCTCTGAAAGACTGCTGTATAAACTGAGGAAGTTCGTAGTAACAGAATATCTTTAAAAAAAAAACTAAAATAGAGAAATTGTTCTTGGCAATAACTCTGTAAATTGTGAAGATAGAGTTATGGTTCTGGTACACCACACTTCCTCTCATTGTGCTAGACCACTGTATGAAGTTGTATTGAAATCCAACCAGTAGTTTTCAAGTTATGCTATGGACAAGGAAAAGTAACAAAGGGCAATAACCCTGTAATGAGTCAAGACAGAATTATGGTTCCTGTGCACTGCACTTCCTCTCAATGTACTTGACCACTGTATGAAGTTGTATTGAAATCCAACCAGTAGTTTTCAAGTTATGCTATGGACAAGGAAAAGTAACAAAGGGCAATAACCCTGTAATGAGTCAAGACAGAATTATGGTTCCTGTGCACTGCACTTCCTCTCAATGTACTTGACCACTGTATGAAGTTGTATTGAATTTCAACCATTAGTTTTTAAGTTATGCTCAAGACAAGGAAATGTAACAAAGGGCAATAACTCTGTAATAACTCAAGATAGGGGTATGGCTCTTGTACACTGCACTTCCTCTCAATGTACTTGACCATTGCAGGAAGTTGTATTAAATTCCAGCCAGTAGTTTTCAAGTTATGCTCAGGACAAGGAAAAGTAACAAAGGGCAATAACTCTGTAATAACTCAAGATAGGGGTATGGCTCTTGTACACTGCACTTCCTCTCAATGTACTTGACCATTGCAGGAAGTTGTATTAAATTCCAGCCAGTAGTTTTCAAGTTATGCTCAGGACAAGGAAAAGTAACAAAGGGCAATAACTCTGTAATGAGTCAAGATAGAGTTATGGTTCCTGTGCACTGCACTTCCTCTCAATGTACTTGACCACTGTATGAAGTTGTATTGAATTCCAACTATCAGTTTTCAAGTTATGCTCCGGACAAGAAAAAGTAACAAAGGGCAATAACATTGTAATTTGTCAAGATGGAGTTATGGTTCTTGTGCACTGCACCTCCTCTCAATGAGCTTCACCATTGTATGAAGTTGTATTGAATCCCATCTATTAGTTTCTAAGTTATGCACTGGACAAGGAAATTCATGGACTGACCGCTCGACCAAACACCGGGTGACTCCTATATACCCCCTAGACTTCATTTCGGGGTGTATAATTATATAAATTAAGAGATGAAATTATATGATGCAAATTGTGGACACCCAGCCATCTTAAAAGTTCAACATGAACAGTACATGTACAGGTGGGCTAACAAGGCTGTCAGTAGGACAGCGTGCTCGACTTTTTTAGTGCTTGCCAATAAAACAAAACTTTGAAGTTAAGGGCACACAGCTTTAACTAGGAATTTCTAAGTCAAATCAAGAAAATTTTTGACAGAGTTTTCTTCTTTTGCTTACAGATAGGTCTTACGATGGTACATAAGTACTCCAACTTTAAAGTAATATCTCAAATGGTTAAGTTAACAAGTGGACAAGAATGAAAATTTTAACTGAGTTTCTAAGTCAAAAGGGCCTAATTCAAATAAAATCCTTGACAGAATTACCTTCTCCTGCCCATGTTTGGGAATCATGATGGTAAACAAGTATTCCAACTTTCAAATTAATATCTCAAACAGTTCAGTCAAAAAGTGGCCTGGTACGAAAAACTTAACCAAGATTCTAAGTTGATAAAAGGCCTTTAATTTTTAAAACAAATCCCTGACAGAGTTACCTTCCCTTGCGTACAATTGGGGTAATGATGTGAAATAGCTTAAAGTTTCAAGCAATATCTCAAAGGTTAAGGCAAAAGTGGTTTTCCCATATTCATGTATTTTCTAAGTCAAAAGGGCTATTCTGTCAAACCTTGACAGAGTTATGTCCTCTTGTCTGTTGATGAAGGTCGTGATGGTAAAAAGTATGGTTAGTTTCAAAGCAAACCTCAATGGTTTTGAAATAAAGTGAGGTGGTACAAAAACTTACCAAGCTCAATACACTTTTAAGTAAAAAAGGGCCTATTTGTCAAAAACCTTGCCAGAGTTATGTACTTTGTCTGTAGATAGGGTTATGTGGTAACAGTATGGTAAGTTTCAAAGCCATACCTCTAATACTTTTTGAAATAAAGTGGGGTGGTCAAAACTTAACCAAGGTGTGGCACCCGGCGGGATGCTCCCCTTTCATGCTAAAACCTGAAAGCAACACCAACGTGATTTGTAAATGGTATTTATTAGATGCAGATATAAAGGATTTTCATCATGTTAAAACAAACATATTGTGTTGTAATGTACTTAAATTGTCTATATATATATAACATAGTTTTATCAACAGCCACCCTAAAGTACAGACTGTTCTTGAAGAGAGAAAATTTCAATAAAAATGAACTGGTACCTCAGCATGTGTATGCCTCAAGTCTGTAGATGTGACCAACAATTGTAATCAAATTCAAAGAATGTAAAACAAAGCAAACAATCTACTTAACAGACATTTTTATTTATCATCCAATGAAACCAACATATTTCTCTTTTTATCTGTGTAAAAATTTCACCAAACATCTTCAAACTTTTTCTATGTCAGAATCAATTCTTAATAAGTCGCTATGCAAGAGGCTACAGCATTATGCAGTTGACAATATAATAGTTCTCACCAGATGGCAAATAAAGCTCCTAGTCAAATATCGTAGTACTCATCCGTATTTTTCTATAGAAACTTGAAAGTCATTCCATTAGTGTTTATAATTTCTACAGAACAGTACTGATGAACACACTGCTGACATGCTCAAAATACAGAAAACAAATAATTTTTTAACATTTAAATTTTTTTATATATATCCAGTGTCTGCCATGTTTGAGGTAAGTGTGAAATGTTTCAATCTGTTCATGTGACAAAATCATTTATTAAAATCAGTATCTTAATAGTTTTTAAAAAAGATGCGTCAAAGAATACTGTAGTAAAATGAGAAAATCTTTACAAATCTGGAAAGCACTACTGTACTGCTGGTACTAAACAAAAATGTTTTTGAAACATGATAAAAAAGAATGAAATCTTGAGAAAGCTCCTTCATGGGTGTTTGATGAAAAAGGGAACATAAAAGTATCAAATTTTAAAATCAAAGAGGCAGCTACTTTATAAATATTTGTGCAATATGTGGAGTTACAAACGCCTATCCAAATTTCTTTTTTTGCAAACTAAGAATGCCATTCCCGGCTGTTCTCTGGTCAGAGTAGTTTTGGTTCACTGGAAAAACACACAAGGAACAAAAAATGTAAAATTCCTCTAAATCATTATAGTTTCCTGTCAAAACCACATAAAAAAATATTGCCACTATGATTTGCATAATCATAATACAACTTTAATTTTCGAAAACGTTTTTTTTTTCACACTAAACATTTTGGGCATATTACCAGTACAAAAAATAAAACAATTTGCCATCAGATATATTGACTTCTCAAGTTCTGACGAATTTAAACTTTTATAAATTGTAATTTCCTTATTACATTAAAAATCGTATTTTACATTTAAGTTTTATGAGCGGTGACCAAAATGCCTACAAGGACAGGCATTTGTGCAAAAAGCAGCTGTAAAACTTGGGACTGAATCTGGAAACTGAATCTGGTAATTGAAACTGGTTTCGCTTCTGTAGCACCTAAAACATTCTGCATACTAAAAACAAAATTATTGGTCCAACAAATAACAAGCATGTAAATATCAACAGAACTATAATGATGTATTTAATCCTGGGCTCAATGGACTTGCTGTACATTACACCTGTGAAATTCACATTTTCCTGTCAACAGATCCTCGATTTTTCTAAAGGTAGTCATTCCATTCACTTATAATTATATGTAATAATAATAATGATAATAATAATAACATAGAAATATTCTCTGCTTTCTATTCATAACCAGTTTTAAGAACTGTAATATAATCCAATAAATTGCTCTGTGTACTTTAAAGCATAGAAATATTTTGTTTCAGTTCAAAAACTGCAATTAACAAACTAAAACTAAAATTTGACTAATCAGGTATAAAATTCTTCTGAAGATTTAAGAACATCACTAAATAACCTGATCAGTACATGGAATTCTGATTAATCATCATTTTGTTGAGGAAGGCTATAATGAAAAAGATATAAAAAATCTTTTTAAACTTTGGAATTTCTGAAGCACTGTAAAACCATGACCTCTATTTGAGAATACTGGTAAAAAATAGCATGTTCGGTAGCACGTCACTTGGTGGAGTGAGAAATTCACAGTACAAAATAACACCACAAACTTAAAATTATTATTGAACAAGAGGCCCAGAAGGGCCAGTGTCACTCTACTGGACTAACTGAACTGTTCTAAGTAAGTTTTGTGAAAATCTGTTGGAAAATGTGACCCCTTATCAAGGTTTTAGAATAATTTGCTGTAACACAATTGTTATCACAGTTTTCTCACAGCATGGCTCCATTTCTATAAAGATCATCTACATGTTGCAGGCAACCTTCAGAGCAAGTTTTATGAAAATCTATTGGAAATTGTGACTTATAGAGTGTTATCAAGGTTTTACAATAACTTGCTGTAGCACGGTTGGTTTTAGTAATGGGTGGTTCATTTTTTACACGCATCATCTACAGGTTGCAGGCAAAAGTCAGCAAGTTTTGTGAAAATATATTAGAAAATGTGACCTGTAGAGTGTTATCAAGGATTTACAGTAACTGACTGTAGGACAGCTGGTTTTCCCAGTGTGGCTCAGTTTCTAGACAAATGAAAACTGTAACCTTCAGAGTGTTATCAAGGAAAAGTCAACAGACAGACAGATGGACAGACGGAAAGACAGACAAACTACCATGGCATAAGCTTTGCTAAAAATTATATAAAACGCTGTTTTTAGACTTTAAGATATACTGCTTCCAAAAAAGAAACAGCTATCACTGCAATCCTTTACTCTTTAGTGAGGTACTTGTGGATGGCATAACAATTTAAATGCCTGCAAAACAAAGATCCTAGTGAAATTATTCATTTCAATACACTTTTATCATATTAGACCTGAATGCTTACAAAAATGAAACTGGCACAAAAAATCAAACTGTAGCTAATTATTATCTTGCATAAACAAGAGAAACATTTACCTTGGCTAACAGAGAACATATTTGTGCACGGTTGAGTTCAACTAGAACTATCACTGAATGTGATGAACACCCCCTTTGTTGCTTGGACACAGGAATGGACAAATTATATGTATACCTAAATGACTGTTTCCAGTGAAGAGATTACCTTTCCATCCTGTTGTTGCTGAGAAATATGCACAAATATGCTTCCATGAAGTTTCATTGATTCCTGCCTTTGGTTGCTGAGAAATGTGCGTTGAAATTGCAACCAAGCAAAAATTATCCAAGCACAACATGCCAACAGTATGGACAAAAAGGCTTGGTACCAATCACTCGTGTAAAGGCTTGGTACCAATCACTTGTGTAAAGGCTTGGTACCAATCACTTGTGTAAAAGCTTGGTACCAATCACTTGTGTAAAGGCTTGGTACCAATCACTTGTGTAAAGGCTTGGTACCAATCACTCGTGTAAATGCTTGGTACCAATCACTCGTGTAAAGGCTTGGTACCAATCACTCGTGTAAAGATTCAATGGTAGCTTGCCAGTGGTTACTGAGAAATAGTGTTGACAAACTGGACGGACGGACAATGTGACTCCAGTATACCCCCCTTAAACGTTGTGTATGGTTATACAAAAAGAGCCTTACAGGCTACTTCTATGTATTTTAAATAATGTCTTTGGTTTTTATTGCATGGAATTAACGGCCTAGTCTAGCTTTGTATTTCAATACCACCACTGAAAAGCAAACGACTGCTCAATAAATCATACCAGCAGAACGGATTATACCAAAACTAAACTGTAGGATTGCCTCCCCTCAGTGAAGACATTGGTTTTGACTTTTTTATGAAACAAATTTAAAGAATGAGTCAATGTCAATAATAAACAGACCTAAATAGTTTATTTTATACCATTTGTATCAAAACTTTTCTGAACTGTCCTGAAAAAGCCTATAATTCTATACATAGGGTTTGCCTATCTCTGTCAATATACAAAGCATACCATTTACAGAGCTATGGAGAACATATTGAATTTCACAAGCAGTAAACAATCTGCTTTTGTCGTAATTTTTTCGGCAGGAACCAAACAATGTACATCGCTCGCATGCGAAGAAGGCAGGTAACAGTCCGCCCTACACTGTCAATAACATTCATTTTTTAAAAAACAAGAAAGCACCAATAAACACCAGAGTTGTAATTGGTAACTCCAAAAAATAATCACAAGTTTTATCACCGAAATGAATGACGATGATGGACGAATGACTCGAACATAGTTACCTCTATGTTGGGTTACTTCAAATGCTTTATGCCGATGATGTTATATATAGATGTTATATATATATATATATAAATATGTAGGCGACATTACAACCCCTTAGATGACAAATGTAATTAAAATTAGATTTTTACGGGATGGCTGATGTTACATGTAAACACTAAATGCTGTAATTAACAGCATATCAAATCTAACAAGCCGATAATCAACACAGATTAACATAGATGTAAATTTCAAATTTACATTATTATGATACAATGCTCAGGTGGAGAAGTTAAAACCTTCCTCTCTGATCTTATGAATATTTCAAATGTGTCAACAATGGGGTGAGGGAGTGGGCAAATGCTATATTGCCAATAAACAATGTCGAAACAAAGTATATAGGACTAATCAAAATCTAACGACACTAAAGCTGCTGTAACGCTTGTACATTGTCTTTCAGTACGGGTATCAACTACACAAAATGATGTGAGTTCACAACGTGTAAACAATGACGATTATGGTTTGTTACAATATGACATCTTCTACTATTTACACAATACCCTACACAGACATATTTTTCTCGCAACATTTAAATAATCCCGTCTTCTTTTTTCATGTTTTAAACATACGCACTAGTTACTCTTAATTCGCTTCTATCATTTTTTCACAAGCATAGTTTCACAAGGTTGTAAACGACGACCTAAGATGAACTGTGAATTGACAGGCTGAAATTTAAATCAACTAATCTTATTTGAAATGTGCTGAAACAAATTCGATGTAGGGTAAAATGTATTGGAATATTAACCATGATGAGATCTTAGAAAACTGAATTATAACTTGCCGTCAGTGCAAGTTCCATTCATACAGAGTACACAGTGTATCCAACAACTTCACTTAGATAATACACATTCAGAAAAACGTACAGGGTATATGGTATCTATCAGGGTATTCGACGTTAGCTTATGATGGGACATCTGACAAAATATCTTGTAATAGCAGTTTGTTCTACCTGCATAAAAATATTCCGATGAAAATCAATGAATAAATTGCCAATGGACTTTAATGTTATGAAATCAAGTATCCCAAGTAAGTCATACATTCTAAAAATTATGCCTGCCTTTACTTAGTCTGCCATGTTTTGTTCCAATGAATATAGTCTACTTCTGACCAGCATCATAATAAAAGGAAGTCTATATAAGACAGTCAGACTTCAGTACAGAATAAGTCAGCCATAATGATCAATAATGCTGTTTTCCGTGCAGCCATACAGACTTTGTTGTAGATACTCCATACAGACCCTTCAGGTAATACTGTTATACCATCTTTTCCAATGTTTTGATATTACAATAGAATGTTTCAATGTTTAGACATGCATACCATCTTACTACTTAATGTACTAAACATTCAGAAGTTGTTAAAAAAAAACCCAACAACATATGTCTATGTGAATCAAAGTAAAAATTAAGAACAATGTTTGAATAGTATCTCAAACTACATACAGTAAACTTCATATATAAAGACTTCAGATATAGCGAAATTCCTGATACACAATGTATAAGGAACAAATCTTCTTGGCCCGATTTATACCACCTTCATTAAATATGAAAATGCAATATAGATATAACAAACTCTAGATATAAGGAACATATTTTAGATGCTCGACAGGAGTTTGTAATATGCCGAGTTAACTGTACAGTAAACTCTGTATAAAACAACTCCCGATATAACGAAAATCAGGATAATTATAATGAACAAATTTTCTCTACCCGAGGTTTTTTTTCTTTATTTTATATGAAAATATTATATGGATATAACAAACTCTGGATATAAGGTACAAATTCAAATCACCCAAAGGAGTGAGGTCTCATCCACAAATACAAGCTAATATAACTGCTCTTACGGACGGACCTTTATAAAATTTGCTTCAAATCAAATCGCCCAAGAAGTTCGTTACAAACGAAGTTTACTGTACATATCTAACAAATTGTTATTTTTACAGAACACAGTTCTTCTATCTCATCTACTGAGGGATTATGGGTACTGTCCCTTCACTACTAGTAGAAAAAATAATCATACTGTTTTAAGGCTTCAAAGATTTTTTTAAAAAGAACAAAAATTGATACTATAGCAACTAAAACATCTTAATTTGTTGTTTTTGTATTTAGAAAAAGTTTGTAATAAAAAATGGCTATATAAAATAATGCTAAAATATTCTGAGCACATATCCAAGAATACTTCAAATGCCAGAGCAATCTGAATTGTAAATTTCTTAGCTCATTACCATACTAAATAACAGTAAATTCAATCAACTCACTTTCCAAATGATGGAGCTCACAATTAAGTTTTTCATTTAAAATGCAAAATACTTCACTATTTTGCATCTGAGAATTTACAAAAAAATCTTAAATATCTTCATCAATAAAATGGCCATGTATCATAGAAATCAGTGCATAGCTGCACTCGGATGAAACTACTACATTTTTACTTGATTCATTTTACATTCAGTCAGACCATGTCGACAGACTTTTACATTGCTAGCGGGAAGTTCTGCGATCAGTGCAGATCATGATCAGCTTGAATATCCTTGCAGTCTGATCATGATCTCCGTGGATGGCTATACGGTCAGTTAATTTTCAGTAAGCACCCATATTAACAACTAATGGTATTGCAGACAAATCAATTTTGGAAAATAAGCGATGTAATGGTTAAATACATGTACAGTAAAGTTTTGCTGTTTAGACCACCCAATATTAAGACCACTCTCTATATTAAGACCAGACATTTTAGAACCAAATGCTCAATTTTTTGAGTAATGAGGTCTCACTAAATATACAGATTCATTAATAAGACCACTTTTTACCGGACAGGTCCGCAGTGTGGTCTCAATACAGAAACTTTACTGTAGTTCTACAAAGCAAGAAAAAAGGGCTGAAAATCAATCTGTTGTACATACAATGTACTTTACTGTAAATACCACTTGCTGCATTGAATTGCTCATCAAAATACACATAAAACAAGCTCATTATTCACATACAAATCCAGTACCCATGATTGATATATGTACATTTTGTTTATAACACAACAGACCCTGAGCTAAGCTAACAGTTTCACCTTTGTAAGGTAACAGTCACAACATGTAAGATAAAATACGTACAGCTCATTCGTGATAATGTGACTGTGATGTCATAGATTAAAGTGTACATGGAAGTCCAAAACCACCCAATGAAAAGGATTTGATCCTTTCACTATCCAACTGAGTTTACATTATGATATTTAACTCTTCTGCACCGCTGTCACTTTATCCCGAATGAACTGTACACAATATATGATCTGTACAAAACATATGAACAGTAATAAACAATAACCAGAGTCACAAGTTGTGTATCAAAATGGATTATCTGCCATACAGTATGTGGAGGATAATTTGACAGTGACGATATAGGAAAATCAAATAGTATTAGGTAAATACATTCACTATTTCAAAAGAATAAATCCCATCTTGCATATATGCTCCATTGTTTTATGCATTGTCTGTAAAACTTTGCAAACACAAATATCTTTAATGTCACTGTCACATTATCATAAATTGTCTGTACATGCATTACACAAAGTTTAAAGATTGAATAGGAATATGATACTGATCTATGATATTAAGAATAAACATGCTACCAGTCTAAAGTCTGCTGCATCCAATTGGCTGAAAGTGAGTATATTTTAAACACCAACCAATCAGAAGCCAGCTATTATAGACTGGTT
Organism: Saxidomus purpurata; assembly: GCA_022818135.1. NCBI lineage: Eukaryota > Metazoa > Mollusca > Bivalvia > Venerida > Veneridae > Saxidomus > Saxidomus purpurata. Next base: position 32,783,161 of record JAFMSR010000013.1, read on the forward strand.
TTCGAATCCAAACAATCTAAGGTCCAGCTCCAACAATTATTAAGCTAGTCTCTATAACCAATTTTTAACTGTACAAGTAAGCCTAAACTTGATAATACATGTTAAATTTGAACAGTCAAACCTATTTAAAACAGTCAAACCTGTGTAAAAAATCTATCAAAAGTATACAAAAGGTGTCTATTTAATAGGTGCAACAATTTTTACAATTGACTGTTTGGTAGATAGATGGATATATGGACTGTCTTATGCAACTTCTTGAATTCATAGGCTGACTTGAAAGATACCTTTAACTGCACATGTATTAACATATCAATAAATAAATACATGTTATAATCTCCAGCATGTCTGTCTAAAATATTGCTTCCGGCTTTTAAACACAGGTTAGAAAGGATCAGATAATATTATTATTTAAATCAAGACGAATGAATTTCTATCGCAATTTGACATTAAAGCAAGACACTGGAAATAATCAAGTGCATTTAAAAAGTTTTGAAATGCTGATTATCCTAAAAAAAGAACCAAAATTACACAGGATTCATTACAAGTCACACTGAACTGAACAAAATCAACACTTATTTTGAAAATTCTGAAAACCATTGCTTAACAAAGCAAATTTCCAGTAAGCATTAATATACAGTATTCACATTTCCAGCAGAATGTTTATTCACATTTTCGGCTGAAAATGCAACGTATCCATAAAAATGGACCAATCACAACACAGAAAATTAATACAAGCTACTTCAAACAGCAGTTATCATACAACTTGAAATCTTCATGTAACTCATTTACAGCAATATACATATACATGAGATTAATATGAGGTAAATGGTGATATATATGGAATATGATCACAGTCTTAACACAGCATAGGCCTAGATGTATAAAACATTTATCTGTAACCATTCGCTGATCTCTGGCTTCCAATTGGTTTATTTAACAACATCTAAGGTGAATTCACCATTCTCTGGTTCTGATTGATCATTTCATTAATCTCTAGGTTCTCATTGGCCAATTTTAAAATTGTACTAATTTCTAGCCAATTTGAGGTCAAATATTATTAACCAATCAGAAGTCAGGTATCAAAAACTAGTTTCAGAGAAGTTTTACAATCTTAGGCCATTGTCTCCACATTAAACTATCATCTCTCAATAAATATGTCAAAGTCTAGCATTTTTCTCCTAATAAAATGCAAACAACTAACAACCAGGCTTCACTATTCTATTGCAAAAGTTTACAAACAGCTATTCAACAAGGAGAGTTTTTATATTTGCTTAGAGCTTTTTACTCAATCCTTGGTGGGTATTGTTTTTGTTATACTATATACAGTACATGCAAATTCATTAATAAAATATTGTTTAAACCATCCACAGAAATATCTTTGTCTAACAACATTCAAATAATACTGAAAAAAACAAACAAATGGACACAACTAAAATTAAGTAGAATGTCAGAAGAATTTCTATTATTTGCAGCACTGAATGCACTAAAAACCTGAATATCAAAATGTTAAAGACTGTTTATTAGAAGAGGTTGAAAAAGAAGTATCACTACATTACATGAAGACTGAAGATTTTGTCATAGACATGCATCAGTTTATACAAATTCATTTTTAACTGACCGTTGTGATGAGGGCCGAAATCTGACCAAGCCACCAATGATAACAATACTGATGCCTCATATTTCATTGTTCAGCCTACTAGGTCTAAATGAAACATTCACGGTAAGATGACTTTATCCTCATTCTGCTGACAGAAAGTGATTTTGCCTTTATATCCATGCAGTCTGATCATGATCTGCACTGTTTGTTATACAGTCTGTGAATTTGTCGTGAACACCTTGAACATCAAGCAGAAGTCAGTACAATTTAAATTAAAAGTCCAGGTTAGAACTCTAGCTGGGTCATGGACAATGTTTACAGAGGTTATTGAGTATGACTTGCTGTCACTTAAGTATTCTACAGTAAATATATTTTTGGCAGTTTTATGAAAGTCTGTTCCATCATACTTTTATATCATTATAACTTTTTAGTAATGCTTTGTACTTCACAGGTATTTTCATTTCCAGTGAAGATGAACAGTATCTAGGGCCACTTTTTTCCATGTGGTTTATGTGACTTCACTGATACTGTAAGGGATGATCACATGTTATGAGAAAGTTAGCAGATCATCAACACACAAAATCTGTAAACACATTTGGGACTTATGGTACAATATGGAACCAACATTCAAGTGCTATCTAGCAGTTCTCAATATTTGTCTTCCTTTCCTAAATTGCATATCATCTGTTTATCATCTACTTCTAAGACTTAATAATGTTTCTTTCTATGAAAAAAGAGGTGTAAACGAACAATAGCACAAAACAAGAGCTGTCCATAAGACAGCAAGCTCGACTATTGTGGGTGCTTGCTAATAAAACAAAACTTTTATCAGTATAATAGCAAAACAATATTCTGCTATTAAGTATATTCTAGGAAAGTTGAATCATAAAAAAGTCGAAATCTATCACTGCATATTTAATTTTTGGTAATTTGATTGTTTGATACAAAATGTACCCCTGAACACTATTGCTAAGTTTGATATAACTACTGTAAGTGGTTACTGAGATATGTGCATGATAGTACCTTGCATGCAAAACTTTAACCAAATTTTCAAAGTCAAACAAGGGCCATAATTTGCACTAATTTAAACAAAAGTTATTTGTCTTGACTGTGTGGCACCCGTTAAGACATTTACAAAGTTTCAAGTCAATATCATAAGTGGTTACTGAGATATGTGCATGATAGTACCTAGCAGGCAAAACTTTAACCAAATTTAGTACCTAGCAGGCAAAACTTTAACCAAATTTTCAAAGTCAAACAAGGGCCATAATTTGTACTAAATTTATACAAGAGTTATCTGACTTGATTGTATGACACCCCTAAAGACATGAACAAAGTTTGAAGTCAATATCATAAGTGGTTACTAAGATATGTGCACGATAGTACTTAGCAGGCAAAACTTTAACCAAAGCTTCACTGCCGACGCACAAGTGACTTTAATAGCTCTCCATATTCTCCGAATAGTCAAGCTAAAAACTTGAAATTTGAACAAATTTTTATGGCTTTAACAATTTAACTGTACCCTAGTTTAATACATTAAAGCATTTTTTTCTGCTGAATATTTCCAATTAACCAGCCATTAATGGGTTCTATCCTACCATTATACAATGTAAAATAGTTTTGCGATTGAAACTGCGCTTTGAAATTTTCAGAACTTCTCAACAATCGCATGTCCGTAGTATTTTGTCATCAACCTTGGTTCAAAGTTTCTCGTTCAAAATGGAAACATCCGTCTACTGAAGTTCCAATTTAATGGTGAAAAGATAATTTTGATGAATATTTCCGATTGATTCTATGTTTTGTTTGTATTGGAATTACAGAGTTTATCAGTATTACGCAGCCCAAGGTACAGCAGACAGTTTCATCAGATCAAATACGGTCTAGCCTATACATTATCACTCACCTTCAATCACAATTCACAAATTAAATCAAACCCCAGTGGAATACTGCTTTAGTTTGGTTTAATTTCCACACACACAAAAAAACATTTGCAGTAAACTCGGATATTGTAAAACTTGATAAAAAGATAAATTCGCATGAGAGAAGCTGCAGATAGAAGATGTAATCTAAAAAATGTTTTTTTGTATTTCCAGTACGGAAAGGGAATATTGTATTTCTCTTGTGACAATGGCTGTTACACAGACCATGTTGTATTCAACACAGTTCAAGTTGTACAAACCATGTTGTATTCAACAAAGACCATGTTTTATTCAACACAGACCATGTTGTATTAAACAAGAACCATGTTGTATTCATCACAGACCATGACATATTCAATGCTGACCATGCCATATTCAATGCTGACAATGCTGTATTCAAACACAGTTCGACGGTCAGCTGCACACCATAAATATTCTTTAAAATTGAGCTATTTATATACCTTGGATTCTAACCACTTCAAAACTTAAGCAGTGCTTGATTAGTTTAAAGCGACTGCACTCCAAATTCTTAGTAAATTTTAAATTTTTGGTAAAATCAATATATATTCAATTTGTCAGCATCAAGATTATTTTCTTAGTGTAAGAGCTAAAAATAAAGGTAGAAAAAATTTTCCCGAGCCAGGTTTTGAACTCGGATCTTTGCGCTTACAAAAAATTTACAGGGCTTACCTACTACACTACGGGTCAGCTGATTTGATGCAGTTAAAATATTGATATACCAAAGAGCCCACCCGTTAGTCACGGGTGTATTTTCTACATAAAAGTAAGCAAAACACACTTTTAATTGTTTCTTTTGTTAGAAAACTTGTCACTTATCATAATACAATGCCCCTGATCGTATGACATTGTTTCCTTGAATTGAATTTTCTTTTTTTATCGTAACTTGTCCATCTGGAGTGCAGTCGCTTTAAAGTCCAATTCTTCCATTTCATGGCAAATATGTTCTTTCACATTTAGCCCGCTAAACATTTGAAATGGACACATCAATCTTTTAATTTGTACAGCACCAGAAATTTCAAATTTCTGACAATACAGTCTAATGAAGAATTTCAACATAAGTTTAAGAATGGTAAACAAAACTAGTATGTTACTGAATGATTATGCAACCCGATCACAGTCTATACTGTTTACAGAAGCAGAAAAATCTCACTTTGGTTGGTTACAGGTAAAATGTGCTATCTAACAATTCAATTTCCCTTTTAAATTGGACAAGATTGATTTTACATGTCTTCAAAATATTAGTGACAAGCACAGTCTGTGCAATAACATTAAAAAGTCTATACATTTCTTAACATACCAAAATAAAACCAGCAAATTTTCCATCTAAATCTTGAATCTAACAGGGTGGCTGACATTCCATTCCTTTATCCATAAAACTGTGCTTTATTCAATACATTCCAAATATTTCCTACTAAACCTTCTAATATATTGAATTTAAGGTTATATTCTTTAATAATAAATGAATCTTGCGGAATTTCTGCAAAATATCTGAACAGAATGTTATAAAGAGAGACATAAATCAATTTGTATGAAGTAAAATACTCTGAAAATACTCTTGAAATATTGCAAAGGCTAAAATCAGGTGTATGAAGTATCATTTTCTCTCCAAAGAAGTTAGTAAAACCCTATCTGTTATATCACACAGCTGGAACCTCCATTGAGAATCCTTTTAAGTGGGAAAACCTACTGTAAAAGTCTTTATAATTTTGAGTTGTTTATTTTGCAATTTTCAAATTGTCTATAAATTCATGAGTTTCTGCATTTGAGAGCGAGCACTATTTTATAAATAATCATCCATTTGTTTGTTTGTTATTTTAGCAAGTCTGATGAATTTGCGATGTGCTTTATTTGCGAACATTAGCGAAAATAAAAACCTCACGAAAAATAAAACTTTTACAGTAAAGTCATTTGCTTGTAAAATGTTTTGTTAACCACTTAGCAGGTCTGCGCTGACATAAAGCCACCTCCATGCACTTGATTTTTTTCCCCTTTCCTAACCACCCAAAGCTTTTAGACTTGAATCATTCAACAATACATTAAATGTTTTAATGCCTGCAACATGTCAACATTCATTCCCCATTTCCCCCAAAAATGCGAACGAGCGACTTGCTGAATTTCCAACCTTTCTTCATAACTGAATTCTTGTTTAACCTCTGTCTCATTAAGATTTTTTTGTTTTTTTCTGCCTTTTTACTTTGGACAGTACCATTACATGTTAAAGGGGTGTATGTTGTTTTTGTCTGCCTTTTTACTTTGGACAGTACCATTACATGTTAAAGGGGTGTATGTTGTTTTTATCTGCCTTTTTACTTTGGACAGTACCATTACATGTTAAAGGGGTGTATGTTGTTTTTATCTGCCTTTTTACTTTGGACAGTACCATTACATGTTAAAGGGGTGTATGTTGTTTTTATCTGCCTTTTTACTTTGGACAGTACCATTGCATGTTAAAGGGGTGTATGTTGTTTTTGTCTGCCTTTTTACTTTGGACAGTACCATTACATGTTAAAGGGGTGTATGGATTTGTAAACTGATCATGATCTACAGTGCTTGCAAAGACAGAATCACTGGATTCCAGCAGGGTAAGGGACAAGTCCAATCTATTCAAACAAGAACATGGTCAGTTTCATTTAAATTTTCTGTGTAACTATAAAAGATGCATCAAAATGTTCTTTGTACTTTTCATATGAAACTATTAAACGACACAGAAGTGTAATGTAACCACACAATCAAAGCAGGTTTAGTTTGACACTTTTATTTTAAGACCAGTGTTTCGGCTCTTACAAAGCCTTCTTCATATGAAATAATAAATGGCGTTTTTATTCACTGCTTAAAGATGATTCAGTCTTCAAGGAAAATTTTGCTTTTTTTCATTTTGGTAATTTCTGCAAAGTAACGGATGCAAGTGAAGGCAAAATATTTTAGAATTAAAAAAATTCCGTGACATTTCTGTGTATGATATCCTACATTTGCTTGTGCTGAAATTTTTGCTCTTGCCTACTGAAACTTTAATACAGTATTTAAAAAGTGCCCGAATACTTCACTAGAAACGTTAAATCATAAATGATACTTTGATGTGTGTGTTGACCTTGCTTTGAAAGATATAGCTTGTGGTAGACCTACTGAATATATTTTTCTTTTCACAAAGTCTAAAAGAGAACACATGTAACCAGGTATTTTACATAATAGCGTGATTCCTTTTTGATTTTCTTCTGTATGTATGAAATCTGTATCAAGTTCGACCTATAATCTTAGTTGATTATGACTACATAAGCGTTTCAAAGTAATATAAAGCCACACTGAAAAAGAGGAGACTAATAAAAGACTGTATATTTATACACAAAGAATCTAACATATGGTAACAGTGGTTCAAAAAATCAGGTATAGTTCACATGATCATGCTGGATGGAAGAGAATGATGATGATGTTTTATTTTCTTCATCTACCCTGATGACTGTCCCTGTGAACGTGGCCTCACTAAGATGTGGTTGCTGCCCACGTTTCCAAGAAATTTCCTACGTTGCCCTGACAGAGTACTTGGTGAAAGCCGAGCCCTCAATGTGAGCGCTTGTTGTTTGGCTATAGTCCATCTCAATAGGGATGAAGTGCTGAAATTTTTTTTAAACATGTTTAAAATCTGTCGCTATATACCCTGATATACCACAGGAAGTGAAACATAGACTTAATAGAGATATTTAAAAAGTAAGTGAGATATGCCTACTCCACTATTACTCACCTTTTAGAAAATCTGGCCAGTGCTCTTATAGGTCTTTATTTTCTGAATTCTCAAGCAGAGTTTGGAGAAACCAAGCAAAACTAAGGACTTGGGGGGGAAGCCAAAAATAACTGGAAGCATAAAAACCTCTGGGATTCTGATTGGATGGATGTGACCAATCAGAGCCAAAGATCTTAAACCGTTCTCCAAGAAAAGCATTATACTTATCTGGCTTACTTAACCATCAGTCTTCGTAGCAATTACACCAAATAATATAATGTTATTAATCAAGTGATTTCATATTGGCCTTGTTATTTGTCCGAAGGCCGAGGGCCTATACAACTGCCCGAGGACAAATAACAAGGCCAATATGAAATCACTTGATTAATGATAATTTTATTATTCAACTTTACAATATTGGCTAAAAAAAAACAAGAATATAAAATTAATGTTCTTGTAACAATAACAATTTCATTTGTATTTAACTTAATAAAATAAGATATCAGCAGGAGTCTGAAAACAAAATGGGATCGTTTAAAAATCTAATGGAGGTGACTTCTCTGTATTGGCCCTCTCTTTTAAACCAATCAGAATGCTTGAATTCCATATTGGCCCTGTTTTCTCGTATTGGCCCTGCTTTTCTCATATTGGCTCAGTTATGCTTTGTATTAGCTCTACCTGTTTCGTAATTATCATGTGCGCAATTGATCCAATAGCAGTGTATAATATTGTAAAGTTGAATAATAATAGTCAGGTAGTTGCTAAATACAAGTGTATTATATACCAACATTTCAATACAACATTCAATTTGTGTTTCATAAAATAAATTAATCAAGATATTAAATATCATTCTATGATGCAATGATGTTTTCATAGGCAAGTCTCTTAGATAGATGAAATAATCTCTTTATACAGTGTAAACATTCATTGATGTTTTATGGCATTTACTGAAATGTACTGGTAGATTATATCCTGATAAACTCACTGTGATTTCATCAGGATATAATTTCACTGTTTTATGTCTCTTTTACCTGACTTTCAAGTTTTCCATAGAATCTGTAGCAGACTGAGCAGTGTTTATGGTGTTGGGTTTAAAACACAGATGAGGTCAAAGCTATGATGACTGGCATCATTTTACCCAATTTAAGTATCATATACTGAATAAAAAATGCAAATTTGTCTTTCGAACATGAAATACAACAGAAAAAATGTTTGTTTTGAGTGTAAGATTCTGATACCAAAAAATTAAGATATATTTTATTTGAGGACACTAACAGACTGTAAAGCTACTGCCTTTTGAGACCACCCTCCGAACCCGTAAGATGTGGTTTTATTACTGAATTGGTCTCTACTATAAAATTGAGCATTTGGTTCTGAAATGTCCGGTCTTAATATAGACGGAGGTCTAAATATCAGGTGGACTTAGAGGCGAAACTTTACCGTAGTTATACCGCATGAATAGCTCTTGTGGGGTTCATATTAGTGAAACAAATAATTCTACTTTTTGTTATCCATTAAAGGTATGTAATCATTTTAATTAAAGTTCTGCTCTCAGAGGTACAAACCTTTCAGAAATTGAACAGATGACATCAGATGTGAAGTGACTGATGAAAGCTCAATGAATATTCATATCAAATACTGAAAAGTGCTGCAGCGGACCTGTTTGTACATGTACCTACTGACACTTATTATCAGGCAAGTTTGTTGCTACGGAAATAAATTTATGTATGAAAATACAAGAAATCATTTTCGAGATCCAGATATCATTTGTTATATCTGAAAATTCATTTAAAATGTGTTTAAAGCAAGTGAACTATGCTGCATTTACTACAACTGTTACTTCTAACTACACAATGAAACATATTTTTGATCTGCATTATCTACTATACACTGGCTGATATATGAAAAATGAGCAGTCAATTTATTTTCCAGAATCACTGTAAGATTTGAATACAAAAATACACAGTAACATACTAACCATATCATCACCGTGTAAGAGAACTTTGGCAACTGGGTCACAGCACAGATCTCTACCCCTCCTTGAAGTACCGCCAGGGGATAGCCGGCACATATAGAGAGCTACTTCATCGTCCAGCAACGCCTCTAGGTAGCGTTCATTTGCTATTCTCAAGACACTGCTGTGGAGAGAATGTGACCGAGGCATTCCTGATGGTTCATGGTTTGTTGCTGTATTAGCACGCAGGGACAGTGAACCCACCACCGGAGTTAACCCTGATCCTCCTACACTCCAAAATGCTGATTTCTTCTTTAGTGGGGTCTTTTGACACTGTTCACTTACAGATTCCCTCTCTTCTACATTCTTAGCTTTCTCATTTGGGACCAGCCCATCTGATTTACATACAGCAGATTCACTGTTAGTCACACATGTGTCAATTTCACTTTTGGCTTCAAAATCAATCTTTGGCTTACATTCAGTCTTTGGGTTACAAACACTTTTATTGTTTTCACTATATGAAGAGTCAATACTTTGAACTGTCTCAGCAGACTGGTGCTCTTCATTTATTTTGTCTACAGTTTGTTGCTTAGCAACAGTTTTCATAGCAAGAGGTGTCCATAATGGAACACTGATCGATTCAGTTTTACGAACAGCCTCTTTTCCCACAGAATCCTTTACACTTAACTGCACCTTTTCAAATTCTTGTTCTCTCTCATTATTTTCTCCCACAGCCTCAGTTTGGTCTGACTTAGTTTTAGTTTTAAGAATGTATGGAGTAATATCATCTTCAACATAAGAAGAATTTCTTTGCTGTGTTGGTGTGCAGAAAATGTGGGCTTCTTGTATCCCTGAGAAAGTATCTGCACTGTGTAAAAATGGAGATGACTGGCTTTCCACCTCTGTTAGCGATTTGTCATAAGTATTCTCTGAACCAGTCACGTTTGAGTTCAAATCCAGATTTATTTGCCCAGAAACAAAAATTCCCTGAGTAGAAGTATTGCTTGAATATTTGAAATCCAGGTTACTAACATTCAGATTTTTGCCAAAATGGTGATTATCAAGTTTAACTTGCTCCATTAAGTTATCATCTGAAAATCCTGCAATTGTATTTCCATTTTGAATCTGTCCTGGTGTGCTGTTTTGTGCAAGTGCCGCGTTATCCAGTTCATGCTCCAAACTGACTGGTCCCGGATCCGAAGCCTTGAACAACTGCTGCTGTATTTGCATCTGAAGCTGGTTAAGCTGGCGCTTCTTTTCCTCGAACAATTCAATTTGCTTTTGCAGGAATTCATTTTGGGTTGTGTTTGCCAAGACATTACTTTGGTGTTGACCTAGTTCTCGTTGACTCACCAACAATGAGTCAGTTTCCAACTGCGCAAAAGTTGGCGGATGACTCACTAAAATGTCATCTGCTTTCGAACATGGATCGTCACCCTGAGGCTTGTTCTCAACATGAATGCTGCCGGAGGTAGTTGCTGAATATGCAGGCCCGGAACCAGTCAAACAAACAGGAAGTTGCATATTGTCCAGAGAATTCTGGGTATCTGTCAATGTTGTAACATGGGTATCTTTTGCTGATGATGATGTACTTTTCTCCTGGTGTGGATTATCCTGCATGGCATCATGGGAAGATTGTGTTTTGACCTCTTGTAGTTCCCATCTCTCATCTTCTATCTGAAATATATAAAGTATTTCAAATTTGAAATAACTGTCTTGACTCTTATTAGAATATGAACAAAGGCCAGGTTTTCAGCAACACAATCCTTGAACAATAGCATAATGCTATTGAATCTGTTGGTTTCAACAAAGAGTATCTCTCTAGGCTGTTTCTGGTGAAAGTATATGCTTTGGTAAGCATAAAATCATCTTTCTCAATTGGAAATAGCACTCAAAAGATATTTACAGCAAAACAATATGTCAGTTGTACAATATTATGTTCACGAAAGAGATTCAAATAAGCTGTATAGCTTTCTTCTCAATCCTGGATACTGTTTATAAATGTATTGTATTTGTTCATGCATTGATAAATTAATAAATGATGTTTAAACTAATATTATGTGAACAGCTGATTATGCAAACACTTGAAAACTGGTAAAAAAACTGAACAAAGCTGATGTAAGAGCATGCAAATCTACAAGTGTTGAAACAAATCAAAATACAACTAAAACTGAGACTTTTCAAAATGAAATTGTCAGGGAAATAAAACTGCTAACATTGCAGATATTTTCTCAACAATGCAACAACCACTATGCCATAATTCCACCTCAGCGAATTAAGGAAATGGGGAAAATCAGTGCTTGGAAAAACGCATTTATATAATCTAGGCATTATATGTGGATTACTACACAAGCAGACAAAGTAAAATCTGATTGATCAGTCGGCAGAAGATCAAAGCCCTGCCTGATTAGTGATAGAAAAAAGACCTTTTTGAATTAGAGATTCTCTTTTAGTCTGCCATTTTCCTTTGTTCATCTAACACCATTTAGCTATTTTATAGAAAAGTTGAGTAATGTTCTTGCATATTCCTTTGAAAGCTTTCAATGGTGGAGATATTTCAATCTGCTAGCCTACAACAAAAGGCAAAGCTTGTCTAACTGAAGAGATTTACTTGTAGACCACAGAAACGCTCTAACGCTACTTCAAAGTTGCTGAAACCTGCAAAACTGTCTGAATCACGCTACTTCAAAGTTGTTGAAACCTTGAAAACAGTCTGTACCAAGAGTGAGATGAAGCATTTCTTTATATCCCAGTAAAAGATAAACAATCATATCATTCTTTTCCTATTTTCTCTCTTCTTCTTTCTCTTTTTTGGAACAAGTTCTGTTGAAAACCTTACTGACATGTTTCACCTGAGGCTAGACTTTCAAGTTCAAAGAGCTTGATCATTACAATGTGTATTAATTTTGTACATCAAAGCATGCCTATATGAATGCATGTCGTGATGCAGACGGAATGCTTGTTCAAACAAAGGAAGCTCAAACTTGTCTTTGTTATAACATTTTGCTCTACATTATTCTTTTTGATCTCTGTTTGATCTTGATGAAGCCTTTTTATACAAATCATACTGATGCTTATGCTAACTGATCGGCATTCGGTCAAGAGTCAAACAGTTTTTAAAGAACGCTTTTATAGAATGCCATTGGCCTGTTCAAACTGTTGGATATTACAAAAGATTTTAACAGATTCTTCCCCAATAATCAGGTCTTATAGCAAATAAAGCATTTGGACTGGCTGTTACTATATATTTTCATGAAATGATCAAGGATGTTTTATAAAAATTGTCTTCACATTTACACTTGTGTTAAGAAGACCTTTTCTCCGGGCTAAAACAGGTCAAATAAACTATGATTCAATTGTGTATAAATCTGAGAAAAAATAATGTTAAATGGAAGTGTTTTACATACAGTAAACTCTGTATATAACAAACTTAAGGGAATCATCTAAATTTGATCCTTAAATCTGGAGAATGTTATAGCCAGATAATATTTTTACATTAAATAAAAAAAGAATAAAATTGGGCAAAAAATTTGTTCCTTATATATGGAATTTTGCTATATCCGGTGTTGTTATATATAGAGATTACTGTACATTGAAAGCTCAGTGCAGTGGAAAGACCAACATTTTCTTAACTAAAGACAATCAAAGAATATAAGTCTGATTGAAAATGACTGACAAACATAGAAACAAGAAACCTTATCAAACCTGTTCCGGGCTTTTTTCGCACAGACAAATCTGTCCCTTTATTTTTAATTATGATGGATGACAAAAGAGCAAATCATACTGTTAATTATTTGTGTAAATTAATCCTTTTTTCTTACTTTTCTTAAAATAAGTCTGCCTTGACACGGCTACATGTTCTGTAATAACTAAAGGAAGTGTCACTTTCAACACGAGTCATTAGAACAATTAAGTAGAAACTTCAGAACTGTGCCTTACATTGTTTTCTTTATAAATAATAGATAGTACATAATATAATACATACATTTATATCCTCATATTAAAACATACAATCCTGATTTCATAACCATCCAAATACACAGTGTCATGACAACACTGTTCAACATTGTAAGATTTTGAAAATTAAAAAAGAAACAGTACGTTTCAAGGTAATGAGTGAAAGTATAAATCAACTTTCAATTTCATCTGCAAATAGATTTTTCCGCTTGTTTTCATCAAACTTTTACATCATTCTACAAATTTTAATACCCTTTGAATGACTTACAAATAATATGAAGGTGTAAAGGCTTTGACCATTGCCAGGTTTGGAAAATTAATTGTAACTTTTTAAACAGCTATACACGTGACTCTCACATCAGCTTCGACAGTTAATTATCACAGAGGAACTAATTATTTGCTACGAACAGTAACTGTTAAAACTGATTTTAAAAACAAAATCAGTGAAATAAATTTCATCAGCCTTAGTAAGTCTGCCTTAATTGGAAGTTAATTCACAGATAATTGTCATTCTGTTTCATCACATTATGATGCATCTTTTGCATTCATTTTTTTTTTAAATGTTGCTGCTGAAGATCCGTCACAATTTTTATTTTCTGTTTTTATATTAGAGCTATCAATGATCTTAGCTTTAGTATGCTTGTTAGGCCAAAGAAAAAATATGTATGTTTCCTGTGACATGCCAGAAAAAAATAGGGTAGGTAGGTTGATTTTTTTCATTTTTTTTTTTTCAGGGCAAGTAGAATAGCTTCTTCATAGTAGTAAATTCCCATAGATGGTTGTAGATGTAGATGCTTTCTACTTTTAATACACAGCTTTTTATGTACCCTTTGATTCGTCCTCATTTGAATTCGAACCGGCGAATGATTCGTACCTGCGAATGATTCGTTCTCAAATTATTTCGTACTCAAAAAAATTTTTTTGGTCAATAAAAAGTTTAGGGTCGGGGGTTAAAAATAGGATAGGTCAGGTCACCGGAAACATACATTTTTTTTTTTTTGGCCTTACCAACGGTAAACCTGTCATTTAATTGGTAAATACTGGACTAGGAGATTGAGTGTTCGAATCCCAGCTGGGGTCCCAGTTTGATATGGCCAGTTGTTGAGCTGCCTGCTTGTTGAACAGTGGTAACCATATGCCTGGTAACCTGTTAAACACTGCAACTGGCATTAAAGGATATGATTAATAAGGTAAATGTGCCAAGAAAACATATAGATTGCTGGCCTTTACAGAAAGGTGGTCATACTAAATGAAAAAACTGTTTTATCTTTAATTTATCTATCTGATTCAATACTTAGTATTCAAACAAAGCCCAGAATTATATATCTGTATATAAGTACATTGATTTTCTTTTTCCATATTATATTCTGTATATGTAACAAAGATTAAATCTTTATTAATTCTAATTTGTTACATATAGTATTACAGATTTAATAATGTGGGATTACCGCAAAACTGTAGTAACTTACATGAAATAAAGACAGACTTACAACAGTTTTGTGGTTAACCCCTGGGCAACCCTTAGAAATCAACAGTAACTGTTTGCTAACTTCTTTCACAAGAACATAGTAACTGAACAACTGAACACTATAAAACTGTTTACATTAATAACAACAAAATAATCAGTCCATTAAACATCAAATTCATATTTATGTCTATTTAAACATAGGAGAATTTTCTCAGAAAATACTGAGAGGATTTATTGCCCCAGAACATCTGTGTAAAAGTATCATTTTTGACAACTGAATTATATTAAAGGATAGCTAACATGTAATAATGTTCAAAATTGTCTATTTTTTCTCCACTGAATAATGTCTGGAAGCGAAAGAGGCCTGGAAACACACCAATTATTTTTGAAGATTAAGAAATATTATCTGACTTGCTTCTTGTGCAACTCAATACAATATAGCGAATCTTTTTAACTTGGCGGTGTCATCCCCTTATTTTGTCTCCTTTATTTATTTTTTCTTAGTTTGAGCATTTATGTATATGTCTTCAGAGCGTTTGGTTTACTCAGAAATTTCTATGGCAACCATTTCTACAACTGATATTTCTAATTTCTATATTATATGTTCTGCTTTCTCTTTGTTACTATGGTTATGATTGCTATTAAAAATTGCTAGAAATGTAATAAATCTAAATTACTATATTGCAACATGATTATTATGTAAGGATGAAAATAGACAAGACTTATATCTAACATTCTACATTTCTCTTCTTTTTAAAAAAAAATTCTGTTTTAGACATTTATATAATTTGCTATACAAATTTTAACAGTAATTAATGCTAGTGCTGTTGCAAAAATCTTTGCTGCATGTTGGAATAATTGTGGACTTTCTTTGCAGTCAAACAGCTGCAATTTTCTTCAATATTAAATAATGAAGTATGTGTAATCAAACATTTACTGCTTGATGGTACTATATATCACATGTACATTCTACATACATTACCTTTTTCTATACAAGAATGTAACCACTCATTATCTCAAAAAAGACACCTTTCACATAAAATCCACGATTCTTAAAGCCAAAGTTCTTGTGCATACCCCAACATATAATATTCCACTTCCTATACAATTCCCACGCCACAGTAAGTTCCTTTCAAGCATTCAGGTGTTCACATTGTCAAACCCTTTAAACATCTCCTCTCAAAACAGCCATGAAAGCAACAAAGCCAGAGAAGCATTTTGCACGAGATTTCCCACACTGCATGAGTCACTGCCCGCCAATTTTCACCTATATTTTTCCCAGCACTAACTAAATCATTATCCAGCTCATACAACTACAGAACGTTTATAACAGAGAAGTGTTCCATTAACGTCTTTGGAGTTATTTTTTTCATTTTTTCCAATACTGCAGATTCAAGCATTCACATTGCCTACTAAGCAAATTATTTTCCCCAACGTCAATGTACAAAGGAAACCAGAATGACTTATGCTCGGAAAACTTGGCTCAGCAGGAACGTGTTATTTCTGCTGACATGGAGAGAATGTTTGTCCCGGGCTCTGGTGACTCACCTCTCTACGTGACTCATCGTAACCTTGTTAGTGTTTTTCTGTGTCGTCAATTTTCCAATAGGAAGATTGCCGTGTGCAGTAAGAACTATTGGCAGTTTCCCTGCCTCGGAAAAACAGCCGGCTTCATCCATTTTTTCCCCTGCAGAGGAATTAATCTTATTTTCTATTTCGTGAGAAAACTATCCCTCTTAATAAATACCATGTATATCAAATTTTGAAAAAGATTTCTTTGTTATAATTTGACAAGTTTGATTTGCTATTTGAACAGATTTTTTTTCCCTGGATGGAGAACAGAGTTTTTTTTCAACTGTTATAATTGGTTAACTAAAAAAAATGCTTACTTGTAAATAGGTAGATAAAGGAATGCTATTATTGCTTCATATCATGACAGGTGCTTCAAATTTTCTGCAATGTACATTTTTTATGGTAGGTCTGTATCAAAGTTAGAACCTGTATTTTTTTGGCAAGGTGCTTTGCCCTAGTTATCTTACTTGACTACATAATTGAGTCTTAATGACTTTAGGTATAACTTTCATAAAAAGAATGATGCTCAAAAACACTACTGATGGGGGAGTGGGATCTAGGTAATTCTAATGCTGGATGGACAGACGGACGGAGGACAAACCACCATGGCATAAGCTCTGCTGGACTTTGTTTCTCCTAATCAATGTATTATCAGTAATCACAATCAGTTTGCTATTTTCTTTATCTCGAGATTTCTTTCAATACAGACCCGTCTCCCATAAAGTTTTGTTCATGTTATTATACACATGATAATATACTGACTTGATATAGAATTGCTATGCATTAACTTTAAAAATCTGAAACAAAAAATGAATTCTGGTAAGGATCAACTGTAACATTATAACAAAATCTTTTTCCTCATCAGATAGACAGGAAACAGAATAATGCATGACCTTGAAATTGACAGTAATAGCTTTAAAACTGTGTACATTAATGGATTAAATTCTTAAAAATTACTGAATCTTTGATGTATTGAGCAAAATGTATTATTTAATGTTTAGATCTTTGATGTAACCTTGACTCAAGATGGTTGAAATTGTATTCAGGCAAAAAGCCTCTATAGCTGTAGACATTTGGAACTCACTCAAACACTACAAGAGCAGCTGTGTCTGGTGACAGTTATTACAGTCTTATTAGTGAAAGACAAGCAATAATATTCCTTAACAAGAGGGTCATGATGGTCCTATATCACTCACCTGAGTGAACAGACAACATCTGCAAATACAACTAGTAAAAATCTAATAAAGATAATTGTATCATGGCTACTGCATATTTGTATAGGAAAACACTGTACTGTTTTGTGTATTTGCTTGTGTATGAAAAAAATGGGGGCTAGAGTTACGTTGCCCCCTCTATCTACAATAGAGCACATGATCTATCTGCAATAGAGAACCTTTTTCAGATTTTTTTCAAAAACAAAAACAAGCACACTGCCAAAGAAGAAGATGTAGCTCTGTAAAATTGACTTAAACTTAAATGTTTAAAGGAATGGAATGGTGGACATGCATATACACGACACTCGAAACACAGCGTTTATTCATGCAGTTTTCATTTATGAAAGCATGAGTCGCCAGCATCTAAAGGAACTTGTGTAAAGAATGATCTCTTTATTCTTCTAATTGCTGAATTCAAGTTCATGCTATCTGTAACAAACATACCTGCATCAAAATCCATAATGCGTGTTCACATCCTTCTTAGCGTTCTTTTTTTAAGGGAACTGACAAAGATCAGAGGACCAAACTATAAGTGACACACGATGTTCGGGGCCTGGAGCTGTCAATCAAAATGTACTGTGGTGACGCAATTATATGTGCCATCAAATCGAAGGGACTGTTTGCTCAAACATTTTCGGGCTACCCCCCAACATCTCCCTAATACTATTTGCACCAGCTGGAGCTGAACTGTGCAAACAATCTCGGAAGAGGACCATACAAGCAACAATCCTCTGAGGTCAGGTTACGATCATTTGATCTTGATGTGATGGGGCTTGAACATAGGTTATGCATGCACATCATCTTGATGAGATAAACATTTGACCCAAGTTTCATGAAAAGCCATAATAGGGTTTAGAAGATATGGAGTAGGTACAAAACAATTAGACCAACTCCTATATCCCCCCCCCTGACTAGGGTATAATAGTAATCCAAGGAACAATGTTTGGTTGACATTGGCTGAGTAATAAGGGAGACATCTTAATTTATTTTTTTTAGCTCTGACAACCATTTTGTGCAGAGGACAGCAACTGTTTGAGCACTTTTGGAAGAGAAACACCAAAGGCACAATCCTGTGAAGTCTACTTATAACTGTGTAAGTGGTTAGATGCCAGCTGAATCAACTGATGATGACAGATGGAATACAATGTTGGACATGAAGCAGCAACAATGGCTCACCATGTAAGCTAAGAAGGACATGTTCCTGCAAAAGAAGTTTCCAGAGAATTTATAATCTTCTGACTTACAAATGGGATGGACGATGAGCTTGCAGGCAAAACCCAAACTGGAATTTTTAAAGCAACAAAAGCCAAAATTTACATTGAATTCAATCAAGAGTTACCTAACTTGAGTGTATCATGCCCTTCAATGCTTTGTTCAAGTTTCATATCAATCCAACAAGTGGTTAATGAAATGTGTGTATGAAAGAAGACTGCATATAAAACTTTCATCAAATTATAGCCTGCTTGCAAAAGTTCAAACAACAATGTAAGTCAGACAATAGCCATAAGAATGCAAAGAAAGGTAATTTTACTTGATTGTCTGATACCTGTAAAAAATTTAAGTTTCTTGTTTTTAAAAAACCTGAATGAAAGCATTAATTTATTTATTATGGCCTAATTTCGTTGCTTACTTAATAAATAACCAAGATAATGTCTTATTCCTGATTCTGCTTAATTTCAAAAATAGAATTGTCGTCCTTCAATTCGGGCAGAACCGTTAATTGTTAAAAAGGGGCTCTATAATAAATTTACTGATTGAAATAGTAAACAGTTTCCATCAAAATAGTGAGCATGTTACATGACCTGAAGTAGCAGTGGTAGGGTTTTTGACACCTGCGCAAAGAAAGTGGCGTTAATGTTTTAGACCTATAACTAGACCTATCACTAAATGTGACAAGAGCCATGTTAGACATTGCCATTCCCCAACGACTGCTCTTTCTATGACCAAGACATTTGAGGTGAGAGGAATGGATATGGTAAAGGTTCTAATTCAATAATTATTTGTTGAGCGTTATTCACCTGCACTTTCTGTGTTAATGCCTCATTTCTACTCTAAAAATCTGAAACTGTATGCTTTGCACAAATGTTTTACGCTAAAAAACAATAGAGGGAGATAACTCAAACCAGGGTACGTTTGATGTATCATTCTTGGACACTGCACGGCATCTTAATGTCTTCTATGACTGCATGCAATTTGAATCAATTCAGTTCATTACTTAAGGATTTATGGCCCTGACATGAAGAAGTAATAAAGGGAGATAATTCAAATATAGGACAAGCTAGAGTTAAGGTCCTTAAAAACTGCACTTCCTCTCAATGTCTTCTGTCTGTGTGTAAAGTTGAAACAATTTCCCTTGAATACTTTCAGAGTTATGTTCTGGACAAAAGTATTATATGAGAAATCAATAAGGGGAGATAACTAAACAAAATAGTTAGGTGCTGTTATGGTTCTTGGACACTGCACTGCATCTTAATGTCCTCTCACTGTAAGTGTATGAAATTTAAATCAATTTGGTTCAGAACATAACGATTTATAGTCTGGACAAGAAACTTCAATAAAGGGAAATAATTCAAAAATAGGCCAAGCTAGAGTTAAGGTCCTTTGTACAAGAAGTAATAAAGGGAGATAATTCAAATATAGGACAAGCTAGAGTTAAGGTCCTTGTACACTGCACTTACTCTCAATGTCCTCTATATGTGCGTAAAGTTTACATAAATTCCCTTGAATACTTTCATAGTTATGCTCCAGATAAAAGTGTGAGGGATGGATGAAGCTAGCCCATTCCATATCTCCTCCCTTTTGGTGTGGGGGATAATTAATACCCACGCAAGACTACTTTGTCAATCAAAGAATTTATTAGTGACAGAATACCTTGTAAAAAACTAAAATAGAGTTATGGTTGTTGGCAATAACTCTGTAATGAGTCAAAATAGTCAAGATACAGTTACGGTTCTTGTACACTGCACTTCCTCTCATTGTGCTTGACTTTTTATGAAGTTGTATTGAATTCTGACCAGTAATTTTCAAATTATGCTCTGGACAAGGAAAAGTAATAAAGGGCAATAACTCTGTAATTTGACCAGATAGAGTTATGGTTCTTGCACACTGCACTTCCTCTCATTGTGCTTGACCGATGTATGAAGTTGTATTGAATTTAATGTATTGAATTCCAACCAGTAGTTTCAAGTTATGCTTCGGACAAGGAAAGTAACAGAGGGTAATAACTTAGTAAATAGTCAAGATAGAGTTATGGTTCTTGTACACTGCACTTCATTTCATTGTGCTTGACATTTTATGAAGTTGCATTGATTTCAAACAATAATTTTTAAAAAAAAAACAAAAAAAAAAAAAAAAAAAAAAAAAAAAAAAAAAAAAAAATTGTCAAGATAGAGTTATGGTTCTTGTACACTGCACTTTATTTCATTGTGCTTGACCATTGTATGAAGTAATATTGATTTGTGAAATAAACAACTAGCAACAACCCTTTAAGTATCATAGCCATTTTTGATGTAAGGTATTAAATAATTTTACATTATAGAAATTTAGCAGTATTAAGGCTAAATATTTGCATAGGATACCGAAAGCCAAGTTTCCAGTGATCAATGTCTGTAAATGCAATTAATGAAACAAGTTTTAATTAAATACCAGCATGGCGCATTTTCTCATACGATACTGGAAAATCATTCATAGACATGTGTTTAAAGTATATGTAAGATCTTTCAAAGAGAACATTAAAGTTATAAATAGAAGTTCAATTAACGGTTTGGAGACGTTAAGAGCAATTAAGTCTTCACATTCTTTTCAAGTATTGGCAGCTCATTTCCTTATAGCACAATATTGTACATGCAGATGAAAGGTCAATATCAACTTGGATTGTCACATATACATTGTCAATAGCAACTAGAAGGTTGTTTGACAACAAGAGGGCCAAGATGACCTTATATCGCTCACCTGAGACCTACTTATGACAATATGTGACCAATTTTTGAGCCTTTAACTATATATCATAAACACAGACATTCTGTTTGACCTTAAGGCAAACCTTCGGACCAATTTACATGTTGATTTGGTTGCCAATTTCACCTGTATGGCATACACAAGGTTTTTCTATGATTTGACCCTGTGAAATAGTTTTTGACTTCAGATGATCCATATGCAAACTCAATCTAGAAGCCATCAAGATAATCATTCTGTTCTTGTTTCATGAAGATTCAATGAAAAATGCAACTCATATTGCATACAAAGGTTTTCTATGATTTGACCAAACAAACTAGTTTTTTTTTACACAAGATGATCCATATTCAAACTTGACTAAGATTTTATTAAGGCAATTATACTGACTAAGTTTCATGAAGATCCCATGAAAAATGCAACCTCTATTGCAAACACAAGGTTTTTTCTATGATTTGACTCTGTGACCTAGTTTTTGATTCCAGATGATCCATATTCTGATTTACCTTAGAATTCATCAAGGCAATTATACTGACCAAGTTTCATGAAGATCCAATACAAAATGCAACCTCTATTGTGTACACAAAGTTTTTCTATGATTTGAACTGGTGACTTAGTTTTAAACCCAAGGTAACCTATATTCATACTAAACCTAGATTTCATCAAGGCAATCATATTGACCAAGCTTCATAAAGATCCAATGAAAAATGCAGCTTCTATTGCATACACAAGGTATTTCTAGGTTTTGCCCAATGACTAGTTTTTACCAAGATGACTTATATGTAAACTCGACCTAGATTTCATCAAGGCAATCATACTGACCAAGTTTCAATAAGATCTCAAGGTTTTTTCTATGATTTGACCCTGTGACCTAGTTTTAGACCCCTGATGGCTCTTATTTAAACTTGTTCTACATTTCATCAAGTATATGCTGAATCAATTTATATCAAACACCGAAAAATTGCAACTTTTTTCCATACACAAGGTTTTTCTAGATTTTAGCATCTTTGTTTTGAACCCAGATGACCCATATTCATAATCAACTAGATTCATCAAGGCAATCATATTGCCATGTTTCATGAAGATCCAATGATAAGAGCTTTCTTAACATTCACAGGTTTTTCTATGATTTGACCCCAATGACCTAGTTTTAAGACCCCAGATGACCTATATTTGAACTTGGCATACATTACAATGGTCATCTCTGACTAGTTTAATGAAGGGCACTGAGTTCTGTCACTATGGCTTTACATTTTCCCCCCACACTGTGACATTTGGAGCCTTCTGACTGCATAAAACTTGACAGGATTTTTATATTGAAATCAATAAAATATTGCTACCAAATGCTTTCATATACTTAAATAATGCTTGATTTTAAAGATAGTTCTTGTTTAATACTAATTTATTTTAGCTCAGTTATGAAGAATAGCTTTAGCTGTTGAGGTCACCTTAAGTCCATTCCTGGAAAAACCAGTACTGGTGGTATAAGGGTACAATCGTGACCTTAGGGGGCCTAACCTACAACCTCTGGGATAGTGCAGACACTAAAACGTTGTCCACAGCTACGATATTTTCATGGCTAAGTTTGCAAAATCCATTTTTGAGTTACACAGTCACAAGACTTAGTTGAAAATCATTCATTTTAGGTTAAGTGAAGGGCCATAGCTCACTGAAAGCAAGATGAACCCATCAAAACCCTGGGCATGTTCCCATGCTGATTAACATTCCTGTAAAGTTTACATAAGGATGTAGATAAAAATGTTCAATTATGTGACAGTAAATGATGTCGGCAATGTTTATAAACTCCTAACTCATCTAACCTGGATGATCAACTAATACCCCAGGTTAACACTTCACATGTATAATCATTCCTGTAAGCTTTCACATGACTAAATATTAACGGTACACGAATTTGTGTGCAGAAAGACGGATACTGTTAAACAAGAGCTGTCGAACCTCCAGCACTTTTTAGTCCTTTGCTTTAAAGACAAAGTTTTGATGTTTAGGGCATACAAGACTTTAATTTTAGGTTCTAATTAAAATCAAGAAAGTTTTCAAGACTTATCGATTCTCTTGCTCATGAGTCTCATCTGGCATTTAAGAACTCAACTTCCAAAGTAAACAAATGGTTAAGTAAAAGTGGACAAGAATGAAAATTTTAACTGAAACCCTAGGGAGTCAAAAGGGGGCCATAACCTTCAAATAAAATCCTGTGACAGAATTACCTTCTCCTGCCCATGTTTTTGCAGCTATGTAAAGTATCAACTTTCATTAATGTCTCAAACAGTTCAATAAATTTTTGACTGTTACAAGAGACTTAACCAAGTCTAAGTGAAAAAGTCCTCCATTTTTAAAACAAATCCCTGACAGAGTTACCTTCTCTTGCGTACAGATGGGGTAATGATGTGAAATAGCATTAAAAGTTTCAAAGCAAATCTCAAAGGGTTAGGCATAAGTGGATTTTACCCATATTCAATGTATTTTCAAGTAAAAAGGGGCTTTCTGTCGAAAACCTTGACAGGTTATGTACCTCAAATATCTGTTGATGCAGGTCGTGATGCAGTAAACAATATTTAGTTTAAAGCAATCCGGCAATGGTTTTGAAATAAACTGAGGGGTACAAAATTAACTCAAGCTCAATACACTTTGATGAATCAAGGGCCATATTTGTCAAAAACCTTGACAGGTTTGCACTCTTGTCGTACATGGAGGTTATGATGGTAATCAAGTATGGTAAGCTTTCAGCCATACCTCTAATACTTCTGAAATAAACTTACGGTGGTACGAAAAACAAAATTTGTGATGGACAGACAAGACGGACATACAACCCTTTTAAAAAACAATATGCCTCTCCCCCATATATGGGGACGAGGAGACATACTGTGGCTGTCATATTCACATCATCAATTAGAACTAGGGCTGTCACATATACACAGCCATTACCAACTAGGAATGTCACACTTACATCTGTAAAACAGAAAAGTTTAGTTTACTACCAGAACACAACAAATCTGAAATGTATCAGGCCAATGATCTAGACACTGAAACATACTTTAATCGTTTATTAGTTTAAGTGCTTTGACTGATCTATAGAGTAGCACATAAATACCTATTCTGTTCTAATTTTTCCATAACAGCAACACTTGTAAGCTGAATGATCTCCTACTAATGGAGATCAATACAAATATAGTGACACCTTCTTTCTGATGTGGTTTTCCATACATAAACATATTTTGTTCAATATGTTCCAATGGTTTCATTAGATAAAAAGCTTGCAACACATGTAGTATTTTACTTCTGGTTTTTTTTCCTAGAAAATTGACAAGGTTATTTGATTGGAGTTGGTGAACTAGTTAAACGTTTAATGTGAACAAGTTTCAACTTGACCTACAGATCATCAAAACACGGTGAAAAATCCTTTGATTTTAATTGGTCACTAAGTCTTTGAACCAAAAGTTACAATTTCAAAAGCATGGATACTCTTTAAATAAATCTTTGCAATGATTACCGTATCCTCCCATTTATATGCTTTGAGGGTGTTTATAGGGGGATGTACGGTAAGTATAAAATGTGGCCTCTACAATGATTTTCTATTGATTTTATCTGGAAACCTTGTTTTTTTTTCTTTCTTATGTGACAAATAATCAAACTATAACAAGAGATGGCTTTTCACCAAATAGCGTGTTTCTCAACCCTATGACCTTTCACCTTGTGACCAAAAAATTGTAATATGGGCAACAAGACTTCAAACTGATGCTTCCTGCAAAGTTTTATGAAAATCAAGCAAGGTGTTTTGGAGAAGAAGCGCGGACAAGATTTTCTGTTTCAGGTCCCTGTGACCTTGACCTTTGAGCTAGTGATCAAAAATTATAATATGCACAACTACACTACGAACCGAGGCTTCCCACAAAATTCTTCATGGACATTCTCAAGTCCCTGTGACCTTGACCTTTGAGCTAGTGACCGAAAATTATAATATGCACAACAACACTTCATACTGATGATTCCTGCAAAGTTTTATGAAAATCCAGCAAGGGTTATTGGAGAAGAACTGCGGAAAAGATATTACTGACCATTATAAATAAATATATATATATATACGCCAAAATCTTCAAGGTCCCATAACTCTAACAAAAATCAATGAAGTGGAAAATCCTGACCATATGCACAACTACACTTGGTAGTTAATATCCTGGCATGCAGGAGGAGTTGCACGTACAAACTTACAGACAAACAGTACCAAATCAGTACATTTGTATGTCTCCCCACAATAGGTGAGAGACATAATAATTAACATAGACATCATCAAAACAAACATTCTAGCAAATTTAATGACTGACTAAAAAAGTGACATTAAGCGATACTGTTGAAAACCTGACTTAGAGATCTTCAAAACATTCTGACAAATTTTCACTATAACTGGATGAGCTGACCCTCACCCCCTTCATCACGATACTTCATGTCAAGAAATATAAAACACTGAAACACTTTTGTAAATATCAAACAAAATAAAGTTTTGCTGCTTAATTAGCTTTCATTCCATAAAGCAATCAGCAGCATTATAACACTTTGATAAAAGTACACCTCTTCATAACTGCTGCTGTTAAGTACAGTTAGCAAAGTGCAAACACATCAATTAATTCCTTTCATCACCAATAATAAGCCATGCTGAAGTAATAATATTGATCATGTAGGACTGATTAGCTTTAGGCCACATCAGTCTACTGCTCTGACACACTTTGAGATATGGGTACGTTATTAACCTGTCTTACTTGTTTGTATTTCATTTTGCATATCTTCTGCCTTTTAATGACGTATTTAAAGCCTTTTGTCAAAATGTTTTTGGACTATCTGGCAATTTTCTTTCATGAGAGACAAAATGCAAATCAGTCCAAACTGGCCAATTTAAAGTATTCCTCAGCCATGAGGACAAACGTTCCTAGTAACTTGTATGATGGGATTGATTATGTGGTTTCTACAGTATTCACAATGTACTGTAAATTGGGTAATATTCGTGATGATTTCATTTTTGCTATTTTCACGCATTAACCATTTCGCTTATTTAAAAAATCTCATAGATTTACTATAAGAGACTTAAAGAAAACACTTACAGTAAACTCCACTTGTTACAACGATATCACTTGTAACGATATACAGATATCACTTGTAACGATATACTGCTTGTAATGATATCACGACACACTTGTAAGATCCGATACTGTTGCAGTTGCGGGCCTTCTATTAAAGTCCTGATATTTCATATACTTATACTCCGGGGGTGCGGGGGCCGGGGGTAACAATTTCGTAACGATGGTAAATGAGTGACCATGGCCGGTGACCAAACGATAACAGGTAATCGATCAAATTATCGCACTAACTATTCACTGAATTTTAAGTAATTCAAGCACATTTATAGTTAATTGCTTTTTCCTGAGCAAACTAATATTTGAGTAAATGTCTTTACTAATAGTAAATTGTACATGCATTTTCGTTCCGTACATGAAAAAGCACGGAGCCTCCTGGTCGAAAGAGAAAACTTTTATAAAGCCACTCAGAACAAAATGATCTGTGAAAAACCCAAGACAATGCTGCTGATTTTCAGAATGAAAACTTATGTAGCACCATATTAAAGTCGGGATGCTATCGTAAAAGCGTATGAAACTAGGACATCCAGTTTGGCTAGAATTTGAAAATGATCAGACATGCAAATAACACTCCTGTGGAAGAGGCTTTACCTTGGTGGTGTACGGTAAAGATGCGAATTCACCGAATAAAACATTTGATGATAATGACACACACATATGTATATATTATTCGTATACAAAACTTGTTCTATATTATAAGTTTTGCACCTCTTTAATCAAGCATGCTAACTCTACTTTCGGTTTCGGCCGATTGGATACAACCATAATCGGATGTAACAATATAAATTCTACAGTCCCCTGAATATCGTTGCAAGCGGGGTTTACTGCTTCTTCTGCATTCACAATGGCTTTCTTTGACTTAACCAGGTGACCAAGTTTTCCATAGTTGTAACAGTTTTCAAACTTGACATAGAGATCATCAAGATGTATGACCAATTTTCAAGAAAACTGATTAGTATATGAACAGATAAAACAATCTCAGTCACCAGCTCTTCCTTAGCACTTTGTGCTTTAGTGAGCTACTTATGGTCACTGAGACTATCCCATGATGGAAAGTTGCTTGAAAAATCAAAGGCCATCATTTTCATTTAATTCAGTTAAGATTTACCAAAACTGATCGTCTGCTGTTACTGAAGACTTAAGTTGTGTTTAAATCAATCCTAAAAGTGGCAACAAAGATATAAGCATGACAGCAGCCTGCATGTAAAATTTAAACCAAAAATTGTCTTTAACAAAATTTTCCAACATTAAACAAGGGCTTATCTTACTTTATGACTTAATACCCTTGAAAACTTATAGAAAGTTTCAAATCAGTCCAATGATGGGCTCCTGGGACATGACAGTACATAGAAGCTTTGACATAAAACTTCCTAAGTTGACACCAACCTAAAGGCAACTACAATAACCTTCCTCAGTCCTTACTTTCTGAACAGACAAGCTTAAAATTTTCATTTTTAAAATTTGGATTTACTACAAAGGCATAGAAATATCTTGCATGACAGAAGTTCTATCATATAAGGACACTTTCAGAAAAGTAAGAAAATGCATTTATTGATATTCTCAAGCTTTTGACAATATCCTGTCAAGTTTTTTTCTCAAGATACAGACAAGCTAAAAATAACCCGTCTGAAGATGTAATAAAGAATTCTATGTGAAGCTGTAGCATTATTACAGAAGACAAGTTCGTTATTTGATTGTATTACCTTCACAGCTGACACCCTGCTTTCTGGAGACTGGCACCTTTCCAAAGCATCTGCCCAAGTCAACGTTTTCTTCCTCTGAAAAAAGAAAAAAGATTTAATTTAAGGATAATTATATTAATGACCAGAATGAGAATACTTGCAGACAATTTTCAATTTCAAAGTACACATCAGTATTTAGTTTATACTAATGTATTTTAGCTCGATTGTGAAGATGGGGAGGTATGGTCATGACGCCAGTAGGGCTCGAACCCGCAACCTCCGGAAAGAGCCGCAGACACCTTTACCTCTACAGCACTGCTCCTCTCAGCTTTTTCAACATACTTGTGTAAATGCAATATTGTTTTAACAAGAGGCAGATTTGTTTTTACCTTTCAATTCAGAAACTTATGAAAAGAAAAATATACTAATAAACTAATGCATGGTTTATACTACTCAGATTAAGAAAGTGCAAACATATTCAAACAAGAAAAATGCCAGAAAGAAAAAGCTATGTTTTATTTTTCAAAAACAGTTCTACCCCCTATAATTTGTGACCTTGACCGTTCATGGTGGCTGAAATTTGCAGATCAGTTTGACAAACAAGAGGGCCATGATGGCCCTTTATCGCTCACCCGAGTACAACTGCTTTTAACAAAGTTGCTAGAAATCATCGAAACAACCTTTCTGACAAATTTCCAGGATATTTGGGCTGAAAATGTAAGATCTAGAGTGTTAACAAGGTTTTTCCATATTTGGGCTCTGTGACCTAGTTTTTGACCCAAGATGACCCATAATCGAACTTGAGCTAGAAATCATAGAAACAACCTTTCTGACAAATTTCCAGGATATTTGGGCTGAAAATGTTACCTCTAGAGTATTAACAAGGCTTTTTCTATTTTGGGCTCTGTGACCTAGTTTTTGACCCGAATGACCCATATTGAAACTTGAGCTAGAAATCATCGAAACAACCTTTCTGACAAATTTCCAGGATTTTGGGCTGAAAATGTTACCTCTAGAATGTTAACAAGGTTTTTCCACTTTGGGCTCTGTGACCTAGTTTTTGACCCCAGATGACCCATATTCGAACTTGAGCTAGAAATCATCGAAACAACCTTTCTGACAAATTTCCAGGATATTTGGGATGAAAATGTTCCTCTAGAGTGTTAACAAGGTTTTTCCATATTTGGGCTGTGTGACCTAGTTTTTGACCCCAGGTGACCCATGTTAAAACTTGAGCTAGAAATCAACCATACAGCCTTTCTGACAAATTGCCAGGATATTTGGACTGAAACAGTAGCCTCTAGAGCCTTAACAAGATTTTTCTATTTTTGGGTCATGTGACCTAGTTTTTCATCCGAGATGACCCATATTCGAACTCGTCAGAGTAATTACTGACCAAGTTTCGTGACAATTGAGGCAAAAATTTGACCACTAGAGTGTTAACGAACTAAGTGTGGACGAACGACAGACAACGGACGACGGACGACGGACATTCATCGATCCTGATAGCTCACCCTGAGCCAGCTCAGGTGAGCTAAAAAAAAACACTTTTATTTAAAGTCTTTCAAGCAGTCACAGATGGCCCTATATTCCATCCATTGCAGCTTAGTGAAAATTTGAAGCCCACGAGGGTGTCATATTTAAAAAGACAAATTGAATGTGTTTGCTCTTTTAGAAATCCAGCTACTGATATATCACAAGTATTTCTTTAATAATAGTATAATTTATAACTGCTGACGGTCATAAAGAATTATGAAACTTTTCTAAAAATAGGTAGTCATTTCATAACACTAAGGTATAGGAATTGACCCAATGTTTCAATCCAGTACCCACCATAATTTTGGATATTTCCTTGCTAAGATAAGAGGGACAATTAGCCATAACTCGTTTAAGAGGAATGGGACTTGGTGCTAAAACCTTGCTCACTGACCCTTACGGCCAGTATAAGGCTTCCACTTGAAATCTGTATAAGGCCGATTCCACAAACTGTTAGCAACTTGCAGACAACACGCTGTCTCATTATAGGGAACAATTTTTGTGCCATTTCCATTCAAAATCTTTAGATGCATGAGGAAGTTACAGCCTGGAAAGGGTCTCACATGCCCACTGATTTCCTTTAATCTCTATGTATGACCTTGACATTTCAGCTATGAATCTGCTCAACATCCTGCCACATTGTGGTGATCATCTGTTACAAGTCAATTCAAAATCCTTCACTGCAAGAAGAAGTTACAGTCTGCACAAGCTCATCCAGATGGATGATTCACTCCTGAACACACATACACTGAGCCTTCATTGAGAAAACTATGTCAAGCCCCCGCTAGAAGGTTGACTAAACAAGAGGGCCATGATGGCCCTATATCGCTCACCTGACTACCATTTGCTATAATAAAAGGGGTCATGATTCTAACATAATTTGTAGAGGTCCACTACACAATGCTAAGTAACATTTCAAATATCTATTATCTGCCTGTCGGCCTTGTGTTTTTTTTTAAGTTTTCCCTATATAAGCCTATGTGAAATCAAGTGCATTCCCCCCTCCCGGGAAAGGTTAATTTTGACCAGGAGGTCATGATTTGAACAATCTTCGTAAAGATGCTAAATATCTCAGCTCTAGGCCTTGTGGTTTCAGAGAAGAAGATTTTTGAAGTTTTTCCAATATAAGCCTATGTAAAACCAAGTGACCACCCGCACTGGGTCAATTTTGACCCGGGGTCATAATTTGAACAATCTTGGTACAAGTCCACTAGAAAATGCCACATGCTAAATATCTTAGCTCTAAGGCTTGTGGTTTCAGAGAAGATTTTTAAAGCTTTTCCTATATAAGCCTATGCAAAACTAAGTGACCACCCGCACGGGGTCAATTTTGACCCAGGGGTCATAATTTGTTCAATCTTGGTAGAGGTCCACTAGACAATGCTACATGCCAAATATCTAAGCTCTAGACCTTTTGATTTCAGAGAAGAAGATTTTTAAAGTTTTTCCTATTTGTTGCCATAGCAACCAGAGTTCTGCATGGATTGGAATTCTTTGAACAACTTTGATAGAGCTTCATGCAAGGTACATCCCTGCAAAGTTTCATCAACATTTGGCCAGTGGTTTCAATGAGATGTCGTTTGAAGGAAATGGTGGAAACGGACGGACGGACGGACGTACGACGGACCCCGGACGGAAAGCGATCCTTATGCTCCCTGGCCTTTGTCCGGGGCTAAAAAAATGGACATAACTTTGTAAAAATATGAGTCCACTAGTAACTTAAATCTAAGATATGCATTGTACTATATATACAGATGTACCTTTGCATACAAAACTTTAACCTACTTAGTGAGACAATGCTGCCGACATTGATACCAGGGTCAGTAGAATGGCTCCAGTGACTTTTCAACTAGAGAAGATAAATAAAGTCTTTACCTTAATGGTAGAGCCAACAGTACCAGGTAACATACTACTGTAACAGCTCTTTGGTGTTGATACCTCAGCATTTGACTCCTGTATAAAAATAGACACATTGAAAACACTACAAAGTGTGACATGAATTCTGAAAAAAACATCGCAAATTTGTTTTGAATAAATAATAATTTCAAACTGTTGCAGAAATAATTATTTAAAACTGTTAGCTTGACAGTGGAGTGCTTTTTGCTAATAGAAACAAGAGGGCCATGACTGTCCTATATTGCTCACATGAGTACCATTGCTTCAATACATAAGAAAGTATCAAAATGTCATGACCAGCAGAGGACAATTTTGAAATCTGCTTGCAAAACTGTACACACTGTCTAAATTTGATTACTGTAGCTTTAAAAACAAACTAGAGCTATCACTAAATGTGATTAATACCCCCAAAAGACTGCTTTATAAACTGAGAAAGTTCGTAGTAACAGAATACCTTGCAAACAAACTAAAAAGAGATATTGTTCTTGGCAATAACTCTGTAGTTTGTCAAGATAGAGTTATGGTTCATGTACACTGCACTTCCTCTCATTGTGCTTGACCATTGTATGAAGTTGTATTGAATTCCAACCAGTAGTTTTCAAATAATGTTCCGGACAAGTAAAAGTAACAAAGGGCAATAACTCTGAAATGAGTCAAGATAGAGTTATTGTTCTTTCGCACTGCACTTCCTGTCATTGTGCTTGACTATTTTATGAAGTTGTATTGAATTCCAACCAGTAGTTTTCGAATAATGCTCCGGACAAGGAAAAGTAACAAAGGGCAATAACTCTGTAATGAGTCAAGATTGAGTTATGTTTCCTGTGCACTGCACTTCCTCTTATTGTGCTTGACCATTGTATGAAGTTGTTTTGAATTCCAACTAGTACTTTTCGAATTATGCTCCGGACAAGGAAAAGTAACAAAGGGCAATAACTCTGTAATGAGTCAAGATGGAGTTATGGTTCTTGTGCACTGCACTTCCTCTCAATGTACTTGACCATTGTATGAAGTTATATTGAATTCCAACCAGTAGTGTCAAGTAATGCTCTGGAGAAGAAAAAATAACAAAGGGCAATAACTCTGAAAATATTCTAGATAGAGTTATGGTTCTTGTACACTGCACTTCCTCTCATTGTGCTTGACCATTGTATGAAGTTGTTTTGAATTCCAACTAGTACTTTTCAAATTATGCTCCGGACAAGGAAAAGTAACAAAGGGCAATAACTCTGTAATGAGTCAAGATGGAGTTATGGTTCTTGTGCACTGCACTTCCTCTCAATGTACTTGACCATTGTATGAAGTTATATTGAATTCCAACCAGTAGTGTCAAGTAATGCTCTGGAGAAGAAAAAATAACAAAGGGCAATAACTCTGAAAATATTCTAGATAGAGTTATGGTTCTTGTACACTGCACTTCCTCTCATTGTGCTTCATCATTATATGAAATTGTATTGAATTCCAACCAATAGTTTTCAAGTTATGCTCCAGACAAGGAAAAGTAACAAAGGGCAATAACTCTGAAAATATTCTAGATAGAGTTATGGTTCTTGTACACTGCACTTCCTCTCATTGTGCTTCATCATTATATGAAATTGTATTGAATTCCAACCAATAGTTTTCAAGTTATGCTCCAGACAAGGAAAAGTAACAAAGGGCAATAACTCTGTAATTAGTCAAGATGGAGTTATGGTTCTTGTGCACTGCACTTCCTCTCAATGTGCTTGACCATTGTATGAAGTTGTATTGAATTCCAACCAGTAGTTTTCAAGTTATGCTCCAGACAAGGAAAAGTAACAAAGGGCAATAACTCTGTAATGAGTCAAGATGGAGTTATAGTTCTTGTGCACTGCACTTCCTCTCAATGTGCTTGACCATTGTATGAAGTTGTATTGAATTCCAACCAGTAGTTTTCAAGTTATGCTCCGGACAAGGAAAACTAACAAAGGGCAATAACTCTGTAATTAGTCAAGATGGAGTTATAGTTCTTGTGCACTGCACTTCCTCTCAATGTGCTTGATCATTGTATGAAGTTGTATTGAATTCCAACAAGTAGTTTTCAAGTTATGCTCCGGACAAGGAAAATGCAACAGACCGACCGACCGACCGACCGACCAACCACCGGGTGACTCCTATATACCCCCCTAAACTTCGTTTTGGGGGTATAAAAAGTAGATCAAAAGGTAAAGATAAATGTACTTTGTGACTTAATTTTTGACCCTAGTTTACACCAAGTTTCAACCTTGTCCTAAAGTTCATCAATACAAACAGTTTGACCAATTTTCAAGATGACCTGTTAAAAATATGGCTTCCGGAGTGTTCCAAAAGGTTCTTATGCTATTTGAAAGGGTGACCTAGTTTTTAACAAAATTTAATGTGACCCAGCTTCAAGCTTGATCTGGTGTTTATCAAGACAAAGATTATGACCAATTTTCAGGATGACTGGGTGCAAAAATGGTTTCCAGAGTGTTCACCTAGTGTCCTAGTTTTTGACTCATCATGACAGTTTCAATTCTGACACAGAGTTTATCAAATACCTTTTAATATGATTAGGTACAACATGTGCATTCTAGAATTTTAAGAAAATTTTCTTTAACTTGACCTGATGATCTATTCTGATCCCAAATGACCAAGTTTTAAACTTGACCTAAAAATCATCAAAGCAAACATTCTGACAAAATTTCATGCAGATTTATTAAAAGTATGGCCTCTGGTATGTTCACAAGATTTTCCTTTGATTTGATTGGGTGACCTTGTTCTTGACCCTATGTGACCCAAATTCTAACTTGACCTAGAGATCATCAAGCTAAGTGGCTGCACTGGGCTCACCAAAGTTCATACAAGAAGAAGTGAGGAAAAAGTACACAAACCTTTGTTAAAACCTCCTTTAAAATTGGTGACTTTGATGGTGTTTTCTTTGTCTTCCAGAATGTCCTAATATCTACACCTTCACCAAGTCTACTCTTGCTAGGTGTTTTCTTGTTTGGTGTTTCCTGTCCTGGTGTTTTCTTGCTTGACACATCCTGCAGCAGAACTCTGGAGGGAGTGACTGGCGTGGCTACCTTCAGTGGAAGCCTCTGGGGTTGCTGCGGGGTATTTGTGTTTTGCTTCGGGGTGAGCGATCCAGTGACTAGAACCCTCCTAGGTGTATGCTGTGGGGTTACAACAGACTTCAATATACGCTGAGGTGTAGATTTTGGAGTCTGCTCATCAGCTTGCAGTAGCTTTACTCTTATAGGAGTTGCACACAAAGGCACTGACTTGTCCTTAATAGGCGTCTCACTGACACTTTCTGTAAGAGGTAAAAAGCAAAGTCAACAAGAGCTGGACTATTCTCAGTGCTTGCCAATTAAACAAAACTTTTGTCAGTAACAGGTAAAACAAGAATCTGTGTAAATTCAAGGTGTAAATAAGGGCTGCAAGTAGCAAGATACTAAACTAAAGTTATTATTTAAGTTATCAAACTCAACTGTTTGTTACCCCTGAACACTACAGAAAAGTTTCAAATTAATACTTTAAGTGGTTAACGAGATATGTGCACGACAGTGCCTTGTACACAAGACATTACCTAGGAATTTCAACTCTTGCTTACAGCTGAGAGCCATGATGGTTCAGAAGTATGCCAGCTTTCAAAGTAATGTCTCAAATGGTTAAGTCAATTAGTGGACTGGTACTAAAAACTCAACCAAAATTCTACGTCAAAAAGGGCCACAGTTCAAAAGAAATCCATGACAGAATTACTGTCTGCTGCATACATGTTTGGGTTATGATGGTAAACAAGTATTCCAACTTTTAAAGTGATATTTTAAATGGGTACCATCCCTTACAGACGGGGGTTATTGATGCAAACCAGTTTCATAGCAGTATCTCAAAATGTTGTGGATTTAACCCAGATTCAAGGTATTAAAAAGCCCGTAATTCTGACAAAAACATACTCTAGTGTGATGATGGAGGTAATGGTGGTAAATAAGAAAAAAGTATTGCATGTTTCAAAGGAATATCTGTTATGGTCACAGCAAAGTGGCGTGGTATGGACAAACTTTTACTAGACTGATATTGAAGTGACTAGGACATGTCCCCTATTCTTTGAGTAGTCAAGCTAAAACTTCAATGATGAATGGACAAAAGAAACAACTGACACACAAAAGCCATTCAGTGCCATTTTGCTTTCTAGGCAAACAAACATAGCTGTGATCAAAAATGAATGACCACAGAATGTGATGTTGACCTTGAGCAGATGGTAAATGGGAGTACAAATTATCTTGATCAGATGACCTTTTCACCAAAATTGCATGAAAATCCTTTATGATTAAGAGATACAGAGTGCAACGTTCCAACCTATGACATTATGTTGTGTCCTTGAACCTGGTACAGTAAAGTCGAAACACGAGTTTGCATGATGCCATGCCATGTTGACCCCAGTTGAAATGAAAATCCTTTAAAGCTTTTTGAAACTATGGAGTGAACAAGAAAATTTCAAACAACCCCATACTCCCCCCCCACCCCCCTCCTTTGTAGTGGGGGATAAAAATTTCACAAAAATCTGCACCATCTGCAATTGTGAAGATAATCACATGCTAAATTGCTAGGATAAGGATGTCTTCATTACTAACCTGGTCCACCTTTCTTCATGTCATTATCATTCTTCTTTTCTTCAATCTTTTCCTTCTTTGGCACCCTACCTGGAGTTTGTTGGAGCATGTTGACTGTGTCAAGACCAGATTCTGAGCCTTGGTTCTTTTTCTTCACCCTCCCTGGTGTTTGTTCTATCAAACTAATTCTACCTTGGCCTGGATTCAATTTAGGCTTCTGTGCTGAGAGACTGACACGCCCTGGGCCCTGGGCTGCCAGACTTAACCTTCCTTGATCTGGATTCATGTCAATATGATGAACCTGTTGTGAAGGTTTAAATGCTGCGAGGCTAATTCGTCCTGGCGGCTGGACGGACAAGCTCATCCTTCCAGCAGTGAGGACACCGGCATTAATTTTAGTACCATTTTTCTCATAAAGACTGACTCTCCCCGGGGGCTGGGCAGTGAAACTTGGTCTTCCCGGTGTCAGAGCAGAAAAGCTGAATCTATCAGAGAAAGCAGGGGCCAGACTTTGTCGACCAGGTGTCAGTGCTGATAGACTCACTCGACCTGGAGTTTGGGGCTGACCATTTTGTCTGTATGCCGTTAAAGTGTCCTCCACAGCATGGTGACTATCAGTCACTTCCTGCAAGAAATATAACACAAAGTGAAACATCAGATGCCAGCCAGAAACACCTCATATGAAAAAAAAGAGACTTCATCGAGTTTGATGTTTTTTGATATAGAGAAAAGTTCAACTCCTACAACATCTCCCCTTGTTTACAATAAAATAACAAAGAGCAACAATTTTGTGAAAAAAAAAATGGAGCATGCTAAATATATGCATGCATCCTATTAATAGTGAAGTAATCTATGAAGTTTCACTGAATTCAAGTAAATGGTTCCCGACAAAAAGCCTGCACAAGAGACAGACACATGCCTGCACCGATGGAGACCGATTACTATATCTGCTAGAGGATAAACAAGAGGGCCATGATGGCCCTGGATTGCTCACTGAGGGGACATGATTTGTACAAACTAGGTAGAGGACCACAGACAATGGTCCATACCAAATATCCAAGATGATGGCCTAGCAGTCTTGAAGAAAAATATCTTGTAAGTTTTTCCTTTTGGTTGCCAATGGAATGTACAGTAAAACTTCGTTAACTCGAGCATCGATAACTCGAGAACCCCGGATAACTCGAGGACTCATGTGGGTCCCGGCAATTTTGCCTATATGTTTAACCAGAAAATACTATCGATAACTCGAGCATCGTACTCGAGAACCCGGATAACTCGAGGAACACCTGTGGTCCCGCCAGGTAGTTTCTTACTAAATTACCTGTGGCACTCGAGGTCACTGATTTTAGTTTTTCTCACCTCCGATGGTGCATCTTTTTTGACCGTCATGGGAAAACTTTTATTGTTATTGATTGTCTCAATATCGATAATCGGCCGTCCAGTGGCTAAAATGTATAAATGTTATTCGCACATTTAAATCGTCTTAAATCTGTGTAATTACAGCCACTTGTTACTTTTTATTGAATAAGAAGAAAATAAAAAAATATGTTTCGAGTTTTTAATTACGAGAACTTAATGATGAGAAGATGGACTTTTGATGTAAAGCTTGGAGAAAATCCCAAATTGCTATTCTTTTCTAGAATTATAGAAATAAACACGAATAGATTATAGAAATAAACATCTAGCGAAGAACCCGATCTCGGGGATCGTAGCTAGATCGGACAGCATAAAACCAAAACAGGACGAAATGAAGTTGGAGCGAGATCTTGAGTTTAAATGCAATGCCATCTGGAGTAAAAGGGTCATGACTGAAAGAAGCGCCTTTTCTTTTGTTTCAAAGCTGTTTCATAGCTATCTTTTTGCCTATGCGAAACTTATAAAATTTCCATGGTTCGGTAACTCGAGAACCACGGGACCTCGAGTATCGGTTTTCTGTAATTCTTTAAAGAAACTTAGAGCTGTATGTCAGGAGTATCACTGCCAAGTTTCATCACCATTGGTCAAGCAGTTTCAGAGATCTTGTTTCAAGCAAATTGCTGACAGACTGACTCAAAATGGACAGTCAATGATCCTAAAAACTCACCATGAGCACAATGTGCTCAGGTGGGCTAAAAAGAGGGCCTAAGGAAATCAAGGAAACTATTTCCATGTCAAAAGAGGGCCTAACACTGTACAAAATGCAGTGTACTTCTTATTACAGATTTTGCTTTCAAGTGTCTCAAATTCTTAGGCAAAAGTAGGTCAGAAGAAAAAACAACTTTAACACAAAACTGCACCAGGACAACAGTCCAAAAAGGCAATAATTAAAGAGAAATACAATGTAGGGTTATGTTACTTGCATTATTGGTACGAGTTATTGTTTGATAGTGGTAAAATGTTTCCTAGCAAATTTTAAGCAATAACTAATATGTTTTGAGAGATACTTAGTGGATGTACTTAGATGCAACATCAATGCCAAAGACACTCAATAAATGACATTTTTACAAAAAAACAACAAATGATTTAACAAGTATTATGCAATACAATTATGAGACAATTTTGCTTTGCAATCTTGCCTTTCATCATGTTTATATACTAAAAACTTTAAATAATTTTCTAGAGTCTGGAAACCTATATGTCTAAATGCTTGGGGTCTGGAAACCAATATTTCAAAGTGCTTAGTTGCTAGTAATTTCCAACATTAAATAGTTGTTAATAAAAAGCCCTCGAAAATGTATTTGGTCTGAACAAAAAACGTGCTCAAGTTTGTAGCATCACTATTGTGTGACATTTATCTAAGTACTAAGATCATCCAAATATTAACATTATTATGTATGCGGAAAGTATGAAAAGTATAAGGGTGGCGCAGTAGTGGAGTGGGTAACACTAAGGACTACCAATCAAGAGGTCCCTGGTCCGAATTCCTGCCAGTGCCCTGGAAATTTCAGAAATATTTTTTAGTGTTTCTCTTCCATCCAAAGATGAACTTGTTAGAAACCCAGAGGTAGTCTTGCCTGTATCAGTTCTAACACCGGGCACGTAAAAAAACCAAAGGGTCTATTTGTAAGAGCTAGGGTCTAGTACCTGGATTCCCTTTTATCTGAAAAGTGTATGTAAGTCCAAAAAATGAAATTAGTTAAGACATGCATTACACACTGTAAAGCATAAACTTTGCAAACAAACCTTCACTTTCTTCAAAACACGCTGAGGTGTTTGGGCAGCAAGAATGTTTTGTCCCGGTTCCACTTCCTCACCAACCTTTGCCAGTCGTCTTGGAGTCTGGGCAACCATACTACATCTGCCGGGTGCACTAAACAGATCAGGAGGGCGTACTCTGGTTCTACCTGGTAGACTCTGACGGGCCGTCAATCCTGGAGTCACTATAACACACAAACATTCTTTTCTGATGTAAAAAGTATTTGGAAACTTCTGATTGGCTGATTTTGAAAAACTAGTTCTTTTCAAGCCAATGACCTTTGGACAGAATTCAAACAACATTTTTTTATAGGACAGTATGCTCAACTATTCAAAGTGCTTGCCACAAACAAATCTAGTAAGTGAAACAAGGGGGCCATGATGGCCCTATTTAGCTCACCGGAGCACTTTAAATAAGAAAGCAGGTCAAAAGTCAGTCATAGGAATTTTGGAAATGTTTGCAAAACTACACAAATAGTCAAATTTTCATCTCTCTAGCTTTATAAACAGGAACTATGCCAAAAGTCAAGGTCAAATTTAAAATCTGCATTTAAAACTGTACAAATGGTTCAAAGTTCATTGCTGTAGCTAAAAACCCCGAAATGAAAACTTAATGATACCTAGATATGCTTATTCCTTTTCTCTGCTAGCATGCTGTACAATACATCATATCACTAGCTTTTCAGTAGTTTATTTATATACAGATAGAATATTTTTGGATACAGTTACTGTTCTCAGTGAAATGTCAGCCTCTTATCAGCCTGTAAGGCGTTCATGATGCTTAGCATTAAATGTGCCAGCTCTGCAAAGCTTGTGATGTCAATATCATGATATACCAGAGATATGTGCCACACAATTTTTAGCATCAATAAAAAATATCATTCCAGCCTCAAATAAGCAGAGTAATAGTAAGTTTAGTACAGTGAGATGCACACTAAAAGTACCAGTACTTCTCAAGTCATGAGCACTTTGCTTCTTCAATCAGGGGAGTACATGATACTACATCCGGATATTTCAATGAATCAATAATCCTAGAAGACCTATAGATGTCATTTTCTACTTTAACTAAAGCATTAGCTGCCATGAGTGGCTGTACTAACATTACTACAGCACTGAGTTTGATTTATTCTTGCTTAAAAAAGTGACATTAGCACCTAAGCTCAATTCTTGCACAAGACATAAGCACCTAATCTCAATTTCTGCTTGTGACATTATCACCTTAACTCAATTTCTACTTGTGACATTAGCACCTAAGCTCAATTTCTGATTGTGACATAAGCACCTGATCTTAATTTCTGCTTGTGACATTATCACCTTAACTCAATTTCTACTTGTGACATTTGCACCTTAGCTCAATTTCTGCTTGTGACAGAAGTACCTAATCTCAATTTCTGCTTGTGACATTAGCACCTTAGCTCAATTTCTGCTTGTGACATTAGCACCTTAGCTCAATTTTTGCTTGTGACATTAGCACCTTAGCTCAATTTCTGCTTGTGATATTAGCACCTTAGCTCAATTTCTGCTTGTGACATTAGCACCTTAGCTCAATTTCTGCTTGTGACATTAGCACCTTAGCTCAATTTCTGCTTGTGACATTAGCACCTTAGCTCAATTTCTGCCTTACCTCCTTGGAAGGTGACACTCTTCTCTACCCCATATTTAAAACAGAAGTCAGTCTTTGATGGTGTCAGCTTCAAGTTTAAACTATCATCTGCAACAAGAGAGGTCAACATTATGGTATTAGAACTTTAATCAAAATATTCTACCTGATGTGATGCATATTTCTGTTCATAAGTTTGGAAACATAATTCTAGCAGCATTTTATCATTTTCACCAAAACCTGTGACATAGCTGAACATTTCAAATTTGCAAAATAGTTTTAGCTAAAGTAATCATAAACGTCAAATGATCTATTTTCATGAGACTTTAAACACTACTCCAAATACTCCTTGGCAGTAATTATGATGCTGATTTTATTTAACATAGGGGTAAATATTATATGTTACACTATGAATCTGCATTGAAATGCAAGGTAAAATATTAATATTTAACATGTTTAACTTCGCAAAAATATAACATTCATCAAAAAATAAAGGTATATACTATATAGTAAACAGATCTTTAGAAAATTTTACCATTTCTGAAATTTGCGCCTGTACACTGTCGTTTAGGCTTTGGTTGTCTGCTTGATGCTTGTGTTATAAAATCATCACATGCCTTACGGAAATTATCCACACAAGCCTTCGTGCGAGAAGGGGCAGTTGATTCTCTCTGTGGCTGGAAAAAAAGAGTGAGGTCTGGCTTAGAGTTAGACTAAAAATCTTTTTCTTTCTTTGTTTCTTTGGGTTGATGCATTTGTTCACAAGATTTCAGTTGTGTACATGCAGGCAGCTTTACCTAACCTTCCATTCCGAGGATACCAGTACTAGACTTTCATGTTTTGTTAGAAACTACCAACTTTCTCCCAGCAATATTTACATCAATCCTAGGCCTTAAACCTATGACCCTCAGACAGTAAGCAATCTAGATTCCTTGCAACCCAGTCAGTTTAATCACCAAAGCAAAGAGGTCTTTATGAGATAATGTGGCCAAGTAGCTGATTTTCATCATGTTTTTTAAAGCCTTTGGCAATTTTGCAATTTTCCATTGTTAAATAGCCTTTCGGATGGTATGTGACTTTGTGGCAGGTGCTTACAACAATTTTATCATGAAGTCCCTTATCTCTACAAATAAACCACTGTACATGTACTTCTAATGACAAGAGGCTCAAAAACAAATCAGATCAAAATGTTAGGTCAAGGTAAATCTATATAAAGATAAATTTAGGTGGCCATTTCAAGATTGTGGCTGTTAAGTACATCTGTCAATTGAAATCTAAGTTTACAGTTATTCTTTGGGATTTGCAGTAGTTAGACAGGCAAAAGCATATCAACTGTTCTTTTAAACCCTTGTTGTCCTGATAAATTCCATAAAATGGACTTGTCACTTGTCCGCATTTTAAATTAGTTCTCTGAAAATTTAAAGAAAAAGGGACAATGTAGGCAATGATCAGACAGCAAAAATGTACCGGCTGATCATGACCTATACTGGTCCAACAGGCAAAAACCTGATCATGACCTATACTGGTCCAACAGGCAAAAACCTGATTATGACCTATACTGGTCCAACAGGCAAAAACCTGATCATGACCTATACTGGTCCAACAGGCAAAAACCTGATCATGACCTATACTGGTCCAACAGGCAAAAACCTGATCATGACCTATACTGGTCCAACAGGCAAAACCTGATCATGACCTATACTGGTCCAACAGGCAAAAACCTGATCATGACCTATACTGGTCAAATAGGCAAAAACCTGATTATGACCTATACTGGTCCAACAGGCAAAAACCTGATCATGACCTATACTGGTCAAATAGGCAAAAACCTGATCATGACCTATACTGGTCCAACAGGCAAAACCTGATCATGACCTATACTGGTCCAACAGGCAAAAACCTGATCATGACCTATACTGGTCAAATAGGCAAAAACCTGATCATGACCTATACTGGTCCAACAGGCAAAAACCTGATCATGACCTATACTGGTCCAATAGGCAGAAACATAGGTAAGGGTAAAACTGTAAAGTGAAGCATAGCAAGTATCTAGGAAATGTCAACCTTTGGTATTGCTGCTAATGTATGTCTTGTAACTTTGGATTGCGCAAGACTGATCCCAGTCTGGGGTTGCTGGAACTGTATCCCGGTCTCATCTAGGATG
Source organism: Saxidomus purpurata (assembly GCA_022818135.1). Lineage (NCBI taxonomy): Eukaryota > Metazoa > Mollusca > Bivalvia > Venerida > Veneridae > Saxidomus > Saxidomus purpurata. The sequence goes on from JAFMSR010000013.1 coordinate 32,826,314, forward strand.
CTTTGTAATGCAAAATCATCCTTCTCAAACAGAATTCCTGTAAAATATCAAACAAATCACTTAAACTAATATCACTATTTTTATTAAGTTAAAGGGGCACTCCCTACATCTAGCCGACTATATTCTCGATACATAGATTATGTGTTCAAAGAACGTAAAATGATAAATACAATTTCAAAGAAGAACCTATAGTGAAAAATGCCTCATTTTACCACAATGAATCAAAATTGAGGCCTTCTATAATAAATCGTATCCACCCGTTAATTGTACAACAACAGCTCTACATAGATTATAGAATGGTTTACTGTACTGCAGTGTATTTTAAACCGCTGATTTTATCGATTTTGACTGGGAATGCATAGCTGAAACTTTCAGGGTAAGTTATAACTGTATAATACTTTCAAAGATTCTATTATTTATGTTTGGAGGTTATTTAGTTTGACATCAGTTATAGGGTCTGTTCCTTTAAAAACAGGGCTATTTATTCATGATGAAAATTGTTCACCACCATACTGGTAATAGTGATTTTTATTCAAGTTTGATCTGTCAAATGTGGTATTAGAAAATAAAATATGCATCAACAAGACTAGTGCGATTGAAGTTTTCTTTAAAAACATTAACAAACCTGATTGGTCAGGAAGACAAGCTCTATCTATTCCAAACACTTCTGTCTTTGTACTTCTTGTCTCCACGATACTTTTCCCATTTGCTATCTTTCCCCTGGCTGTTCTTTTTGTACCCTTTACATCCGTAGAAGAATCATCATTCAGCACTCTACGAACTGAACAAGCAAAAAGGATCAATCAAAAAGAATTTTGAATCTTGACTATTTCACATGGTACTGTTGATCAATCTCTATTCCTATTTCACTATTTGTCTTCTACCTTGCAATAAATTTACTTATTTAACAGCATATGAAATAAACTTTGGAATTCCTTCTCCTGAAAGATGTGAAACTGTGATTAAAGACTTAAATGTCCCTACATATAAAATTCTACTGACACAAAGACAGTTTCACTTGCCCAACACAAACTTCACTAGGCAGTCCATCAGACCACAGCAAATCACTAAGACTATTCCTGATCTGTTACACTACTTACTTTAGTGTTTTATATCCCAATCAGACAAACTAGATGCTGAAGATCATTCTATTTGATCTACTTTTGCAGAAGATCTGTTAATCATTTCATTTTTCTCTGTTACCATGGTTACCTTTGACAATTTTCCTCTGTTCACAGGGTAGCTCTCCTAATGTCTTCCTCTGTCCAACCTTCTTAGAAGCTGTCTTCTCATATTTCTTTGCCAAAGATTTTTTTGAACTTAACGGGGATCTTTTACAGTCATTTGTTGAAGCACTTGGAGAGACGGCCCGCTTCTTTCCTTTCCCTGCTACTGAACCTGGCTGAAGTTTTGGCACTGGAATCTTACTGCAATTGAAATAACAATTTTCTAGAAGTTTTTAACATCTTAAACATTAATAAGGAATAGTTTGAAAATATCATTCAAACACCCTTAATTTTAAATCTTTCTGTATTACTTATATTATTTGTAACATGAATTTGTTTTTTCACAAAACTTACCTTTTCCTTGCTTGAGCAGGTGGAAGGTTTTCTTTACTTGACATGTTCTATATGTACTCAACTACTGCTTCTATAGATGCTCACTCAAGACACTTAAATATCTCAACCTGGAAAAAAAGTCAAACATCTTGCACTCATGTTTGAGAGATAGCATGTCGATGATGTCGTCATAAGGGTAGATGTACTTCTCATTGAATAAAAAATTCTTACAAATTCTCATTTGTGCTAGCTAGTAAAAACATTAAAACAAATAAGTATTTTGTATGTTTGATTACTTTATTACTCCATTTGTGCATCATACTTCATACAGATATGCGTTTCATCATACATGTGGTTTACAATAAACAAAATTAATGCTCATAACACCAAAGTCTGCGTGTATCTTGTAGTTCACAATGTTAATAACAGCTGCCCCTTTTGCCATTTCGGAATTTATGACACTAAAATGGTGGATGGAGGATGTAAGTGCTTCTAGATTAAGGTGCACTTATCACAGTGGGGAGATGTAAGGCAGTATTTCCTCATATGGTCCCAGACGCTGACTGCTGTCCATTTTCGTAGTCTGTTCAGCAGTAAAAGTATTATGCATTCTAGCCTTAAATGTGCAGTTTTTGCTTCTTTTGCCGGTGTTTTGACAGATTAATTTATGCACATTACAGCACCTATGTTAACAATGGACCTATCTCCCAAGTCTTTCATCAAGTACGGCTTCAACAATGCAGGGCTTAAATGGCTGGTGACGTCATAAATATGCATAAACAACACAGATGTTGTCCTGCTCATTGTTGAATGTTGTACCAGTAAGAGCTTTTCACTCTTATTGTAAGGTTGTTTATGCTAGATTAGCACTAATGAACGTTTTTTTCATGTTAAAACACCTACAGAAACCCTCTGGATAAGTTGGTGCCCTCGGCCGCCCTAACAGGCTCCAACCATCCCTTGGGATTCTGCAGATGTTATAACACGAAAAAGCCTGCCTTAACCCTACACAACAACGCAGAAATTGCAATGTATTTACAACAAATATTCAGTACTGCATAGCATATAAAGAAAAATATAAACAATTATAGTTCATTCCTTAGAATGAAATTTGTTACGACTTAATTTGAGTACGAATTTACTCTCGTCAAATTTCATGAGGTTACCTTGCGTGATACTTGCAGTTATTCTTAAATTACACAGTGTATATGCATTACACCAAAGAATATAATTATTTTGCCGATCATATAAATTACCTAAATAAACGCGTTGAGTAGATAAATACTCCCGTGTTTCAAAACATTGCAAATTTTTCCACTTCTTGACGTACGCGAAAAATTTAACCAATCGGATCATTTGTAGCTGTTTCGATTGGTTTGGGCCCGCGTTTCAACCACACATGCTTACAATCAAAACTTGAAGCAGGGAAACAGTTAATTTTGACAGGTACTTTTTCGGACATAATCGGGCTTTTCCCTTATTTTCCTTAGTATCAAATCTCAACAAATATGGCGTTCAGTACGGATTACAGAGCTAAATTTACAGCCTTAATTTTCATTATTTTATGTACAAAGACACATATATTCGCCTCAGAAGGTATAAATCTTAAGTATTCTGGATATTAGTACTAACCTAGGGCAAAAAGAATTCACAGCAATATGGATTTTAAATTATTAAATTAACACACCTGTAAAAAATATTTGGATTTATGAGGTCGTGAGTCAACTGATGACAGTGTGGTGTTTGTAAACATGTTACGAAATGAAAAATTAGGACATGTTATATACATTCCTTAGTAGAATTAGTTCTATTATGCATTCATCATGTTCATTTAAATTTCAACTTTGAGGCAAAATTTGGTGAAAGTTTAGTTTTAATACTCTTAGTTGGTCAACCATAGGTTTGCCAAAATATTAACTTATTTGAGACCATTTCTACCTTATACAATTCTAGTTTAACAAGACTGGCAAATGTATAAGTTTGTAAAAATACAATTTCTAATATAGTACATGCAGGTAGTTGTAACAATGCCCTGTTGGAAGAAATATCAGATAATTTGGAAAATGAATTGAAAATACAAGTAAAACTTGTATGGAACAGATATTCTCCTTCAATGTGAAGTTACCCTTAAGTCAACTTGTGACTACCAGTATTAATGGAATTACATGTATGCTTTACTATATAATATAAACATCAGTTTATTAGCTCGTCTGATTTTTGAAAAAAATGACGAGCTATTGTCGTCACTTGATTGTCGTCGTCGTCTTCGTCGTTGGCGTTGGTTAAGTTCTGCGTTTAGGTCACTTACATGGAAACTATCAAAGCTATCACTTTGAAACTTGGAAAGCTTGTTCATCTAATATTATAATAATTTTAATATTTTTGGACTTTGTAGTTTTTAGATAGTCTGATTTTTAGCTCGTCTGATTTTTGAAAAAAATGACGAGCTATTGTCGTCACTTGATTGTCGTCGTCTTCGTCGTTGTCGTCGGCGTTGGTAAAGTTTTGCGTTTAGGTCACCTACATGGAAACTATCAAAGCTATCACTTTGAAACTTGGAAAGCTTGTTCATCTAATACCCTTCTTCACATTGTATGCTAAAGATGCTGAGTCTGACCTGTTTTTTTGGGTAAAAAACATGAATTTTGATTGATTTTGGTTGATTTTGAGAATTGGACATAGCTTCTTCATTTTTTGTTAGATTGATATAAAATTTTTCACAAACAATAAATGGATAATGTACTTCAACATATCAAACAGGGTTTTGAGTTATACATTTGGGGGGGATATTTTAATATTTTTGGACTTTGTAGTTTTTAGCTAGTCTGATTTTTTTAAGTTTTGCGTTTAGGTCAGTTACATGCAAACTATCAAAGCTATCACTTTGAAAGTTGGAATACCTGTTCACTATCAAATGTGCAATAGAATGAAGGAAGAGTTTTACAAGTTACATAACCCTGTCATGTATTTTGACTGGGTTATTGCCCCTTCTTAACTTAGAAAGTTTCACACACACATTTTTGTAATAGTGAACATAATGCAACCAAACTTAGTGTATAGGAAGTATTTATGAATATTTTTTAAATTGGATTGTGTTTTGGGGCTGCTGGGGTTAAGGTCACTGAACATATTACTAAAAATAGGAAAACCGTAATATATTCAATATCTTTAGTTACAGTTGACATAATGTAACCAACTTTTGTTTGTAGTAAGTATTTAAGAAGATCTTTAATGGGGTTGTGTTTTGGGGCTCCTGGGGTCATTGTCAAGGTCACTGTAACTAAAAATAGAAAAACAATAATATGTTCAATTTCTTTAGTTACAATTGACATTATGTAACTAAATTATTAAGTGTGTAATATATATAAATGAAGACTTTTATTGGGATTGTGTTTGGGGCTCATGGAGTCAAAGCTCAGGATTTTTTTCTAAAAATAGAAAAATGGGACAAACACAATATCTTTAGTTGCAGTTGAATAATTGTGACCAAACTTATGTCTAGTAATTATCATGAAAACCTTCTGTGGGATTGTGTTTCGGGGTCAAGGTCAAGGACACTGTTACTTAAAAAAACGGTAATAAATAAACGGTAAAAGGATAAAATCAGACGAGCGTCAGGCACCCGTAGGCGGTGCTTTTGTTTATTTATTTATCTTTATTTATAGTTGGCATGGCATAATTACATAAGCTAGGTATATCTTTGACCAACCTAGCAAATGATAATATATATTTATAGGAAATAGCATGATTAATCTACATCTATGTGTATGGTGAATTTCAACAAAAATCAATACTAAATAAGTCTGATTTTCAGTTTGTATTTCTCTCATATCTTTTTCAATGAAGGAATTTTTGATGTCTATTATTCCAATGAAAGAACTTAAATAAGGCCATATCAAATTGATTTGTTGGTGATTGGACACTGCCAAAAATCCAGAGCATGTGAAATTACAATTTATTAATTTGGTCCATGAAATTTCCTTCAAGCAAAAAATAATACATGTAACTGGTAATTTAGTATGTGTAAACAGTATAATATTGTGTTGTATACAATTCTATACAATTTAACTCAACAAAAGGTTCCTTTAGCCACATTAGCTGCTAGAACAAAATACAATTAGAAAGTCTAGAATAAGGTGAGTTTAATCAATTATTTTCATGTAATTCAGCATATTTGGAATTTTTATTTTTTTGTTGGTTTTTAAGAAATTGAAGAGCGTGAGTCTGATGACCAATGTATTAATTTGGTGAGGCCTAATGTGATGAATGTAAGGCTTTGTATGTAGTTGAATTTTATTGATCAAGTTTTTTTTTTAAATAATAGCATTCATAAAAGGAAATATTGCTTGAATTTTAAAGCTTTGTGAGAGGCATTTTTTAGGTTTTGTAACTTGAGATGAACATGTGAGGAACTTCCCTGTCTGAAAATAGCCTTGTACATTTATATAAAAGCTGTAGTAGATAATCATCTTAATGTTTGATATAACTACAATTTTGTATTGACGAGAATTATATCGGTTATGTTTAAGTCAAAAACCAACAAACTTATGTTCTGTTCTGTTTCTTTTCCGTTAAAATTATAAGAAGAAAATCGTAAAAAGATTAGACAGACAGTTTGTTTTAAATGCCAAAAGTGACGTTAAAATTAAGTTGCCTTGTAGTCCCTGAAAATGTAGATTGTGTTTTAAATGCCAAGTAAGGTCAAAATTAAGTTGGCTTGTTGTCCCTGAAAATGTAGATTGATGAAGTATATAAGACCAGCTAAAACTGATTTCAGTGCATATCATACTTACTGGGTATTATAATTGCCTAAAAAAGAATTGTGTTTCATGTGTGGTCAGATTGTGATGTACAAACTCCATAATATTTATAGTCTTGTCTCCACATTCGCAGTGAATATAGAAGTAAAAAAGATATAGATCTGTCATTTATCAAATATGATTATCACTGGCTTACAGCAATTATTTTAGTACATTGTTGAAGAGACTGGCCCGAGGCATTTTAGAACATCTACCATGATCATTCATATAAAATATTACTTGCACGTTTCTTCAGGTACAGACATATAATTATAAGAAGCTAGACTATTTTACAGGTCACCAACCCCGAAACCCATCAAAAGAAGATTTGAAGCTGTCTTCTAGCCTTCAAAATTAAAACTTTTTTCTGTTTTACGGCAAGTTAATGTTAAAATCACCTCTACAGTGTTATATGAGGATTATTGTATTTATGTGTCAATACCCACTATAATTAAGTAAGTTTAGTCTATTTTGGATACCTTCCCAGTATTTTGTTAATAGTTTAAATTTTAATAGGGTTGCAATTTAGTACGTCATGCTGTCACGTAATGCAAATTTCAGTTGAGTAAATTGCTGAGCTTAATACATGTAGTATTAAATTGAAGTTACCGTTCCAAGTGACTACCATAATGTTAAGAAAGACATTAATGCACGATTTATCCTCCTAGAATGCTGAACATTACCATAGTTATAACCAGAAAATGTGAGTCTGTATAATAGTTTCAGTCCCATTAAATAAAGTCAAAAATTGAAAATCCAAGCTCTCTGTAAATGTAGTTACATTTTCTATGCCTGTCAGTAAGAGAAAGGATTAATTAGAACTCTTTTTATGCCCCCAAAGGGCGGCATATTAAAATCGCACCGTCTGTCCGTCCGTCTGTCCGTCCGTCCGTGCGTCCCCACTTACAAATTCGTGTCCGGACTGTAACTCTGTCATGCATTGAAGGATTTTAAAATAACTTGGCACACATGTCTAGCACATCAAGACGACGTGTCGCGTGCAAGACCCACGTCCCTACCTCAAAGGTCAAGGTCACACTTAGAGTTTGAAGGTAATGGATTCCTCTATATATGCACACATTCGTGTCTGGACTGTAACTTTGTCATGCCTTGAAGGATTTTAAAATAATTTGGCACAAATGTCTAGCACATCAAGACGACGTGTCGCGTGCAAGACCCACATCCCTACCACAAAGGTCAAGGTCACACTTACAGTTTATAGGTAATGGAATCCTGTATATATGCATACATTTGTGTCCGGACTATAACTTTATTATGCTTTGAAGGATTTTAAAATAACTTGGCACAAATGTCCAGCACATCAAGCGGATGTGTCGCGTGCAAGACCCAAGTCCCTCCCTCAAAGGTCAAGGTCACACTTAGTGTTTAAAGTAATGGAAAACTGTATGCATGATTACTCTGTCATGCATGGAAGGATTTTAAAATTACATAGCACATTTATTGAGCACATGGAGAGGACACAGACTGTTAGGCACCTCTTTCGGGGGCATCCGTCACTTGTGAGGGACAGCTCTTGTTTAGCTCTTCTAAGCACAGAGCTGTGGCTGACATCAACAGGTCTTGCGAGCAATAGAAACTGCATTTTTCGTAGAATAAGCATGAGAAAGTTTGTCAGGATGTTTGTCTTGATGAACTCCAGGTTAGATTGAAACTGGGTCATGTGGGATCAAAAACAAGGTCATCAGGTCAGATCACGAAATTGAGGCTGCGTTTTGTAACCAAACTGTCCAAACATCATGAATAGGGGTTGGTCAGAATATTTGTCTGAATGAATTTTAGGTAACCTGAACTGGGCCATGTGGTGTCAAAACTAGGTCGCCAGGTCATGTTATAGAACAACCTTGTACACACAATAAAAGGCTGCATTTTGTACCCATTCAGTGTGAATATTTGTCTTGCGGAGCTCTGCATTGAGTTTGAAACTGGGTCACTTGGTGTCAATATTAGGTCATTGGGTCAGGTCATAAAAAATCTTGTACATGCAATACAGGCTGCATTCAACTGTGTTGTTGAACTCTAGTTTGGGATTGAAACTGGTTGTGCGAGGTCAAAAGTTATGCCACCAGTTTAGATAATAGAAAAACCATGTGCACGCAATAGAGACTGTATTTTGTACCCAGTCACCATGAAGGTCGGTCAGAATATTTGTCTAGATGAGTTCTATATTGAGTTTGAAACTGGGTCATGCAGGGTCAAAAACCAGATCATTAGGTCAGATCACATAGAAACCTTCATTTTTGACAATAATCTAATATGGCATTCTGAAGGGTATATAGTATAATAATACACATATAAATGTACAGTTGAACTTGTTTGAGTCGTCAAATGAATTTAATAGCCAGGGTCTACTGTATATCTTCTATAAGCCATGGTCTTCAGCATGTTCAGTATGTGTTTTGATAGTTCATGGAGAATTTGCCTGATTATTGAAGTGTGGTGTTGATGAAATATTTGCAGAAATGTTCATTAAAGACTTAATGCCAATACGAGATTTTACATAATTGATTTACATAAAGTCATAATATTATGCTTGTAGTTAACGGAATATTCATTGGTGTATATTTTTATTTATACAAAATGCATTCAGGCGCATTTGTCTAATCTAAACCTTGCTCATGGTGAGTTAACGAGTTAAAGCTCCACCACAGACCTAAAAGTCTTACCAAGGATAGTAATCCCATACTGGCCTGTCTCAGCAATATTTGTTATGTAAACTATTTGCCTGTACATAAATGAACTACAAATGAAATATTTTTCTGTAACCTGTGATAGTTTTACATACATCATACAGGGCGTTCGGTAGACCCGAGCTCCCAGGTTTTGACCCGTGAAAATTTCGAAATACCCGTATTTGACCCGCGATAAAAACGCCCGACGAGTCATATTTGACCCGTAGGAATTTTCATTCATGCGTCGATTCTTTAGCGTGCGTGTCAATCAACTTGTTAATTCCAAACACTCTGGCCGTTGCAACCGTTGACGCATCAGAAAGTGAGAACGGGGGCGGAGCTTGTATTTTAATCTACTCGCTTTCAGTCAATCAGCGACGATCACGCACGTGCACATTGTCTTGGCTTGATAATGACGTAATTAATGGATGATTGGATTTAATTGACAAGCAATAAACACATGTTCGGCATCTATTATGTGTATAAGGTGTTGTAAACACGCGGCATATGAATGATGCAATCAAAAGAGTTGGCGCATCATTAAGTAGATGATGGTGACACTCGAATTAGATAATTAGTGGATGTTTTTTCGGTGGCCTAGACGACAACAAATGTGAAATTCGGCGCGAGTTTAAATTATTCGTAAGAGCGCATTTATATTGACTTCCATGTTGAAAGTTTAATTAACGTTATTTTCACTTCCAAGAGCCTTTCTTTTCCATCATGCTTAAAAAACTTGATATGGAAAGATAATCAAAATAATGAGCCTTATAAATTTGTGTCAAATAACCTTCAATATTTGTAAATTACAATAAAATCGCAGGGATAAAAGACGAAAATCGCGGACATGTGAGATCGCGAAAATATGTGACAAACGGGGAAACAACGTACATTTTAGCCTGGGAAAGGGATCAGCAACTAGATCTATCTTGTTTAAGAATTTTTGGAAAATATAACTACAGCTTCAGAACACAAACTGAAAAATATGATGTGCTAGCGCTAGAGTACAAGCTAGCTGGAACCCTATGATCCATGGTTCGACCCTTAAAAATCTCACCTTGACTCTTGAAAATTTGATTTTGACCCTTGAAAATTTAGGCTGAAGAGTCAAAAAATGACCCTTGAGTTTCAAGGCCTACCGGACGCCCTGTCATATAGGTGCTTGGCAAAATATAAGGGGGACAATTGTCTCCTTAGTTTGAATAATTTGATGTGTGTTTACTTCGTGTTGAGACAGTCTTGTTTGTGATTCCAATTGACCAGACGCCAGGTGTCAATCAAGTGAATTCATTACCTATCAAAATTCGACTTTTCCTACGACAAATAAATGGACAAATAAATGCACGTGGAAAAGGTTTGAATGGATTCTTTTGTTATAAATAATCCGACATCAACAAAGGGGTGGGTTTATAGCACCATTGGCGTCATGTCAATTGGCATTCATACGTTTGCAGCAAGTCAAACATCAGCCTATTTACTAGTACCCAATACATATTTTATTGTTGTTGTTGGATTGGATTGGATGTAGGAAAAATACAAATTTTCTTCTCATTAAAAAAAACACAGTGGTGTGGTCTCCAAGTCTCAACCAAGCTGGGGTATTGAAAATCATTCGGCCCTTTTTGGCTCAAAGCAGTTGTTACATGAATCAAAGCTAATTGAAACTTACAAGTCTGCATTTTGTATAGTCATACTATTTGGGTGTCCATTTGAAATTTCTTTTCTCATTCTTTTGAATAACGTGCATTTGGAGACAGTTACGACTTAGGTATTTACTGTTGGAATATGACTTTGAATTTTAGACTACTGCTTCCATTCTGTTTCTCCCAACATTGCCACACAATAGAAATTTGCATGCAATTTCCTGTAGCAAAGAAAAAATGCTGCTGGTTTAGGATGTGTCTTGATTTATCAAAGTCCACAGTGGCGCAGATGACAATAATTGTATTCAAGCAGTGTTTTGCCGTGCCTTACACATGCAACATGTCTATAAAAGTTAGCTTGTAATGTAGGGCGACTATTGTCTTTAATTGTTACAGCTAAGAATAGGGAATAAGGATTAAATCTAGTAGACTTGAAACATCTTTGAATATTATGTTTATGATATTTGCGTGCTTCTAGATCAAAAAACATTTTGACTAGAACTGCAGCTTTTCACAGCTTTCCAAGTCAAAATTTGTCTTTCGCTTCATATTTCAAAATAATAGGTCAGGGGCTGATTCCGACTAAATAAAGGAATTTCAACTAAATAAGGAGATTTCGACTTAACATGTTTACTGTTTAAAGTTATTTCAAGTTGTAGTAGGCTTCCAATTATATAACCCATGGTGAACAGAAGCTGATGAAGCAACAGCCAAGTCCTCAGTTGCCCAAGGAAATAAAAAATTTATAGTGAAATCAATATTTCGTATGTTTTACCTTTCGGGTTATTTCTTATGAATCGATTGCAGGTGAAGGTCTCAGCCCCTCAGTTGCCCAAGGAAATAAAAAATTTATAATGAAATCAATATTTCATATGTTTTACCTTTCGGGTCATTTCTTATGAATCGATTGCAGGTGAATGTCTCTGCAATAACTTACAGAAGCAAATATTGATTATCACTTATACAGACATTTATTGCCCAATGTTATTTTCAAGGTTTGTTCTAAAAGAAGGCCTGTTGTGACGCTTACATAAGGAAAGTTTTGTAATGTATTTGAAATGCGTGGTTTATTTAGTATAGTCTATACAGAAGTCATCTTTATTGACATTGAGTCAACTTCATTTATTCTGTTTGTTCTTTGCTCTCTCTTTTTTTAGCTCACCTGGCTATGCCAGGGTGAGCTTTTCTGATCGATGATTGTCCGTCGTCCGTCATCCGTCAACATTTTGATTCAAATGACATCTCCTCTGAAACCTCTAGGCCAATGTTGATAAAACTATGCAGGAATGTTCCTTGCATGAAGCTCTACCAAAATTGTTCAAAGAATTCCATTCCATGCAGAACTCTGGTTGCTATGGCAACAAATAGGAAAATCTTTAAAAATCTTCTCCTCTGAAACCACAAGGCCTAGAGCTTAGATATTTGGCATGTAGCATTGTCTAGTGGACCTCTACCAAGATTGTTCAAATTATGACCCCCGGGTCAAAATTGACCCCACGCGGGTGGACCCTTAGTTTTTGCATAGGCATATATAGGAAAAACTTTAAAAATCTTCTTCTCTGAAACCACAAGGCCTAGAGCTAAGATATTTGGCATGTAGCATTGTCTAGTGGACTTCTACCAAGATTGTTCAAATTATGACCCCTGGGTCAAAATTGACCCCGCGGGGGTGGTCACTTAGTTTTGCATAGGCTTATATAGGAAAAACTTTAAAAATCTTCTTCTCTGAAACCACAAGGCCTGGAGCTTAGATATTTGGCATGTAGCATTGGCTAGTGAACCTCTACCAGGATTGTTCAAATTATGACCCCCAGATCAAAATTGACCCCGCACGGGGGTCACTTAGTTTTGCATAGGCATATTTAGGAAAAACTTTAAAAATCTTCTTCTCTGAAACCACAAGGCCTAGAGCTTAGATATTTGGCATGTAGCATTGGCTAGTGGACCTCTATCAAGATTGTTCAAATTATTACCCCCGGGTCAAAATTGACCCCGCACGGGGGTCACTTAGTTTAACATAGGCTTATATAGGAAAAAGTTTAAAAATCTTTTTCTCTGAAACCACAAGGCCTAGAGCTTAGATATTTGGCATGTAGCATTGCCTAGTAGACCTCTTCAAAGTTTGTTCAAATTATGCCCCTGGGGTCAAAATTGACCTTGCCCGTGGTGGGGGGGGGGGGGGTCACTTGTTCAATAAAGGCGTATATAGGAAAACCTATTTGGTATATAACATTATCTAGCAATTTTCCACTAGGCAAGTGGACTTGTACCAAGGTGAGCGATATAGGGCCATCTTGGCCCTCTTGTTTCTTGTTTTATATTCTGCAAAAGTCAAATCAATATGATTTTTCTAGGTGTCAGTTAGTAGGCACTAAATGAGCAAAGCGTGTTGAACTACCATAAAACAAAACTTGCTCATACACTTACCTAATAAAGCTTTATATGTTCTTTTAGCTTGCATGCTTGTCAATGAAATGTGAAGTGATTTATCAGGCCCTAGTGGTATTGTGCTGATGGTGGCATCAATTGCAAAAGTTGCTGCTATTAAAGAAGCAAATGAACATACTCTGGCTATGATTGCAACTGACAATGGGAAAAGACTCAAACTCCATCAGTACTTTTAAATGACCAAACTGTTGACCTGTAGCAAAAAGTGTGAAACCTGAGCTTATTCTAATGACTTTTTGACTGCTTATTTGAAAATCTTTTCATAATTTCAGTATTATTTTTTCTTAGTTTCATAAAACAAAAAGCTTTAGCTGACAAGAAGCATAGAATAGAAACAGCCGGAAAACTTCAAAAGTACAGGTGATGATGTATTACTGACTTTAGTCTGTAAGAACTCTCCAGACACTGAAAAGATTGATGTTTTTTATCCCTGTTTTTGCAGGGTTTTAAAAGTGAAACATTTAGTTCCCAGATGTATACAGGAGTCTATTATTTATTTCACTATGGGAAGATGGGGGCCAATTCATCATCAGAGATTATTGTCAAAACTAGTTATGCAAACACCATTAGTTCACAGATATGAAATAAATGGGCTTGATTTTAATATAACTCAGTGAGCATGGACATATTTGATGATACACTGTATTTGTTAATTTAAAATGCATTTGTTTAGTTAGGTATGGTCTACTTTCACATAAGACAATGTAAAAAGGATTGTTTTAGTGGTAGCATCAGTTCTGTCTTTATAATATTTCTGTTTACTGAGACATTTACTCGGTCAGTAAAACTTAGTCCTAAGTGCAACAAGTGCACTATGATCATGATCTTCACTGTTAACTATTCAGTTAAAAGGTTATCAGTGAGCACCCCTTTCTACATTTAATGGCACTGTCCAAATTGAAAGATGGACAAGTCCATTGTAGTGATTTAGCAGCAAAGGGGATACATCTCACAAACTGTGAGTTATATTGACCTATACACCCAATTGTCATATAGATATTACCTTTTTAAATAAAATTACTTGCATAATATTAACCACTTTATATCGGTATATATTAAAACATTCAGAGTTAGATATTTTTCCCCCCAAAAAAAAATTTTTTTTTTCTCCATTTTTATAAAAAAAAAATTTTTTCCTCTTTTCCCCCCCTTTAACAACCATCAACTGAACAAATGTTTACAACCCCTATAGATAAGTCAAATATTCAAGAAAGGAAAATGTTTCCCTAGATGTTAATGAAATTTTAGGTCTCGTTAATATCTATTTGTGTATAGTCTAAAGAAATCTATCAATTGACGCATTCAAAATGAATTTATCCTGTACAAGTTCTTGCTGGCTGCTGGCAGCGACAATTGGAATTTGCTGAATCTTTTACTCGGTTTTGATTGATCAAGTGTTATTTTGTTGCTAGAAACTTATCATTTATAAAAGGTCTGTAAGCTTGTTTTGTCTTTATAGCCTGCTCTGGTTTATATTTTCTTAGGTCACTGAGTAAAATTTTATGCTGCTGTGAAGGTGACAGCCTGCTGTCAGAAATTACATCACTCCTGAATGATAAACTATATATAATTAAAGGAAAAAGACTATCCTAGTGCAAGGTTTTTATTTCGTAGTTCTTTTTTGTGAAACATTGTTAGTATTACTGATACAGCTAGGCAGATAAGAAAGAAGTAGATAAGCCACATCTTGTGATACCCTTGTACCTGTAACTCTACTTACACATAAGATAAGGAACCTGTGGAGTTTCACGATACCAATGCATCCTGATTCATCTTGTTTTCTCTGTTTACTAATGCAGATTATTTCTTAAAAATTTCTGATCATATATTACATTGTAGTAAGCCTTTCTGCAGAAAATGAATGTCATAAGACCAGTTGCCTTTCATTGTCTTGAGGCATTTATTGTATTAAGAAAAGACACCTTTAATAAGAAGAAATCTTAGTACACATGTGCTTGACATTAAGTTACAGGCATCCCCTGTAGGCTAAATAAACTTTTTCAAGATTTGCAATTGATCAGAATTGACATGACGCCAATGGTGCTATATACCCACCCCTTTGTTGATGTCAGATTAATTATAACAAAAGAATCTATTCAAACCTTTTCCACGTGCATTTATTTGTCGTAGGTAAAGTCGAATTTTGATAGGTAATGAAGTCACTGACACTGGCGTCTGGTCAATTGCATTGATTGATAAGAAATACCTTTATAAAGGGCACTGAAAAGTTGGAAACTGTATTTCAGAAAGTGTGGAATTTTTCATCATTTTCCTTTGAATTCTGAATTTATTTGCATAATTATGTCCTCGAAACTTTGTTGTGCTTATCATACCTTTAAGTACGTGGATAGAGTTTTCTCTTTCAACTTACGTTGCAGACAGTTTCTCTTTCATCTTTCTTCCTGAGCCTAACTGCTGCAGAATTGCAATGAGAAAATATTCTGAAGAATATAAATGCCATTATTCAAGCAGATTTCTTTAGACAAGCGCTTGTCATAGACAGATTTCAATATATAATAGTTATTTTGTTGTATCTTATAAACACCAAAAGGAACGGTCCCCAATCTTTAAAAATTTTCACAACAGAAGTAGATAAGCTTTTATGATCGGATATTGTCTGAGTGCAGGTTGACAATATAATTCCATCTAGCATGCAATCCTATCAGAGAATTTGAAACATGTTCACATGAAACAGTATGCGAAGTTTGTTAAAATATTGAGCGTAACTGCAAAGCGATTCGGCTGGACTCAATGTCACATCTTCCAATATTTGTCTTTCAGATAAAAATAATGGTTGATGTTCATATGCACCAAAATTGCATGCAGCTGGGCTAGTTAGATTTCCTGCTTCAACTCCACACTTTCGGTCTCTTATTTTCATGCCTCATGGATGCATATGCTCCAGGTTTCCCCTGCTGTAATGTTTGTCGTAGACAACCAGTTCTATCCAAGATGGGATTCTTGTCAAATATTAATTATTGTTTAGCGAAAGGCAAAAATCATCTCTGTCAACTTTGGCGTAACAAATCCGAGGAGCTTCACATGGTGATGGAAAAGAACATTGCTACAATACTGTTGATTAGTAATGATTTTTTGAAAGAAACATGTTCATAATCAAACAATATGCGCATTTCCTTTCAAAATGGTATAAACTGGTGCCAGAAAACATGTCAGGGTGAACAAGGAAAGTGAGGTTTTGCTGCCTTGTTCTTGCTTAACCACACTATCAGTTTTGCTGAAAGGTTTTTCTGAAAATCACCTACATTCATCTATGGATTTTTTCTGTATTGTTCTGTTAATAAGCTCTATTTTGCACTAAGAAAGGCAGTATACTGTTTTTGAGGTCACATGATGGATCTGAACACCAGACCTGGTACCACTGACACTTGGTTTAAATTATAAATGTTTATACATTGTAGAATAAGATAAAAGATTCACTATGAATATTGTAACAAACATAACACAAATTTCACTAAAACTTCTAGTATTTCACCTTTGAACTAAAACCTTCAGTTACCTAATGATTTTATTTAGGACAGAGGTACTGACACTGTACCTATACTGTCTTTTGTGAAAGGTCTTAAATTTGTCTACTAGAGTGGAAATGATCTGTCACGAATATCTACCTGACCAAAAATTGCAATGTTAAATGTATGAACTGATAAAAGTACAAAAGGTTAATTTTTGTTTCTTTCAAGCACTAAATGTGTGCAACAGTGCATAAAAAGTTAAATATGCAAAAATTATAGAGTACAAAAGATTACAAACATTCCAACATGTAGATGGGTGGTTAGTGGAGATTGCAGTTAGAGACGAAGTGGTGTTGCCAAAACTTTTCATTTAAACTTATTCCTGTCCACATGTGGATCATGTGAGGAAGTTATCTGTTAACTGTGTGGTAGGTATAAGAGTACTTTACTGAGTTCTACAAGAGCATCATAGTTGATTTAAAGTCTGCACAACAATTGGTTAGGATTGTGCAGCGATATAAACAAACATAAAACCAACTGAACGAACAGAAAGCTTTCCTGTCCTGCGAGATTAAAATTTAAATACACCTCGATGACTAAGCAAGATTATTCTAATATGGTATGATATATTGTGTTTGAATAACCGTCTCACGTTTTTTAGACTAATTATCATAGTTTGAGCAAAATACACTCTCAGGTGGTGTCTAAATGTGTATTTTCTTCCTTTAATAAAGAACATGTCCTGGTTTGAAATAAAGAAAATATACTGGTTTAAAAGAATAAAGAAGAAAAACCAAGGATGGAGCACTGGTTCTTTTGCAGCTCATCTTGAGCAAGGTGAGCTTTTGTGAGCACCTGGTGTCTGCCGTCTGTCGTCTGTTCACACTTCCCTTGTGTATGCATTAGAGGCTGCATTTTTCACTGGATTTTCATGAAACTTGGTCAGAATAACTGCCTTTATGAAATCTAGGTTGAGTTCGAATAGGCGTTATCTGGGGTCAAAAATAAGGTCAACCAGTCAAATCATAGGAAAACCTTGTGTATGCAATGGTTTTTCATTTTTAACTGGAAGTTTATGAAATTTGATTAGAATGACTGCCATTATGAAATCAATTTTGAGGATGAATATTGGTCATCTTGGATAAAAAACTAGGTCATCAGGTCAAATCATAGTAAAACGTTGTATTATGCAATAGAGGTTTAATTTTTCATTGGAACTTCATGAAATTTGATCAGAATGACTGCCTTTATGAAATATAGGTCGAGTTTGAATTTGGGTCATCTTTAGTTAAAACTAGGTAACCAGGTAAAATCATAGAAAAACCATGTGCATGAAATATAGGTTGCAATTTTCATTGGATCTTCATGAAACTTGTTCAGTGTGATTGTCTTGATGTAATCTAGGTCAAGTTCAAATATGGATCATCTTAATTTTAAAAACCAGGTCACCCGGTCAAATCATAGAAAAACCTTGTGTATGCAATGAAGTCTGCATTTTTCACTGGAACTTCATCAAACTTGGTCAGAATGACTGCATTGATGAAATCTAGGTCCAATTCCAATATTGGTCATCTTGGGTTAAAAACTAGGTCATGCGGTAAAATCATAGAAAAACCTTATGTATGCCATAGAGGTGACATTTACAAAAGCCTTCTTAACAGTGTAGAATTTATTACCCAATCATCATGAAATTTGATTAGTTCTAGATGAAGCCTGAATCTGGGATCAAAAACTAGGTCCAACAGTCAAATCAAAGGAAAACCTTTTTTACTCTCTAGAGGTCTTAGGTGTGTGATATAGGGCCATCTTAGCCCTCATGTTGGACCATTCTCATCCGTATGAATTTCAACACTTCTTATTTAATATCAGACATGAAATTTTTCATTTTGGGCAGAAAGTTAAGCACTGGCAAGTCTCCTGCATAAATTATAATTTAAGTGACTTTGGTCATGTTTGTAGAATGTTGGTATGACACAGATATTTATCAGATCTCTGTACCCTTAAGTTCTCTGTTGATGTAGGTGAGCAGTATAGAACCATGTAGACTGTCTTGTTATCATACAAAGTTTGTTAACAAAAATTTGAATGATGCTGTAAACACGTTTGTCTTTCAACATAAACAAGTGAGTACAGCTTGCCTGAGGTTAAATGACGCAGAAATTTGATGTATTTATCATTGCATCTCAGTTGTTAATTTGACAAAAGTTACATTATCCAGATATGGTTAGAAATGTAGTGAGAAATATTGCCAAAGTCTATGGGAACAAAATGCAGGCTCAGATACTGACATATAATACTAGAGCTATATCATACCTTTTGTTTCACAAATTAATGAGTTTGATTAATTATAGAATTTATCTATCTTTTGAGACCTTTCCAGTAAACATTTCTGTGTCTAACAGTTACTGTAAATGATTAAATGAGATTTTTGGCATGTTTACTTTCAACCCAGTAAATTTTTGTTACACATGGTTGTTACACTTGGTGACATGAAAGGTTTAATATATCACTGTTAACCCCATGGTGGCTGGACCATTGTAGGACATTGCGCTGCTTCATGCCCTGTGGGCTGACTATTAAATAGACCTATAGATCACACGTTAAATCATACGTTATGCATTCAAGCACCATTTGTTTACCATGTTATGGGGATATCTCCCTTAATGTCAAAAAAGTGAAATCATTTTTAATACCGTAAAGGCAAAAATGATATTAATTATCATAGTATGCATACCATTGAAAACTGCCAATGGCGGGAAAACTCATAAAAAAATTACCAGAACAGTAACGACTTGCTTTGAATTCTGATTACATAACTAATCTTACATACATCCTGTTATAGTACATACATTTTACAAGACTTTGCAATTAAGGGAGTGTTAATTTTAATCTAATTAATTCAGCTGTTTTCTTGTGACATTTCTGCAGGGAAGATTAATACTTTAAGTCAGTTTAATAATAATACTCCCATGAGAGCACTGTTTAGAAATATGTGTGAAAACCAAATACCGGGGGTTTTAAAAAAAACAAAACTTTTCGGTATTTATGAATAGGTTAGTGTTAATACATTTACGAAACGCTGCTTTTTCATTTCTTCAATATAATTATTTCTGCAGTGAAGAAGATTAATACTTGAAGTCAGTTCTCCTCCTCCCCCCCCCCCCCCCCCCCCCCCCGCCCCCCCCCCCCCCTTAAACTTACAGGATAACTCCCTAAATGAAGGAATTTTTGCTGCACAAGTTTAAGAGAAATATGGCCCTTTTGACTAATACCATGTAATATTTGTGAACGCACTCCTCTTAACCGGATGGCAGTGCTAACAGATGAACAACCTTAAGGTGTTAAGAATGGTAGTAAAGCAAGGAATTTTTGCTGTACTTACAGTTATGGCCCTTTTGTTGTTTTTTTAATAATATATATTTAAAAATTTTTTGAATAAAAAATCCCCTAAAAAATTTTTAATTTTTTTTTTTTTATTTTTTAGATGAACTAGGTTAAGGTGTATACGGCATTTAAAGAAAATGAATCAAAATGAACATTAACATACTTTATAGGCCCTTTTTGAAATTATTTTTCATTAATGCAATCCTCTTAACCGGATGGCAGATTTTGCTTAAACTTCCAGGGATGAACAACCTTAATGTGTAGATGGCAGTAAAGGAGGATTTGACAGAATTATCCCTTTTGTTGATTTTTTCATTATATACTATGTAGAAATTTTGTGGATGCAACTCCTCTTAAACCGGATGGCGTTTTGCTTAAACTCCACACCATAGTAAAGGAAGTAATTTTTTCAAAATTTGCAGACTTATGGCCCTTTGTTGTTTTCAGTTTCAACTTGTGCCTTTATCAAAATTTTTTTTCTCTTATTTTTAAATTATAAAAAAAAGGGTGGGGTGGTTTTCCCCCCCCCTCCTTTTCCTTTTTTTTTTTTTTTTTTTTTTTTCTCCCCCCTTTTTTTTTTCCCTTTTTTTTTTTTTTTTTTTTTTTTTTTTTTCTTCCCCCCCCCCCCCCCCCGCAATTGGACAAAAAATAATTTCAAACACAACATGATGTTGGAAAATTTGCATTTATTCTTGTGTCAATCAATAACTAACAGACTTTCCTCGAGTGACCCTATTTTTTGTTGAATTCTTATACATGTAATATCTAACCATATTGCTTGAAGATATCTTAAAATCTTTATAATGCTGAATTCTAAAATGGCCGTGTTCAAATACTGCTATGTTATAATTAAGTTCAAAAGGGTACATTGCAGAAGATATTTAGCTCAGAATGTTCAAGTCACTTCCTTTGCTTGAAATTATTGTGAGATGCCTACAGCTTATAGTTTGTTATAGTACATCCAAGTAAAAAAATTATGTTTCAGTTTGACTGATTGAAGAATAGTCCTTTAGATAACTGCAAACTCGCAGGGTTAATTCTGTCAGTTCTGGTTCTTTCCAGGAACCATTGTTCAATCACTATATAATCTGACTGCCAGATTACTGAAATGCTGTTGAAATGGGTATTAAAGCTCTGACTGTGGCTAAAAAGAACGGACTAAATTATTCTACTCATCCATAGGGTCAGGGTCACAACTTTTACTATCATATTGGAAATGTTTTAGGCCTTTCCATGGAATTTACTCTTTAGAATATTCATATTTAAGTTTCCTTTACAGTTCATTCTGTAAATTTTCTCCTTTGGACTAATGGTACTGTATTAATGTGTTATTGGCAAAGCTTGGTAGGTCAAACGCTTTGAAGAGTCAAGCATACCATCTTATGAAAAGGTTATGTTTAAAGGACATCTTGTGTATTTTACATTAAATAGTTGTACTTACCCTAGAGGGCTTTATTTCTGTTGAAAGATGTTGGTAACTCTCTGAAAGGACTAATTTTATTGAACAGTTTGTCTGGTCTATTGTACACATGCACTCTTCCAGAAAGGCAATCAAAAGTTTTACCTTTATAAGCAGTCTGACCATATAGCTAAATAGTAAATATTTATTCAGTCAGGTATTTGTTTATATTTCATGATTATTTAAGCTTGTGGCTATTTGCATTATTCACTTTAAGCTGAAAATGTTTTTGTTTGTGATCAAGTGCGATCACACCCGTAAAGGCCGGCCAGTTTTGTTAGAGCAGGCCATGAAACTGGAAATGAATAATACTAAGGTCAGAAAAGGTTTTCTTGCATACCAGATGGGGATATCTGCAGTACGGAAAATCTCATTTACAACCCCCTGTAAGGCAACGTACTTGTCGTAACATAAACATGTGACGTCACTCCCCCACAAACATCTAAGAACGTTGTTTTTAACCAAAATGCATCTTTTGGTAAGTTTGTTTTTAATCTATTTCAAAGTGCAAGACGGTATGCAAGAAAAGTTTCTTCCATGAGTACTTGTTAGATGGAAATATCCCCCCCCCCGTAACTGTTTCGCGGGAACTCGGCAAGCCTCGCTCCCGCCAAAACAGTTAACCAGTGACGGATATCGATCTGAACCTCGTGTCATATAAGAAACTAACAGTTCATGTTAGTACGTCAGATTAGACCCGTCATTACGTGACACACCAGGCGTTGTTTCCATAGGCTGCTGTACAGTGAGGCAGTACAGTATTAGCAGGAACACAGTTCTTAGTCATCTGCATCATTGTGTTCGACCTATTAGACCAAGAAGTTTACATTGGTAAAGTGCTCATGTGACGTCATCGCGTTGCTCGTTTGAACTGGGCACGGTTTCATCTCCGTTGGACAAGACGTCATGTGGATAGATTTGTCTTTTCCGATGAATCAAGATTTAACCCGAGTCATCATGATGGGAGTGGAAGGGTATTTAGGAGGAGAGGGGAGCAATTTGCTTTAAGGCTGTGTTGTAGAGAAAATCAAGTTCGGGGCGGGGGAGGGGGGGTGCAGGGTGCAGTGTTATGGTTTTGGGCAGGGATCGTGGGAAACAGGAAATCTGATCTAGTCCATGTTGATGGCATTCTTAATGCAGCCTAGTAAATTAACCAGGAGTTAAGACAACAAGCTGTTCCATTCATTAATCGGCATGCCCCCGCCACACTGATGCATGGCAATGCACGTCCGCATACGGCACGGCTAAAGCAGCAATAA
Source organism: Saxidomus purpurata (assembly GCA_022818135.1). Lineage (NCBI taxonomy): Eukaryota > Metazoa > Mollusca > Bivalvia > Venerida > Veneridae > Saxidomus > Saxidomus purpurata. The sequence continues at coordinate 32,849,025 of JAFMSR010000013.1, forward strand.
CTTACTACAATTGGCATTAATGTTTCGCCTTAGCCTGCCGTTTCTCCTGATTTCAATATTTTGGATCTTCTAGGTCGTAGAGTTAGGTCAAGACATGTCAACAATATGCAGGAGCTCCAGAATGCTCTGCAGATCGAATGAACACATCGTACAACATTAGTTCAATTCAATGGGACGCCATATTGTATAGGTTATCCGACAGACTGGTGGCTATACCAAGTATTAATCAAATTATCACAACAAAACCATTAGGAAAGCTTTAAAATCTGATTATACTCACAATAACATCAATATCACAGATTGTGAATTTTTCATTTGACCTTTGACACATGTAACCGAATTTGCATCTATAGAAACCGCTATTTAAAAAAATTTACTTGGGTTTGAAGGCAATTGAATAAGCTAAACAATGGTACCAAACATCATATAATTTCTATTGTGGATATCAAGCAAATTAAGAAAAACCACTATGCACACTTTCTTATGCGTTTGAGTATACATATATGATCAGAAATCCCTTCTGTTTCCCCAATATGCCTTGATATTTCCATATCTTATTAGATAATGGTTTTATTTCTCAATTGATTCTATAGTCTAGTGTTATAGTTTTTGTCATAGTTTATTCATGCAAAAGTAAGGAATCTCCTCATTATACAAAGACTATGCCAGATCATATACAAATGCATATTGTTTTTAGCGAGACTGGTCAAGGAATGAATGGCTGAAATTATTCTTGGCAGAGCATCGGCATATAGGTCCATATTGATGTCCTTCTCAGGGTTTAGATTAATAGCAATTAAGGTGATGTGAGAAAAACTATTTTGAGGACAGGCTTACTGGCTTTACGTCGTGTCTTCACCATTGTTGTGTTTAATACCTTCGAGAGATGAGTCTCCCAATGGCGCTATTCGTAGACAAAACCTAAACAGAAATGTCACTCAAGCTAACTGTCAGGAAAAATGGTGCAGTCGGAGAAAAATCTTAAGGGATTTTGAGTCAGTGAGAAGGTCATGGAGTAATAATAAGTGGATTTTGTACTGGTATTGTGCCGGTGAGGTCACTTGAACTGAAAACTCTTGTAACTATGAGCTGTTGTCGTATAATGTCATAGTTTGTCATTGAAAATCTGGTGATGATTTTTAGCTCAACTATTCGGAGAATACGGAGAGCTATTACAGTCACTTGTGCGTCGGCGTTGCAGCTTTGGTTAAAGTTTTGCCTGCTAAGTACTATCATGCACATATCTCAGTAACCACTTATGATATTGACTTGAAACTTTGTTCATGTCTTTAGGGGTGTCATACAATCAAGTCAGATAACTCTTGTATGAATTTAGTACAAATTATGGCTCTTGTATGACTTTGAAAATTTGGTTAAAGTTTTGCCTGGTATGTACTATCATGCACATATTTCAGTAACCACTTATGATATTGACTTGAAACTTTGTTAATGTCTCTAGGGGTGTCACACAATCAAGTCAGATAACTCTTGTATAAATTCAGTACAAATTATGGCCCTTGTATGACTTTGAAAATTTGATTAAAGTTTTGCCTGCTAGGTACTAAATTTGGTTAAAGTTTTGCCTGCTAGGTACTATCATGCACATATCTCAGTAACCACTTTTGATATTGACTTGAACTTTGTTTATGTCTTAATGGGTGTCACACAGTCAAGTCAGATAACTCTTGTATAAATTTAGTACAAATTATGGCCCTTGTTTGACTTTGAAAATTTGGTTAAAGTTTTGCCTGCTCGGTACAATCATGCACATATCTCAGTAACCACTTATGATATTGACTTGAAACTTTGTTAATGTCTTAAGGGGTGTCACACAGTCAAGACATATAACTCTTGTTTAAATTTAGTACAAATTATGGCCCTTGTTTGACTTTAAAAAATTTGGTTAAAGTTTTGCATGGAAGGTACTATCATGCACATATCTCAGTAACCACTTATGGTAGTTATATCAAACTTAGCAATAGTGTTCAGGGGTACATTTTGTATCAAACAATTAATTTACCAAAAATTAAATATATACTGATAGATTTTTGGCTTTTTTTATGATTCAACTTTCCTAGTTTATACTTAATAGCAGAATTTTGTTTTGCTATTATACTGATAAAAGTTTTGTTTTATTAGCAAGCACCCACAATAGTCGAGCTTGCTGTCTTATGGACAGCTCTTGTTATTCTACTGTATGTAAAGGACATCACAAAGTGTCAAGTAGCCTTTTTCTTTCCTGAAACAAATTGGTGTTCTCGTTTAAAGTATGGCAAGAATATTTATTATATACATTATTTCATCTTTTTCAGATGATATATATCAAGTAGATCTTGATAAAGGTCAGTCGCAATTCCATGATATATCTGTGATACAGTACACACATTCTCGTAATCGTCGGGATACTCCTTCAAACACTTCAGATACAACAGACCAACCAACGTCATCAACGAAGAAGCCTTTGCCACCCACCACAACTCCGAACCTTCTAGATTATAATATCTTTCATGTAAGTAGTAAAAAAAACATGTATATACATAAGCTTATTTCATTTTCAGATGTGACTTGATGTATAGATGAGGCGCTACATGATTGTTTATTGACTAGCTGTGCACTAGTTTCACTATGGCAACCCAGTGGAAAAAAGCTTTAATCAAAGAATACATCCTCATTAAAAAGTCACAATATTTCTTTTGCTGTGTCTGTCAAGAATATAGTTGAAGTTCAGTGTTTTCTCCAGTTTTTTACAGCGTGTCTTATTTTGTCACTAAAATGGACAATACTGTTAATTGGGATATATTTGCTATCATTTGATTTTTCGCTATTTTCACAAATACCCCACTTTAATAATTCAAAAATCTACCCCACTTATCTTCATTCCAGATTCATTCCACATGGAAATACATTTAGAGAATTCTCCTTTCACTAATATGAAATTCCCAAATAAGTCTATCTGCACACAAATTGCGAATTTTTTGTCGTGCAAAAATTATCCAATTTTCTGTAATTATGTTGAGAAACTTATATTTTTTATTATTTTAAAATGATGCAAGCCTTTAAAAGAAGAAGATACATTAATATTAGGTTACATCAGTTCAGGTATCAAATACACAATTTCAAGATGGTGTGTCTATATCAATTTTTTTTACAGTGTGCAAATTCGTGTGTAAGCTACGTAACTTTTACATTTTAGAGATAAAATAAGAAGTGTTGTGTAGTTTTCAAACAGAAACAAAGAAATCTTTCTCTGAAAATGACTGTTGTTTTTACAGGATGAACACACGTATTACTCGTCTATTACATTCAAACCAACTGATATTAATTACTATTGGGTGGAGCTGAAAGATGTGAAGCAACATTCGACGTTGTCGGACAGCCACAGGACAGCAGTGGTACGTACTCCTTACCTTGTAGGTCTGACACACATCTGAGTGTGCGAAAACAGAAGTATAGGGTGCATACAGATCTTCAGAAGTACTTGAATTGCAGTAAATCTGAATAAAGTGCAGACTATGATTAACATGTATGTCAGAATCTGTCCAGTCAGGTCATGATCTGCACTACAATGTTGATATTCAATCCTTAAATTTTCACTGAACATCCTTTAGAGTGTTTAATGGTACTGTCATAATTAAAAGATGGACAAGACAAATTTAGAAACATCGAAAGGTATGAGCTATTAATCTGGAAATCTTCTGTAACTTTTAGGCCTGTGACAGGTGTTAAGTTGTTTAAAATTTACTTTACTTAGCTATTCTTTACTTACACTATGTAGGAAGACCATACAGTTTCCTAGTAATGGTAAAAAAGAAAACTTTCAGAAAGACCATTTTAAATTACTTTTGTGTTAGACAGTAATTGATGCAACCGTGTATATTTATATAATAATAGATCATACTTTCACTTTACACTTAGCTCTTAAAGCAGCATTTAGAGAACACATAATGTTTTCACAAATTTGAATTATGACATTTTATATGAACATATTATGTTATACATTGAACCTGTTCTGAAAAAATTTCAGGTGTAACTGATCGGTATCATATGTTTAAGTGTTCTATTATTAATGTCATCAATATGAAATGGATTTCAGGCATGTTTGATATCACCACAAACGATTTCACTACATAGTCAACTAGATGATTTTCCCTGAATATAAATATACAGTGTAATAATACAAGATCTGAAATAGGAATACCTGATTCTCAGGTAAAAAAGTGAGATTATTCTGTCAGACCAGTCTAAAATCACTGGCACATGATTGGTCAATTTTGAATCTGAAAACAATCCTAGCCAATCAGAAGCCTGAAATTTAAGGGCTAGCCCATGTGTTCTGGGTAGTAAGTATGTCCTTATCAAGAGAGACTTTGTGTGAAATCTGACTTCCATACAGGTGATACATGTACAGTTGTCTTTGGCATTTACTGTTATACTCCAGTAAGCTAAAAGTTCTGACATAAGTCATTTTCTGATATCAGCCTGGTCTTTAAATATTGAGCTTCATTTGTTTTCTTTTCTAGAAGCTGTAAATTATCAAACAGAGTTTTTACTGTAGATTTAACCTGTGATCAGCACATTGGTGTTGATGGACATCTCATTTTTGCTAAGAACCAGATTTCGACACACTCTCGTAGTGTTACTTAATTTTCTCATTTTATTCTTTTAATTATTTTTCAGACGGCGAAGCTGCCATTTCGCTTTCCATTTTACGGACATATGATAGACAATGTTACTATAGCAACAGGAGGTAATATCAGACGTTTATTTCGTTTTCCTCAGCAGTTTTAACATAAGATCTGTTTGTTTGAAACAGATTTATATTTTAAAGTACGTCTTGATCCTTTTGTGTACCTGTCAACTGGTTTTTCCTATAAATCCTGCTTTAATTCATGAAAGAAACATTTTATATGGCTTCAGATTAATTCAGACTATCTGATTATATTCCAAGTAGACAATACGATACAGTTGTAACTTATATGAAGTTACAAGGGACGTATAACAATTAGGTGTTACTTCGATTTGTAATCTGAGTACATGTAACAGTAGATCCTCAGGCAGTATAATGCTCCGTGTTCATTTTCAGAATTGTCTTCCAGAAATATCCTGGGAATATAGTTTAGTCTATGGAATATAGTGAAATTAGAAAATTATTAAAAGGTAGACTAAAGAGTTCAACTGCTGTCCAGCGATTTTCAGCATTTTACTGTTAAACATTCATCATCACAGCGTAACGATTAAGAATCTAATAGTATGGTTATATATACAACAAGAATTTTTGCTGTCACTTGACTATTAAAATTAAAACTTTTTTTTTAAAAATACATGATCAAAAAAGACATTTCTTAAAATTACTTGCTTAAAAGGCTTTTGAAGTTAAGCAAAGCACATTGCCCATACTGATAACGAATATATTCTGTATGGGAGTATTTGTTGAAGCTCGATGTGTGAACCCGATGTGTGAACCCGCTCACACTCACGATGTTGAAAGACAGATTTTAACCTTTAATTGCTCGGAGAGTAAATTAAGACAATAACACTGGAACTTGTTGTAAGATGTGGGCTTCGAGAAACTGCCTGTCATTTAGGCAGAAAAACTAATCTTTTTTTCCTCTAGCCAAAACTCGCAGAAGAATAGAAATCCTGTTGTTGGAGTATCATGGACCGTTCAAATGTTAATTGATTGTTCCCACTGAGCAGGGACCACAAAGTCATTCAGTGCATTTAGCTCAAGGCAAATCAAACTTCCGGAATATTAGATGTAACTATTTTTGTGCACCGACTCCTTGATTCACCAGTCAATACCACTCTAGCCTGACTAGTCTTGCTGCTGTGCTGTCATAGACAAGTTATTGTTCATCTTCAAAATTTGCAGACAATGCTTTTTCCCAGTGCAGTCATTTGTAAATATTTTTTTGAAAGTTTTGTTAATCCACTAGTCTATGAGTTAGGATCATAATAAAAACATTTTTAGAGTCTAAGGTTTCACAGTGTCTGGTAATAAGGTTGTAACGAAATGGTAAATAGATACTTACTCCTACTTGCTGTCTTTCCTAAAGTTTTGCCTGCTAAGTACTATCATGCACATATCTCAGTAACCACTCATGATATTGACTTGAAACTTTGTTAATGTCTTTAGTGTATCATTTTACAATCATAGCAGAATAACTCTTGTATAAATTTAGTACAAATTATGCCTTGTTTGACTTTGAAAATTTGGTTAAAGTTTTGCCTGCTAGGTACTATCATGCACATATCTCAGTAACCACTTATGATATTGCTTGAAACTTTGTTCATGTCTTTAGGGGTATCATACAATCAAGGCAGATAATCTTGTATAAATTTAGTAGAAATTATGGCCCTTGTTTGACTTAATGAAAATTTGGTTAAAGTTTTGCCTGCTAGGTACTATCATGCACATATCTCAGTAACCACTTATATTATTGACTTGAAACTTCATTAATGTCTCACACGTTTTCACACGGTAATTCAGATAACTCTTGTATAAATTTAATACAAATTATGGCCCTTGTTTGACATTTGAAAATTTGGTTAATAGTTTTGCCTGCTAGGTACTATCATGCACATATCTCAGTAACACTTATGATATTGACTTGAAACTTTGTTCATGTCTTTGGGGGTATTTTTCAATCTAGGCTGACTAACTCTTGTATAAATTTATTACAATTATGGCCCTTGTTTGACTTTGAATATTTGGTTAATGTCTTTGCATAGCTAGGTAACTATCACTGAACATATCTCAGTAACACTTATATTATTGACTTGAAACTTCATTAATGTCACAAGGCGTGTTACAAAGTCAAGTCAGAAAATCCGCTCTTGTATCAATTGAGTAAAATTATGGCCCTTGTTTGACTTTGAAATTTGTGTTAAAGTATTTATTTCTTGTTTTAATGGTTGTCTATCTCAGTAACCACTAATATGAGAATTGACTTGAAACTTTTTACTGTCGTTATAGGTGTCACATTTTTCAAGCGATAATTTTGTTTAAATCGTTAGTATCAGCATTGGTATGGCCCTTGTTTGACTTTGAAAAAGTTGGTTAAAGTTTTCCATTCAAGGTAACTATCATGCACATATCTCATTAACCACTCTATGGTAGTTATATCAAACTTAGTTTAGTGTTCAGGGTAAATTTTGTATCAAACAATTAATTTACCAAAAATTAAATCTTATAGTTATAGATTTTGACTTTTTTTATGATTCAACTTTCCTAGTTTATACTTAATAGTTAACAAAATAATTTGTTTTGCAATTTTATTGATTTAAGTTTTGTATAATTTTACAAACACCCACATTAGCTTAAGAATGATGTCTTAGGGACGCTCTTTCCAATTGCTATGTGATACTTCTAGCCAAAAGAATCATAAATTTCGACATATTAAAGCTGCTCGCTCTCAGATTTTGGTAAAAAAAGAAAGTTCTTCAAACTGTCTGAAAATAACATATTTAACAAAAATTAATGTAGTCATATAAAAAGGTTTCAGTATAATTTATATTCCTGTCAAGTATATCTGTAGATTTGAAAAATTAATATAAAGCGTTGCAAATGGCATTGAAATTCCAATATAAATATGTAGTGTAGTGGTGCCATAAAACTAGCATTTTTAATAGAATATTGCAAATTCCTACCTATTTTTTTAAAAAAAAATCTTTTGTTTACCCTATAGTTTTATATTTATGTATTTGAATGTCATTTTTGGAAAAAAATTTTTTTTTCAACGGCAACTCAGAGCAAGCAACTTTAGGATTTGGTTTTAATTGTAATTTTTTATGCACAGCAGTAAGCAAACCCTAAAAGCATGTCATGGTGTATTATTTGATCTTTTATCTTTTTACAGGTGTTTATAATTATATATCCAGAAATACAGTATCGAAATCTGGAAACTTTACCCACTTTTGGGCATATTTATATATAGCACTTCATTTCATATAACCTTAAAAAATGGTAATTTAAATTATTGTCAAAGTTTTTTTTGGGAAAAAATGCATCGATATTAGTACTTTCATGTCATATTAGGGACATAAAACAGTAACTGCATTCTTACACTCTACTGTCAAATTCAGTTTACAAAAATTGCCTATAGTTAAAAACAGTTGTTAACATATAAATTTATGTTTGTTTCAATGTTCAGCCAGGCAAATAAACCCGAGATGATGTAGCTTGAATGTTAAACATCATTCCCTGCACCCAGAGACATTATTTATGTTCTAGTCAACAACAAAAAATTCAGGTAATAAATGTAAAGCAATCAGTAACCAGCAAAAGAAAAATGTTGATGATACATTAGTAAATATTTTATAAGATGAAGTGCGCAAGATTTTTTAAACTTTATTTTCACAAAAAAAAAAATTTAACAATAAAATCCTTTTATTTAGTTTGATAAATTCAAAAAAGAGATTTTATACATTTTGTATGGTGCAGTTAAATTTAAAAAAAATATTTTTAATCTTACCTTATAGCAAAGAAACTACCATGTCAGAACAATCTTGTCATATCTATGAAATTTTATATGTTAAAGGGAGGTAATTGATATTATCTTTTTGATATACAGTTTATTGTTTATTCATTTCTTAATTTCAAAGCTCAGAGTGCTGTTTTGTTAGTAAATAAGTCATCTCTTTATAATTATATAATGTACATTACATAGTTTTATATATATTGCATTATTTTCATTTTCTTGTAAGACATTTTAGTGAGAAAATTATGTACAATATCATCACAGCAAGAAATTGTTTGTGAGATCCCAGTAGATGACATAAGAAGACCTTTACTGTTTTATATTTCTTTCACTGACTTTTCAGTCTCAGCATTGAACTGAACCATTTCTTATTCAGTTCTAAGTTGTAAGGTGCTCATTGAAAATTTACGGACCATCTCTGTATAACAGTTTTAAAAAAGACTGGTGGAATCTTGTGTTATATACCTATCAAACTTAAATAATGCTAGACTAGGCTCATGTTACTAATGGTTAAAGCACTTCCCCTGCTTTATTTCATAAACAGACTTGTAGATCTTTCAGTTAAAACACTACCAATAATAGTTCAAACAGGTGCTCACTGAAAATTTACTTATTTAAATCGAAAAATGCAGATTATTGTATGACCACATTGATGTGCTGGCTGATCAAGAGGTACACTTGTCATGTAGGCAGAATCGCTTGACACAAGCACTGGATATGGGGTTAAAGAACAACTTTTAATCAGATTAGCCTTAGCTGCTGTCCGTGATCTATTTTCTTTTTTTTTGTCAGTTTTTTTCCCCACTGTGACAGATTCTGAACAGTGGTACACTTTTTATGATGGGTTTGGCTTTATAGCAGTGCCTTCAGATGAATTAGTTGATTTGTATCTGGTAATTACCTTGTACAGATTTCAAGGCGCAGTGTGGCAATAAAAAAGACATATCGGGGAATATATTTAGACACAATTTTCTTAAACTGGCGACCTGCTGCTGTGTATTTCCCAGCTGTATAGTTGAGGACTTCTTATTGATGAAAGATTTATTGGTGGTTTTCTATGCTGAAGATTTATTGACCAAATGTGGAAATCTATTTTAATTTAAAGTCATAACAGATTGACTTTTTGTCACTTTTCAGACACCAGATGCATCTGTTATGCTTCAACCTTCTAAATGATAGCCTATATTGACTTCAATTTTAACCACATTGCAAAACATTTAAATAGGTGACTGTCTAAATCTAAGTGGTTTGAAAAGGCTATATTGACTTCAATTTTAACCGCATTGCAAAACATTTAAATAGGTGACTGTCTAGATCTAAGTGGTTTGAAAAGGCTATATTGACTTCAATTTTAACCGCATTGCAAAACATTTAAATAGGTGACTGTCTAGATCTAAGTGGTTTGAAATAAACTATAACATTAAAGCAAAATGTTTGTGATCCAGTTAGCAAACTGTCCACCACTGGCATGAAAGGCTAAGTAAATGTTGCACATTTATATTCATTTGTTTGGAATTAATTTTTATTTATAGCAGTGCAGTTATTGCTGCACTTTAACTTGGGTAAATCGATACATATAATTATGCTTAGTCAGAAAAAAACGGAATAATGTGTTTTACAAAAAACAATTTCAAGCATTTAATAGGTTTCTTTACAAAAATGCATCAATATGAACACATTATAACCTATACTTAAAATTCCAAGCAACAGATTGGTCTGTGAGTGAAACAAAGTAAAGTATGGTAACAGTTGACCTTGAACGTATGTAACATTTTGGGCTGTGACTGCATCCATGCCAGGTTAGATATTAATTTCAGTGGTGTCAAAAGGCCAGGCAAATTAATCAAACTAATGACCAGCCTGCGATATATTTAGAATATGATATATATGGTAATAAGTACTTATAACACAATATTGTCTGCAGGCTAATTTCATACTTGTCATTAGGTGTTCACTTACATAACAATTGCATTTTTCGACAATTTTTTGACAGTTGCACAAAAGTCATACATATCCAAAATGACAGTAAAACACAGCTTCCTTTTGGTGTTAATAGTTTTTAGTATAATTCATCTTCATTAATGAGGTCATAGATAAAGTTTTGTTGCAGAATTATTTATAAATGTCTCATTGAGCAGCTGTAAATACCTGTACAAACATTGTTATAGTAGCAGTGAAAGTAAAGTTCTGCTATTAAAGACCATCTGATAGTTAGACCACCCTGGATATTAAGACCAATCAGTTAGGAATGAATCGGCCCATTTTTTAGTTAAAAAAGTCTTGATAAAAAGACCATTAGTTTGGTTATGCCCGGTTGAAGGGTGGTTTTATTACAGAAACTTTAATGTTCTTTGTTATTGTAACTGTTACTTGCATCTAGTACTTGCTGTACAACCCCAATCATTTGCATAAATTTTCTAAAATGAAGAAAAAAAAAGACAATTCAAAGCACCCAGAAGGGCTGTTTATTCAATATCATCTTTTATATAGTATCCTCCGTGAGAATTTTACTTTAAGTTTAGCACAGATAAAAAGCCCTTGCTAAAATTAATTAAGTTGACCCGCTTGAGAAATGACGTCCTCAAGACATAAACCTGTTTTAAGCTCACCTGAGCACAAAGTGGTCATTGTGAGGTATTGTGAACGTATGTCGTCTGTTGTCATCCATCATCAGCGATTGCTTCAAAGGACAGCTCCTCCAATTTCAACCAAACTTCACAGGATTGTTCCTTGACTGGTCCTCTACCAAAATTGCTCAAATGGTTCTACTCAGATGCATGAAATGGCTGCCATGCAGAGCATAAAATAGGAAAACCTTTAAACGACCTCTGCTCCTTAGTCCACAAGGCGGATTTCAATCAAACTTCACAGGATTGTTGCTTGGATAGTCCTCCACCTGATTTGCTCAAACATTTCTGCTTGGCTGCCGTAAATGGTGCCAGAGGTAAAAGTAGAAAAACATCTACTTTACCACTGTGCCAGTTTCAACCAAACATCACAGGATTGTCATTTGGATGGTCTTCTGCTAAAATTGCTCGAAGACCTCTGCTCCAAAGCACAGTTATTATCGAGAATTATTTAGATCTGATCATGTATAGCAGATGTGTTCTGTTCACTCAGGTGAGCGATATAGGGCCATCATGACCCTCTTGTTACGTAAAATAAATTCCTCTTAAACATTTTGGATGTCATTTAATTAAATTAGCTTAATTTTCAAGGATTGAAAGGGCAAAGTAAGAGGGTTATTTTGATTTCAGTTCCCCATTCAATTTCTAAGAATACACCAGCAAATATATGCGCTTCTCAGTGATGGGTAAAATATGAATGAGTGTGTGACATTCCTGGAGAAATTTTGTACAATTTAGAGACAGTTGAATTTAGCTGTCACTACAGAAGTTTCAACATCAATGGAACAAAATACAAAATCAATGATTATAAGAGAGTTATTGTTGAAATTATTGTTATCTTGACTTTTTACAAATGGCATATTGATTAAGAATTAGCTGTATAATAGAGAAAATAGGAGAAAATTGAAAATAAATTGAGCAACAAGTTGGTTATCTCTCTAAGCAGTGAATGGATAATGGAGCAAAATGGTTTCTAAGAGAATTTCCATGCAGCAATAATAACAGTTTCCTACTAAATAGGAATTAACATCTGAAAGAGTTTGAAAGAATAGTGCAAGCTCAGACATCTGTTCACCGTGGTGTAAGTGTTGGAAGTGGTCTCACACCTTGGTTCAAGTCTTTGTCACTGCAAGCTGTATTAATCACAATCATTTCTCAGAATGTTGACACATGAAAAGAAATATATGTCAGTTTTGTCTTGTATTTAAGACTGAATATGAAGAGTGGTATAGGATTAGGTACTAATGAGGCTGGCAGTGGAACATTTTGTCATAACACTTGGTTACAGAGAAGACGGCCTCTTCCAAAATGATTTACTACCCCACTGTAAACGTTGATTTTGTATAATACACTCAGAACCTTCATTGACTGCCTCTGTAGTCCAGTGGTTAGAGTCATAAGTTTGAGCCCTGCTAACAACCATGTCCCTTTGGTTCGTAGTTTTTCATGAAGGATAGTTGGCTGTTGAAGATAGATGATTGTTTGTCTCTGGGTTTCATTCTAATCAAAACTTCTCCTCTATGCAATTTCAATTTTGCACCTGTGACGAAATAAAAAAAAGTTAGAATTAAAAACAACAGATTTTTTTCGTCTTTGAAAAGCGGTCGACTTTTATGAGAATAAATATTGAAGGTTTATTTTACATGCGTCTGATCAGCCATGAACTGAGAAAGACCAAGGGCAAATGTGATAATTTTATGATAGCTTCAAACAATTTGAATGAATTAATACATAAACACAAAGATTTTCTTTTGTTAGCCACAGTTTGTTAATATAATTAAAATTGTATAATTTTATATTAGTCTATTACTCTTTGAATGTTATTGAAATGTTTACTTTATAAAACAGGAACTCCGCAATTGCTGGACGTATAACTATGAAAGACTAATAGCATGTAGAAATTTAAAGCCTGCTTTGTTTTGTTCAAAAAATGATTTTTATTATAGGTTTCTTATATATGAGTCCATTTATCCACAAATTTTTGACTGCAACACAATATATAGCTCCCCTTATGGCTAATTTTGACACAAAATCCGGAGGGCGTCAGTCTACAGTTATTTACAAAAATGTTGGTAAGTACCCAAATTATTATGCAAAAATTATAGCTGCACTGACTGTACATGTATAGCCATTTACTGTTACAGTTTTGGGAGAATTTGAAACATTTTTCAAGCATGAGAGTTTGTTTGAATAAGTAAACTGGTTTAACTGCATTTCAGTTTTTGAGCTTAGGCAAATAAAACATCTAGAGAAAGAAAATAAAAAGAAGCAAATCATTAGGACATAACAGATTATGATGGAACTTACAAAAGAAAACCTTTCAGTTTGTATCAATGTTGTGATGACAATATGTGAAAAGGCCAGTTTTAGATTGGCAAAAAATTCCCCAGAAATGGAACTTTAGTGGCTATATGGTACAGAGTGCAGCTAGCAACTTTGATATTGAAAATCTTGTACTAAATTATCAGTATTCTTTTGTAGGATTCCTGTATATGAGTCCGTTTTTGCACCAATGGCTTACGGCAACTCAGTATATCGCGCCTTTAATGGCAAACTTTGATACTAGGGTTGGAAATTCGTCTGAAGTATATTTTGCTAATGTGGGTGAGTGGTGCACTTCACCAGTGTGTGTATCTATAGTGGTCGTAGTAACCTCCCCTTACTCACTCTCCGCTTTACTCATCTTTGCAGTTTCTTAATTTTCCTATTTTCAGTTTTTACTTTTGCTCGTAATTATTAATTAGACAGTAGTAGCACATTATTTATTGTGTAGACCATTCTCACTTGATTATTTCAGTGTAAATTTTGTAATTGTATGTTTTATTTTGATTAATTTGTTATATTAATTGAAGACGCTATGTTTTGCTATATTCAATTAATTGGTAGTTCTTGCCTTGTCAAATTCTGTTTGTTATTTTGCTGTGCAATCATGTACCAAAACTGACTTACAACTTCTGCAATTCTGTTATCTTCATAGTATTACTGTATACTTGGAAGTTTTCACCTTTTCTTGTACATTTACATAATGTTGATAATTACGCACTTCTATAACATTTATTAGCTCGACTTTTCTATGAAAAGGGGAGCTATCCTACTCGCCCCGCCCCCCCCGCGTCACACCTTGGTTAAGTTTTGTACCACCCCACTTTATTTCAAAAGTATTAGAGGTATGGCTTTGAAACTTACCATACTTGTTTACCATCATAACCTCCATATACAGACAAGAGTACAAACTCTGTCAAGGTTTTTGACAGAATTATGGCCCTTTTTTGACTTAGAAAGTGTATTGAGCTTGGTTAAGTTTTTCGTACCACCTCACTTTATTTCAAAACCATTGGAGGTATTGCTTTGAAACTAACCATACTTGTTTACCATCATGACCTACATCAACAGACAAGAGGACATAACTCTGTCAAGGTTTTTGACAGAATTATGCCCCTTTTTTATCCCCCCGCCGAAGGCGAAGGGGATATTAGAAATGGTCTTCGTCCGTCCGTCCGTCCGTCCGTCCCAATTTTGTCCGGAGCATAACTCCAAAAGTACTTGAGCCATTTTCTTCAAACTTCATACACTGACAGAGCACATTGGGAGGAAGTGCAGTGTGTAAGAACAATAACTCTACCTTGCCTACTTTTAGAGTTATTCCCTTTTATCAGATTTACTTGAAAAACTTTGTCCAGAGCAAACTCCAAAAAGTACTTGAGGGATTTTCTTCAAACTTAATACACTGACATAGCACATTGGTAGGAAGTGCAGTGTGCAAGAACAATAACTCTACCTTGCCTACTTTTGGAGTTATTCCCCTTTATCAGATTTACTTTGAAAGTGTTGTCCAGAGCATAACTCCAAAAAGTACTTGAGGGATTTTCTTCAAACTTAATACACTGACATAGCACATTGGTAGGAAGTGCAGGTGTAAGAACAATAACTCTACCTTGCCTACTTTTAGAGTTATTCCCCTTTATCAGATTTACTTTAAAAGTTTTGTCCAGAGCATAACTCCAAAAGTACTTGAGGGATTTACTTCAAACTTAATACACTGACAGAGCACATTGGGAGGAAGTGCAGTGTGCAAGAACAATAACTTTACCTTGCCTTCTTTTAGAGTAATTCCCCTTTATCAGATTTACTTGTCTGAAGTATAACTCCAAAAGTACTTGAGGGATATTCTTCAAACTTAATACACTGACAGAGCACATTGGTAGGAAGTGCAGTGTGCAAGAACAATAACTCTACCTTGCCTACTTTTAGAGTTATTCCCCTTTATCAGATTTACTTGTCCGAAGCATAACTCCAAAAGTACTTGAGGGATTTATTCAAACTTAATACACTGACATAGCACATTGGTAGGAAGTGCAGTGTGTAAGTACAATAACTCTACCTTGCCTACTTTTAGAGTTATTCCCCTTTATCAGATTTACTTGGAAAAAAATTCGGAGCATAACTCCAAAAAGTACTTGAGGGATTTTCTTCAAATTTAATACACTGACATAGCACATTGGTAGGAAGTGCAGTGTGCAAGAACAATAACTCTACCTTGCCTACTTTTAGTCAAATAGAAAAATATCATACCTATACTGATAATGAACATTAATATAATTTTGCAAACCTTCTCTTCATTGCCTTATTCTTTTTCCACTTACTTGAAAACTACTCAGCATGGCCATAACTATACGGCTTTTTAAGGATTCTCTCTCACCAAGTAAAATGTACGAAAGTACAACCTTCAGGTAACTTCATCCTGGCGGGGGGATTAACCATGTGTAACATGGCTCTTGTTGACTTAGAAAATACATTGAATATGGGTAAAATCCACTTATTGCCTTAACCCTTTGAGATATTGCTTTGAAACTTTTAATGCTATTTCACATCATTACCCCCATCTGTACGCAAGAGAAGGTACTCTGTCAGGGATTTGTTTTAAAAATTAAGGCCTTTTATCGACTTAGAATCTTGGTTAGTTTTTCGTACCAGTCCACTTTTTGACTGAACTGTTTGAGATATTATTTGAAAGTTGGAATACTTGTTTACCATCATGATTCCCAAACATGGGCAGGAGAAGGTATTCTGTCAAGGATTTTATTTGAATTATGGCCCTTTTTGACTTAGAAACTCAGTTAAAATTTTCATTCTTGTCCACTTGTTAACTTAACCATTTGAGATATTACTTTGAAAGTTGGAGTACTTATGTACCATCGTAAGACCTATCTGTAAGCAAGAGAAGATAACTCTGTGAAAAATTTTCTTGATTTGTACTTAGAAATTCCTAGTTAAAGTCTTGTGTGCCCTTAACTGTCAAAGTTTTGTTTTTTGGCAAGCACTAAAAAAGGAGCACGCTGTCCACTGGTTTGTTACATGTACATGTCTTTCGTATTACATTAAATAGATATTACATTCTTGTAAAACATTAATGAACAAAATCCATATACATATACAGTATATATAGCGGTAGCATAAAGTTAAATTGCACAACTCATAAATTTGTGATCAATACTTAACGAAAGTACGTGATAATTAAACCTAAACTTAGGTGAATATTTCCCACTGTACTGTAGCTGGTATTCGCAAAGTGAAGAAGGAGTTTGAGTCTCCTGTGTCACATGTATCTCAGTTCTTCACACCTATCTCTGTACTTACTACTGTTAGTGTAATTGGACCTTTCTACCAGCCTGTGATTGAGGCTTATACCTTTATCTTAAATCTTCTTACATATATGACACTGTTTAAAGAGGAAGCAGTTTATTCCTTAGTTAAGATAGTATCCATACAGATGTAACCGTTCTTTGAAACACTAACATGTATCTCAAAATTAATCCCTGCCTGTTGTTTTAATCAGATTACAGAATACAGAGTTACTTCCCTTTCCTATATGTAACGTTTTTAACATCAAATTCATTCTGTTTTAATGGTAATAAAAAGGGTTAATAATCACATTCAGTAGATTATGTTACAATTTTCATAAAGTATCTGTAATTTCTTTGTGTATGCATTTGTTTTCTACCGAGCTATTTCCATTTCTCTGTGAGTTTAAGCAAAATTGGCCATTAGCCTAAAGGGAAATGTTTGTGATTTACTGTACACATAAAAATTTAAGGATAACATTTAGGGACATTTTTGAATGTCGTATTGGTGTTTCTAACACAGCCCTTTTCAATGATTTGTGTATAACTCTGATTGTAGATAATCAATTCGATATTCTTTTGTTTTCCTGAATTTTTTCCTTCTTTTGTGTAGCTTACAGACTTAAGGCCATAAAAGATATTGCTAGATCTTTTCTGTGTATATATGCTAGTATTATAAGTTTTACCTCAGACTGTCTTATGGGGTAATATATTACGTAATTATCTTGCCCTCAAAACAAAACTATAAACAACATTAATTCTTTCTTTACTCTAACAGCTTGCTTGGAAAACATAAATTTTCACTTTTTCATTAGTGACTCTAAACATGGATTAATTATGTTTTTGTTTCAAATAAACAAGTACATTGTTTTTAGTGACTCTTTACATGCATGAATAAAGCTGTTGTTTCAATAAAAAAGTGCATGTTTAATAAACAAAAGCGTTGAACTGAATATTGTGCTCCTAGTTATTTGTTCATCCATACAGAAAATGATTTTCACTGAGACAATTATCTTTCATATTTGCATTTTATAAAACACACAGATGACACAAATTATTTTTAAGTTTTTAAGTACCATTTTCAGTGAAATTATTATAATATTATTTTTGTTAATTTTGGTCAAGAACACTAACTGATAGAGAAAATAATGTAGTTGGTATTTCCACTGTGAGGAGCATTACAGACCTTTCCGCTCTTTCTAACCACAAAAGCAATTTTTAATAGTTATTCCAAGTACCTGTTATTGAAAGCATCAGATAAAACATACTTTTATTAGAATTGATATGAAATATGACTGTCAGTATATATATATTAAATCTGGAAAGATCTGGCATTTTCTTTGTGGCCTTGCTATGTGTCTAGTTTCCTGAGACAAATGTTTCCCAGTTTATAATCATTTCTGTATCTTTTAATTCACAACAAATAAATGAGCCTAGCTGTACAAAAACCGACCTTTGCATCCAGATCATCTTGTACAAGATTTAGAGTTTGATAGGAAGCTGCTTGGCCTCAGTTACTGAGTGGTTAAGGTCGCTTACTTGTAAAAACTAAACTCTCACTATTTGAGGGCCGAGGGGTGTAGCCCAGCAACCAAACTGACTCTTTATGTGAGAAAATTAACTTTTAACTATAGAACAGTCGTTAGTCCTTCTTTATTTCATGAACCCTTGTTTTAGAAGAAGGGAGTCTAGTTCTCCCTCTGAGGGAGGTTGGTTAAATGCCTGCCCATACATAACTTACATAATTGTTGAAATTGGCTATAAACCGCAAGAAAAAAATTGTCAGGGGATATTTGATCAGTTGCTGATTCTGTTCAGTACTGGATGCAACACATTTACTGGTATACAGCATATTGAAAACCCACTTTTCTTTTTTTGTTGTTCAAAATTGTTTGCAAGAGTAAAGGGAGATAATTGAAAAATATCAAATATAAAAGCCTTATCAGTCTACAGACATTCTAGAAATTTTAGTAATCATGTATAGATTGTATGTGTAGATCCTACTCATATAGTATTTACAATTGTTGAGGTAAAGACTTTGAGTGTTTTTACATGGCTTGGCTCATTTATTCAGGCTTTATGATATTGTAAATATTTATAAACAATTCACAGAATATTAACACACCACATCTTAATCATGCAAACCTGTAATTTTAGATTTTAAACCATGCAACTATTACAGATCTTCCTTTTGAAGTAAATTAAGATAATTAAATTATAATGAAGTCCTTGGTTGAATGAATGATGTAAATGTTTATAAGCGCGATAATTTATAATGTATTTAACATGCACGTCATATCAAGAAATGTTACGGAATACCATTTTGAACTGTGAAGACTCGGAAGATTTAAATTGTGTTAAATGTAAACAACAGTTACTGTTGTATTTGGAAATCTCTGCGTCCCTGGATCTGTCGTACGTTCATCTTAATCTAGACGTAGGTTACCAGCCATGATCTCTCTGGTAGTTACCAAGTATAACTTATAGCGCTGTCCAAGAACAGTGCAACTTTAAAAAAACGAGACTATTACAGCAAGTTATGATTTTCATCCAATAGAATGTCTTGATTGTGACTTACCTTTTGAAACATACAATGCATGCTTGGAAAGCTGCAGTCATGTCCAGTAATTTTGTCAGTTTTAACAAAGGTCAGTAAACCTTGACCATTTTAAAAACTCGTGACATAGTACGGTATTGTGGTGTGTTGACATTGATAAATGACAATATGGTATTTCGCAGCGTTTCTTAATTGACATTTTTTGATAGAATTAATCAAAGTTTATCTACGTTGTGTTTTAAGCAGGTAGACATATCCTTCAGTAACTTGCGTATTAACTTACGTATCTTAACTTTGTGCGCTCTTTTGTTTTGAGATTGATTAAGTTGTTTTTGCTGTGTGCACTAAATCATTTCATTAAACTATATAAAATTCAAATTACAGTTTTGTATACATGTATAATACGTTCATTGTTTTACAGACAAAAAATTTGTTGTTGAATGGCGCAATGTCCATCTTCAGGACCAAAACGGTAGGTCCACTGAAGGTACAAAATTATGTTTATATCTTCATATAATACATGTATAACTATATAATCATTATACCCCCCGAACACAAAGTGTTGGGGGGGGTATACTGGATTCAGCTTGTCTGTCCGTCCGTCTGTAGACGAAATCTTGTGGACACTAAATCTTCAAAACCCCTGGTCAGAATTTAATGATACTTCATAGAAGTGATAAGTACAATAACTAGCTGTGCATGGTCTATGTTTCGGGTCACTAGATCAAAGGTCACAGGGGCTTGGATAGTAAAATCTTGTGTGCTTTTAATTCCAAACCCGCTGGTCAAAATTTAATTAATTTCACGATGTGCAGGTCCAATAATTAAAGCATCAAAACTACATAATTTTAATACTGTGTCAGTGGGAGCGGGGTTCACCCTTGTTCAGAGTCGTTTTTTACATCAAACTTCAATGAAAAATTAGAACAGTTGCGGTACTGTTGGTCATTTATCCCAAATGTTGTAAGTTTGAACCGCACAATGGTCACAACTGCCCCCTCCTCTTCAAGGTACCTAAGTACTGGCTTTTCTCAAGGAATAAAATGAATATTAGCTGACTTTTACATTTGCCACAAGTAGCAGTGCCTAACTGAATACAAAACTCAAATTTGGCTATGGACTTGGGAACTGAAATTATTTTTGATCTCTGCCTTGCCAAAGCACACCCAGCTCATTGAAGAAATTTTGGAAATATGTTCTATTATACTCTATACAGATTTTATAATGTAACTCAATTCTACTTAGATGGATTTAACAATTTGATAGGTCAGGATCATAGTGAGTGGATACACACGTTTGACTTACTTTTGCTGCCCACAAACTATGTTACGCTGGATTTCTGATTGTTAGTATTCAGTCAGCACAAGCCCCTGTGATCAGCTCACAAGTCCCTGTAACCAGATCTTGAAGCTTTGTTTTAACACAATTAAAAAGTCACTACTATTTATGATGTAGGCTTTCACCTGGTTTCAAATTTATTGCCAAGGTATGGTCACTATATCATAGGTATGGCAGGTAATCTTTGTGACAGTTTGTCATTGCTCCTTTAAAAAAAAAACTTTTAACCTTTAAAGAAGTGATTCATTTCTCAAATAAAAGATTCTACCACAAGCTTTAAATCTAGAAGTAACCAACTGGTCACTGAAGGTCACAAATCCAGAGAAAAATAATACAGCAGATCCTTGCCGAACAACACCTCCCTAGAGAAAAACCTCCCGAAAAAGAAACACGTTTTCATTCCCATTGTGTCTATTATATAAGGAATCAACCCCTCCAGAACAACACCTCTCTAAAACAAAAACATTTCAGTGTCCCCAAGAGTGCATGCTCCTGAGAGGTTGCACTGTAAAACCATTACTGAGACCAAAAAGAAAAACAAAATTGCTCGCCTTGTTAAGTAAGATATGCAGTGTTACAGTGCTGTGACTGGTTTCTAATTTACTGTAGTAAAATTTGTGTGCTAGAATGATCCACAACTAATTTGGATGCCAACTATGTGACGCATTGTCAAAAGGATAAATTTTAATTTTGTGTAACATGATGAATGAAAATATATTGAACATACAGAGTAAGTTTTTCTGCATATTTGCCCAAACTCCTTGTTCAGGTGCAACCTGTATGCCCGATCTGAATTATCCAACAATGATAGGCAGACACAGAATAATGTATATTATTGTAAATTGGGTTATTTTCATGGTTCTTTTATTTTCGCTATTTGCAAATTTCCCACATCACTTTTTGATAAACCTTGAGATTCATTTCATACAGATTTAGTATTAGAAAATTCTCCTTTAGCGAATTAAAAATTTGCTAGTAAGTCTGTCTGCTCACAAATTTCGAAATGTCAAAGCGAAAATTACCGAATTGACGGTAAATGTTTGTACCTCTTGGGTATTTTCGTAATATTTATTAGGTTTTGGCCAATAAACAGTTACTGTTGTCTGTCCTACAGCAGGGGAAAAGGGGTTTCATTAAGTATGCACAGGGAAATTCACTTCTTTACTTATATTGTAGTGACCACTGGCTGAGGTAACTTACTTTAATGTTCTATCTTCTAGGTTCTGATGCATTCAAGTTCCAAGCAATACTTCATGACAATGGATCCATTGCTTTTATTTACAAACAGGTAGGAAAAAATTCCGCCAAACCAACATTTAATCATATCCATTTAAAAAGATGTCATAGATATTATTAATGTTTGTCACATATTTTTGCACATTATTCATTAATTAAGTAAATAGTGTAAAATTGCTAATACATGTATAAGAATTTTTTGTCAAAGAAAGGATGTGAAAGTGTCACATGATTTCCAGTTGCTAACAAGTAAGTATGAAAGGTAAGGATAACCATGAAGTATGACAACCAAGAAGGCTGTAGGTTAAGCCAGTACTGTAAAACTTTCGAGGTAATATACTTTTGTTAACCAGGTTTTCCGAAGGAAAAATCCTGGTTATTAGATTGGGGTATGTCGGCGGGCGGGCGTAAACAATTTCTTCTGTGCGCAACTCCTCCTACATTTCTCAACGGATTTCAACCAAACTTTCACAGAAGTATTGTCATGAAGTGCCCTGGCGCATATTGTCGGGGTTTTGTGATTTGGTCATTTTTGACAGAGTTATGGCCCTTTGTTTTTTTTCACATGTAATTTTTCTGTGCGCAACTCCTTCTACACTTCTCAAGGGATTTCAACCAAACTTTCACAGAATTATTGTCACCAAGTGCCCTGGCGCATATTGTCGGGGTTTTGTGATTTGATCTTTTGACAGACTTATGGGCCTTTTGTTTTTTTCCACATAATGTAATATATATGAGAAATACTCTTCTGTGTGCAACTCCTACATTTCTCAAGGGATTTCAACCAAACTTTCACAGAACTATAATTGTGAACTAAAGAATTTTGAATATATAATGTTCTGCCCCTGGTCGTCCGTCTGTCCGTCCGTTAGCAATTTTGTGTCTCCTTATTTAAGTATATATAAAAGGGAGAATACTCTGTTATTATAAAGGGGAATACTCTGTTATTACTGTCTATTTTTAGAATAGATTACCAGTCCTGTATACTTTGGAGTATTCTGTTACAGTAAGATGACAAAATTTCTCATGAGACCAGCGGTTCAAACCCCACACGAGCAAGTTTTTTTGTTTTTTTTTTTTTTTTTTTTTAATTTTTGCCTGAATTATGGCCCTTTGCTTTTTTCCACATATGTTATATATAGAAGAATACTGTCACGTGCCCACTTCCTCCTACTTTCTCAAGTATTTAAACCAAACTCTCACACAACTGTTGTCTCAGTGCCCTCGTGCATATTGTCTGGGTTTTGTGTTTGGTCAATTTTGCCTGAATTATGGCCCTTTGCTTTTTTTACACATGTAATATATAGAAGAAGACCTTTGTTTCTTTTTCACATTATGTATATCTACTGACTTTAAAACACATTTGCGCTCGGCCAGCAGACTGGAAAATGAAAACCTGGTTTTGTGACAATTTCCTGTCACTTGTTATTTTATATGATTACACAAGTTTTGTACAAGAAATGATGGACAATCTGTCTACACACTTATAGGAAAAATATGTATGACCAGTGTCACTGGAAAAAAGGCTTTCAGACATTTGTTGCATTATTGAGTACAGTATATGTAAAATAAATTGTTAAAATGGCCTATTTGTCATCCACTTTGAATGCCATATTAATGTTAAAAAGTATAATCTGCGCAGAAACATCTGTTTTACAACAAAATTTAGAGGAATATTGTCATGGTAACAAAAAGTGGAAACAATTCTTTTTCAAAATTTCAGTGATACTTACAAGTGACTGAAAAAGGCATTTCATTTAAAGGTCAGATCAAATATTTACAAAATGTAATAATTATATACCAAAGGGGTGTATAATTTTGCCATCAAAAACAAATGATGCTATTAGAAAGTCCTTCCTATATAAATTCACATGCCACATAAATTGATGTGAGCTTTGACATCACATATGACATCAATTTTGAAAGTTGCTGATGAAGTTTGTTAATATTCAAATATTGCCTGTTTATAATATGCAATGAAAGCTAATTGCTTAGTATTTTGTCTGAAGGCCCCTTCTTCAGTGTTGACGGACATTCTTAGTTAGAACATGTACCGTGCTGGAGGCAAGTCATTCTGCCATTTTGACCAGAGGGTCTCGTATAGTAAGAATATAATTAGCATGTTCTACATTGGCTTTCAGCTTCCGATAAAAGTGGCGGACATTTCCACAAAATCTCACAAGGTTGCCGTTGGACTCTCAGATGCTTTTTACTTTGATACAAAGTTGCAAGATGGTATGGACACCACACAAGACGTTTAAACTAACATTACTCTTAAATAGTTTTCTGCAATCATCGGATTCACAATCTCTGTCCTGAAAGTTTCAGTCAGGATCAGCAGAATATGTATGCTAACCACTTTTTCAAAGAATTTTTCAGCATCTATATCTATACTTTATGTATGCCCCTCCGATGATGTATTACATTGAAAATAGTGCAAAATTGTTCTTTCAAGGAGATTGTGAAAAAGATGCTGTGTTTGCGATTTTTAGCACTTAATCAACTACAACGTTTGTTTTCTTCTAGCTTTTCAGCAGTATTTAATTTAATACCACCTATTTTTCAGCTGCTTTTGTTAGTGGTATTGTTTAATCATCTAAAATGGTCTGGATTTTTTTTAATTGTTTATAACTCTCATAAATCATTTATTGTTTGTATGAAAGGTCTTTGTAGGTGCTCATTTCATATTATAGTCTTTCAATTGTTGTTTTCTGATTGGTGTGACAATGTCTCCATTCAACATCATCCATTTTATGACTGTGTTTAGTGGCATTTAGCTTTTCTGGTCACTCATATTTTTATACATTTTGTTTCCACCAGTTTTAGCTCACCTGAGCACAACGTGTTGATGATTAACTATTTGAAATCAATGAATCACAGTCATTCTTTGTCATCTGTCCATTGTCTGTAACCAGCTCGTTTACACTCTGGCTTTCACATTTTGAAGCAGTTATAATCAAACTTAGACAGTGTTATTGATTAAATCCATCCAGTAGACCTAGAGTTAATGACCCTGATTTAAAAGAACTGTTACTATTTCTTTAGTAGATATTACCAAATGTTTATTGAAAGTGTAAGGCCACAAGATCTTTTTCAAGTTTTCAATATGGGTCAAATCAGACAAACAAATGACGATGCAGGGCAATATCTCATCAACTTAGGTACTTTAGGTCAAGTTTGAATGTCAAAAACTAGGTCAAATGAAAGGACAACCCTAAGTCATATGAAACAAGCATGCCTGTTTATATGTTTTAAATATTTTCAGTTAACTCAATTGAGCAATACAGGGCCTTCATGACCCTCTTGATTTTATAGTAGTGTTTGTACTGTTTTAATTTTAGTGGGATTTCAGTTTCTACATTTGGTAATGTTTTATCAACTTTTCACCAGTACTTGCCCATTGCCTATGCCAGTAGAGAAATTGCTGCCCTCCGGTCCATTACAGGCAAAGAGCCATCCATATGCTTGCATAGCTATAGAACCCTTGCCCAAACCACCAAATTATCTCCACATCTGTGCCTGTTATAGCAGTTTTGAATTTCAGCATCAAATTTTCTAACTGATTTTTCCAAAGAAAAACTTATAGCCATACAGCTGTTTGTCTGTCACATGTTGCCATGTCTTCAGTGGATGGTCCTCTTGAGTTTTTTTGACATGTAACCATTGCATACTGTTGACATAGTAGTGCCAGTTATGGTGCCATCTTATCCTGTTACTGCAGTAAAAATATATTAAATCCTGTTTGCTGATATCTGGTAGGCAGGTTGCATACTGTTACGGGTCTATGACAATACATCGACAGACAACTCATCAACACGACAAATCACCAACACGACAATAGATCGACACGACAACTCATCGAAAATTACATCGACAACTCGTCGACAAACTTCGACAATACTTATAAAATATAAATATATGAGCCATGTAGTGCCCACCAATACCAGGGATAACACAAAAAGAGGAAAGGATTCCTCTTTTTTCCATTGTGGTCCCTGACATTGGAGGCATGACACAGAAAGTCATGTTTATTTGTATAAAATTCAATTCAAAACTTATATTTATCAGCAAGGCATTAATTGTAATAATTAAGTTGAGATCATGCATATCACAGACCAAGTTTGTATCACATTAAAATCACAGTCTAAGTTTGTATCACATTAATTATTCGATCTTTGTGATTCAACATAACCATTAGAATTACCGCAGTGCGACAATAGACCGACGCGACATTTCGATGAGTTGTCTTTCGGTTAGTTGTCTTGTTGATGTATTGTCGTGTCGGTGATTTGTCGTGTCGATGAGTTGTCTGTTGATGTATTGTCGTATACCGGACTGTTACTGCAGTAGTCACATACAAGTATATTGTAAGTCAACTACTCTTTTAGTCATATTACACATACCAAACAGATACCAATCAGTGACACAGTAATAACCTGCAGTACCTGTTGCTTTATCAGTTAAGACCAGTTACCACTTTTTCTTATGCCTTTGTGGGACATAATTACACTGCAATCCCGTTATAACGCGATCCATTATAACGCGAATCCCAGTTAAGGCGGTTGGGTCTTAGCTTCAAAAAATTTCGGGATCGACCAAAATCATTTCTGTCAGAATAGCATTGTCCCTATACAAAACAAATGTTCGAAAACGTAAATAAACAACATTGCAGGTTGTTAATTGATCATTATCCGGTAGGCCCTATCAAGCGTCTACTAACACAGAAGTGTTACAGCTGTTTTTTCACGGCTCCGTTATTCACAAGCTGACCTCTTTGTTTGTTTGACAATAACTTGTAAATCGTGCAAATTAAAATATGTTTGCACATCTTTGGTTGAAGGCTTACCTGAACTTCAATAAATCAATTACAAAACTGTTATTGTTTGCGCATGTCAGGCGAGTGATACGTAATCCGTGAAAACGAAAACAATAAAAAATGTACTTTCACTTTAGCTGTAACATTTTCGGAAAATGGATGTACTTTCGTTTTCAATAGCAAATATTTACATAAGAATTCCTCTTTTATATATTTAATTTCATGATCAATTAACTAATTTTTTTCCATAACATTTTTTACAATTTAACCACTCGATTACATAAAAAGCATTATGCGTGCCAAACATCAATATGCTTTAATTTAGTTGGGTGGGTGGGGTATACGCATTATATACGCGTTATGCAAGAAAACAATGGCCGATGATCGGACCGCGTTATAAAGAAAATCTCACTTATAACGCGGGTCTGACCTTTTGGACCCAGACTACCGCGTTATAACGAGATTGCAGTGTATCATGTTGTAATAAAATCATCAGTCATTCAGGTACCAGTGTCAGTAGTTTATGCATAATATACCTTTTCTGTGTGACTATTCCACTGTTTTTGACTTATATACCACCTGTCCAGGAGTGTTACACTGTTTCCTGCTTCCATACTATTCCTACATGAGTACCAGAAATATTGTTACACTGTTTCCCACACACAGACCATTTCTGTATGAGAACCAAGAGTGTTACACTGTTTACACCATTTTTGTAGGAGTACCAGGAATGTTACACTGTTTTCCACACATATACCATTTCTGTATAAGTACCAGTTCTATTACACTATTTCCCATTTGTAGGATTACCTGGAACGTTACACTGTCTCCAATTTACATACCACTTAAAAACCATTGCCACTACTACAATACTTCTCATTGATACACCATTGCTGTAGGAATGCTTCTACTGTTTTCTTCTCATATATCATAACTGTATTGATTTCACAGATGTTGCACTGTTTCTTACTCATAATATACTTTTCTTTGTGTACCCACTCTTGTACCATTGCTTTATCAAAACAAGGATTACCACACAGTCATACTATTACTCCATCACTGCTTGTACCCACTCGTGTACCATTACTGTTTGTACCCACACATATATCATTGTTTTATCAAAACAAGGATTACCACACAGTCATACTATTACTCCATTACTGCTTGTACCCACTCGTGTACCATTTCTGTTTGTACCCACTCATATACCATTGCTTTATGTAAACAAGGACTCGTGTACCATTACTTTGTGATCCACTCAAGTACCATAGTTTCAAGTCAACTAAAATTGCGACACACAATACCCTTGCTGTAGCATTTAGTGGTTGTTGACCTATCACAGTCAAGTTGCATGCTGTACAGTACACGCAAGGTGTTTTTTCCAATTGTCACCCATCACCGCGATCTCCAATCATCGTGACCACGCAAATTTGGTCACCCAGATGCCCCCCTGAGTCACCCGTCACCGCAATTAGCGTGTCGGTCGCGGTGACCATCGCCACCGCGAATCGCGGTGACTGGTCACGGTGTTTCACGGTGTCCACATTGGTCGAGACTTGAATATTTGTTATGTTTTTTACTGATTAACTTTAAATTGTCAATAAAAAATAGAAAAATAATTGTAATTTGATGTTTTTTGAAACTTTCCCGCCCAAATCGTTTTAATTACGATGCCGCTATCAACAAACTAACATACTTTTAGGATCAAGTAACACAACCCCGGCAACACAATAAATCTAAAAAACAAACTTACTTTTAACAATTCCAAACTTATGATCTAATAATCCAAAATATCAATCTATTGTCAATGTCTCAAACTTTTTCTTTTTTAATACCACGTGCTCACTAAGATCAAAGAAACCGCCATCGCGGCGGCATTCTTTGATCTCATAACACCTGCTGCTTTCGTTTGATATAGAAAACACTTTTGCAGTAAAAATAACTTTTATTTGGCAAAATGAAAAAAATAAATGGGAAAGCATTGACGTTGGCGAAACTGAAAAATTAGAGGCAATCGTAATTACGCTCGAACACGACGTAGAATATACGATTCTACCCCCCCCCCCCTCCCGCCCCCCCCCCAACAAGAAACTTCGTTTTGATATTCAAGATTTCGTCATTAATAATGTGCTTTCCGTAATATTCCGGTTGTTTGTGTTATCCGTACAAAATATTAAAATTAAATATAAAAGAAAGCATAATCGCAACAAAGAGAGGTCTCACAACTGAACCTTGCGGTACACCAAATAAAGCAGCGGCAATTGTGTTTGGGTACACAACATTCGGAACTTTTTTATATAAATCTAGATCTTTTTTGCTTTCAAATTCGAACATTGGACAATATAATTATTACAATAATTTAAATATTTACGCACTTTCGATGCTTGTCTGTCGACTTTCGTAAGACAGAGATACTCAATATCTCCAGCAGACAAATATGCGTATTCCTCAACATTGACAGTTATCTTTCAGAAGTAATTGTGTCAGATAGCTTGGGTTTGCAAACAATTTTTGAGTTAAATATGTCATCCTTTTATTACAGGCGATATTTTTCACACCCACCGTGATTGACAAAAGGCAAGTTGGGATTAAAGATTGACCAATTACGGCACTTGTTTACCTGAATTATTATTTTAAATTACATAAACGTGATAATATAGTTCAGGAAGGAAAGAAACGTTTTGAAACAATTGTACATGTATCTAAAAATGATGTTTTTATGCAGTAATACTCGAGGGCTATTCGAACGAAATACCGCACGATGTGCTAATATGACCGTAGATTAAAAATAAAAGTATTTACGAATTGTGTATTCTACTTTTGTATACCAATAAATATAATAAAATAATTGTAAAATACTTTATTTCAGTCGAGTTGGTCACGCGTTCACGCGACCGCCACCGTGATCACGCACCAATATCTCCGCATCGTAAATGGTCGCGGTGGCCGTTTGGGTGACCAAAACTTTTTTAGGGTGACCTCGTCACCGTGACTGGTCACCAGAATGAATTTCTGTCGCGGTGACTGGGTGACATTTGGAAAAAACACCTTGCGTGTACTGTACCTATGATTCTATGTTGATGATCTCTAATTCGAAGATATATATAGACTTCGGTAGTGAGAGTCATAATAATGGAATAAAAAATGTTGGAGGGGGGGGGACAAAATGAGATTATAAGCCCCTTTAGTGGGCTAGCAGCTTCCATAGATAAGTCAACAAATACCATGATATTATATTACACATAGCAGGGTTGACCACAATTTCCTTCTTTGTACACACATCTCCTACAAAACCTTTTTACATTCAATGCTTTTACACCTTGTATCATGCTTTTGTTTAGAGAAATGCTAGTGTATTTATATACATGTTTTTACAGCTATATGCTACCAGCTAGACTTAGAACAGTCTCTTCTGAGCCTAGAACCAGTCTAGAATCCCTAGCTTCTGATTGGTTAGATTTTAACTGTGCAAACTCTATCCAATCAGTTAACATATGTGTTTCAGTCTGGTTTCAGACAGAAATGCAATGTATAAATAGGTTCTAAGTCCATGAACTAGCTTGCTGGGGTACAGTGTGAAAATTGCTTTAGGGATTTTGGACTTCACATGATAAGAACATCATTAGAAGTGGCAATAAAAATATGTTAGAATGTTTATGTTAAGATATCTCATTATTGAAATGAGTTTTGATTTCAAAGTGAAAAAGGGGTGGCCAGTTTACATCAGATCACATTTTGCAGAACTTGTCGTATATCCTATGTTCAGTGATACTTTATAACCTTCCACAATCCCTGTTATATCACCTCACTGTACCCTACAAAGTTATAACACCTTTCAATTTCAGTAGCAGCTAGATCATTGCCTACATCATTCCCTTCCAAGCACCTACAGGGTGGTTCCAAAAGCCTAGATACCTACATACTATATTCATGTGAAATGCAATGTTTATTTCCAGCTCCCTATTCCCATAGTCAACATAAGCTCCACAGCACATCCTGTCAAGATCGGCCTCTCTGACGCTTTCTATTTTGATACCACAACTTTTGGTATGGATTTCTTTGTGTTCTGTGTCTGATGTTGTAAGATTAAACATTATTTCATATGTGGGAATAAAAGAAATAATGATTGGTATAAAAACACATAAAAGGTAAAGGGATTGAAAAGTTTCTGTGTTGGGTATGTTGGTTTAGTAAAAGAAACATACCGGATAAAATTTCAGCTTTCAGCTGCAATATACAACAGTAAAATTTATTTTCTTGGTGAATTCAAATCTAGTTTGATTATTTCTATACATATTTGAGTTTGGTTCAGAATTGTTCAAATATATTGCTTCCAGAAGTGAACCATTTCACAAAATGTTTTCCTCACAAATTTAAAGATACATAGCATAGAAAAATAGATTAAATAGATATATTAATAGTAGTGGCTAGTAAATAGTTGTAGTAATGGCCACACTATACAACATGAACCCAGCTTTATGAAGGCCAGTTGTTAATCTTCAAGACCATAATTATAGATCCAGATCACTTGTGCATTCGTATTGTCTCATGTCCTCTTTCTGTCTTGTGTGGCTTGCACTAAAAATCTGTAGCAATAGTATATTATGAAGCCATCTTGAGTGGAGATACTAGCAGTTTGATCTTTGTTTTGAAAAAGCAGAAATATCATGATGATGGTTTTCATACATCTACATCACTACTCCTATGTTAAGTTCTCTTTATAATGTACAGAATTATGGCCTGCATAGGAAAGTACTTCCAAGATCTTTGCAAGGTTTTTACTGTAAGTAACAGAGTTTCAGAATGCTAAGTGACAAATGATACAATATAATTCAATTAAAAAACCATATGACTATAGGTTAGAATTTTAATTCAAAATTATAATTTGTTAAATGAAGACTGCAGAATATTAATACATAATAGTGTTACTCATTTACCTGAAGAAGACTAATTAAAAGTAAAAACACGTTGGGTGAAACTGAATTGAATATTAATTAAAGAATTATGTATTAAAGTTGTCTTATTTACTGTAAATGATATGAAATTTAGTCGGATTTGGCATTTTTAATCACATTTGACAAAAAGCCAGAAAATCAAAAAGATTAATTAAAAAAAAAATCAAGCATTTATTTTTATGCACACTTTCAGATGCGTTTATATCAGTGTTTTCTTCTTTCTTCAAACAGGAACTAAAAGAAGAACTATTTATGAATACCATAGAGTGGTTTTGAATACAACAGTCATTGAAGAAGGAACAATGGTTTTAATGAACCCACAACCTAGTACGTATATACCATGGAATATTTACATGTGCAGACAACTCAGATGACCGCTAATTGTTAAAGTCCTAGGAACTTAATTACAAGTAGCTCTTATTTTACCAAAAAAGATGTCTTACTGGTGGAAATTACCTTTATTTGAATCAAACACATTTCTACCTTTGCTTTTTAGATCTGAAAGTACATGGTAGAAACATAGCGCAGTATTTTTTTTCAATGATATTGCAGAAAATTAGAAAGGCTGCATGTCTGGCAACTCTTTCGTTCAGAAATGGCTTGAATACGAAAGAAAGGCATATGTCAACATTGTTTTAGTATGGTTCTTTAGGAAAGGAGCATTTGGCTTGCATTTCAATTCACATTCCAGTCATTATTGGTTGATGGCCAAGGTCATGGCAGCCATGGTAAGGAATATAGTGTTACCACAGTTACAAGACATAGATTGACATCATGAACTTGTAAACATGTACATTTTATAGAAACCATCGGTCATAGAAGTTTGTTTAATCTAAAGTTATATTGTATGTATTTAGTTAAACAATGCTGGTACATAATAATACTGACAGGCAAATGGAAGGCAACTTTACTATAGCAAAGTTGAATGAATGTGCTTGATGTGATCGAGGTAGAGGTAGTTAGTAAGAGATGGCCATTACAGCGCAAATTGAAAACGGTTTTCAATTCTTGTATGGAACTTTACCATCTGCAGGATTTTATGAAAAATTGTAAAAATAATAAATTGAAAAAGTTGCGTTTCTTTTGCCTTTGGGATTATATAAAGTCCATGTACCAGCTAGATCATGTTGCCGACTTGTTTCGATAGCTTGGAATGTTTGTTGTGTTTCAGCCTGTAACAGATACACAGATTGTGAAACATGCGTGACAGCTAACATAAACTTTGAATGTAAATGGTGTGGTATCATCAAGAGGTGTTCAGACAGTGTCGACTGGCACAGACAAAAGTGGTTAAACGCTGGTTGTGTGCACCTCGTAAGTATCATAGAAACACAAGTTAGAAACTGACCAACCAGAGGCCAGAAATTTCAGACTGGTTACATAGAAAAGTCATACACTGTCAACCAGTCGAAGGTTTGTAAGTTATTATGCTACACTATAGGGCGGAAAAGATCACAAATAGACATTAAAAATGTGATCACACCCGCCTGAGGTGGAATGTTATATTGTTTGACACATGTTTTACATTGTAGTGATTTAACATGCTGTTAATACATCGCACTGCTAGTAGGTACATGTACATAAAGTTGAGAGCAACATTGCAATTCAATAATGCACATTCTTGAAATGGAACAATTATTTTGCACATTGTTACTTGAATGAGTAAATCACATGGATAATACATTTGTAATTGACTAAAATGCCTCTGCTGTAACTTACAGGATGGATAATTCTTTAACACAGAAATATTTGTTTTTTTATGAGAAAGCATAAAATAGATTGTAGTAACTCTTGCATTTGTAATTTACTAAAAAGCTTCATTCCCTCAAAATAAACATGAACTGTCAATTTCCCATCAGTGAAATAAAATTAAAAAGATTTCACAGTCTACAGTAGTGGACTGCTTCCCTGTTCTGACAGAAGAGGCAGTGATAGACTGGTTCAAATCAACCAATTTCCTACGGGTTATCTGCCTTTAGGTCTATCCAACTACATTGCATACCCATAATAATTGGCTTTCCTCAGTTTTTGCTTGATTCATGATGAAATTTTAATAACTCCTTCAGCCTGTTTCAGTTAAATGTGGATTATAAATACTAACACTGTTTGTGTCTACGGATCATTTAAATGATTCTCCAGAGTGTTGAAAGCATGTCTGACAGAAGTAGTTACTGATCTTAGATTAACAAGTCTTATAGAATAAGAAAATTTGCCCTACAGTTGCTCTTCTTTGGTGGCACTGAAATAGCTTGTTGTTTAATAGTACTTGTCCAAAACTTGAAAAACTTTTCACATGCCTTTGGATTATAAAAATATAGTTGGTGAAAGTACCTTTAACTAATACAAAAAAATCATTTAATGGCTTAAATCTTTGCAGGGAGAAGTACTGTTTATAGTAAGCCTTGTACTTTTTATGCATTCGTTGTAATACATTTAGTCTAGAGCCGACAATGAGACATGCCAGCTCACCACAACAACAACAACATCATCATCAACAACAACAACAGGAAATCCATGTTTAAATGCGGTAAACTTTTAAGGAATGATGTGAAACAGATCTACCAAATGTAAAACAATTTCAATGTCACTAACCTGTCCAACTAAAAGATTGGGGAAAATAATAAAAGTGTATCAGAGCAACACTTAGTGGTCATCACTCTGTTTTCTGTCTATCTTTCTGCCTGTCTTGCTTGAATTCTATGGCAGTAGTATTGTATGCTTCAAAGGAATTGACTTCAAACTTTACACTACAGATAGGTAGCAATAATGAGAAACGAACTCATGAAATCTTGCTGTAATGTTAACAAAATATAAAGTTTTGCAGCTTTTTTTTAGCTCACCTGAGCACAAAGTGCTTAAGGGTGAACTATTGTGATCAACAATTGTTCAGCCTCTGTCGATCCGTCTATCCATCAACACTTTCTTGTTATCACTCTAGAGTACACAATTTTAGTCCAGTCTTAGTGAAACTTTGCGACGATATTCATATTGATGAAATCTGAGACAAGTTCTATACTGGGTCATTTATGGTCAAAATCTAGGTCACTAGGTCAAATTATAGAAAAAAATTCTAATGAATATTATGTCTTCCAGCAGGTGACACCTGTCTTCTGTAGAATAGCTTGTCCAGGAATATTTTGAGAACAAATAAAGTAACCATAGTGACGCAGAAGTTTTTCTAGTAGTTAACAGTACATGTGTACTGTGACATCAGCAATGTCTGCTGACTGATTAACTGTTCTGATGAAGTCTTTTTCAGGCTCGGTCACTATGTTTGTTAAATATAGTTGCAGCTTTCGGTTTGTTAATTAGGTCATAACCATTGCACAAATTCAAAAATAGACTCAAGGGAAAGTTTATATAAAATTGTTGGGAACATATGTTTTTGTGTCATTATATCATACTTTCTTGCTCACAATAAGTAGCAATGACATGTCCCATAGTCTAGTTGCTTGGATTGGCCAGCATTGGTTAGCATGTGATGAATAATATGTTTGTGGGTGGTCAGTTAAGGTCTAGGTCACAGGATATACAGCATTGGAATGATTTTGTTAACTGAGTGAGACAAAATTGGATACATGGTCCTTGATCAGTTGTTTTCAGGAACTGAACATGAGATTTTATGCTACATAAAGGGAAAGTATGTAGTGATCACTTTGTCTGTCCATGTGTATTTTCCATTATCTTGTCCATGTTATTGCTCAGCAAACAACTAACAAGCTTGAATTCAATGAAACTTTATGGGTAGCATTACTTATAGGAGATTTTCATTTTCAGCATATTCTGGCTCCATAATATTTCATAGAATCATGACAATTTTAATACAGTATATACCGTGAAACCATTATTGTATGTGCAGCACTATATTTTGTTGATTTTTGTTAGTGGGCCAGTCCATAAAAAGAACGATCTCGAGAGCAATTAGTCTAAGTTGTAAGAACTTGTTTCCCAATTTTGAATAAATAAATTAGTATGAAGTAAATAAAGAAAAAAAAAGGTCTGCATTACTATTTACTCAAGTTAAAGTTATAACAAAATTGCCATGTATTAAAAATCCATGAAATGTTTATGCCCACAAATTTTACGTGCATTCTGCGTATAGCACCACTCTTGCTTGTGCTTTTTCTCAGCAACCACTGGGTGTTATTTTACCAGCATTTCAATGGGAGGCTTTACTATCAAGAGGAAGAAAGGAAATGTCACACTCAAGAGACATAATTCATGTCTTAATGTCAAGCATTATTTGGTAGGGGGAGGGAGGGGGAGTATGGACCTGTCTTTGTGGTTGAGTGTTAACAATAATTATTGTACTTGAAACTTGAAATCAATGATTTAGTGGGGAATTTGTGAAAATAGTGAAATGAAATCACCATGAATACAATGTATTACTCAGTTTATGGTATTCTGGGTGGGAGCCATGCACTTGTCCTTCCCAGGAAGAATCGTAAGGTAAAGTCCCTGTCTGTAAGTGGCTGAAATTCCATTTGAAACGGGTGTCGAAACCCAAAGTAAAAATGTTCGGGGATCATCGGTTGTCTTCTGCTGATTTTGTTTGCAGTTGGCAGATCTGTCAAAAGTTCATCCTTGCTTCATTTATATCTACAGCTATCTTCACACCAGAACTAAAGGCCATTGGTAAAATTGTAATATAAAACTATTCTTTATGCTGTTAAAATTGCAGTGTAAACTATTCTACACAAAATGGTGAATTCTGACAGTATCTTTGACTAGTATCTAAGTAAATCAAAATTATTCTGCTCTAAAATTTAGACAGATTTCATTAGAAATAGTTTCTTTTTAGCTCACATGGCTACGCCAGGGTGAGCTTTTCTAAGTGATGATTGTCCGTCGTCCGTCAAGATTTTGATTCAAATGACATCTCCTCTGAATCTTATAGGCCAATGTTGATAAAACTGCAGGAATGTTCCTTGCATGAAGCTCTACCAAAATTGTTCAAAGAATTCCAGTCCATGCAGAACTCTGGTTGCTATGGCAGCAAACAGGAAAAACTTTAAAAATCATCTTCTCTGAAACCACAAGGCCTAGAGCTTAGATATTTGGCATGTAGCATTGTCTAGTGGACCTCTACCAAGATTGTTCAAATTATGACCCCCGGGTCAAAATTGACCCCGCACGGGTGGTCACTTAGTTTTACATAGGCTTTATATAGGAAAAACTTTAAAAATCTTCTTCTCTGAAACCACAAGGCCTAGAGCTTAGATATTTGGCATGTAGCATTGTCTAGTGGACCTCTACCAAGATTGTTCAAATTATGACCCCCAGGTCAAAATTGACCCCGCACGGGTGGTCACTTAGTTTTGCATAGGCTTATATAGGAAAAACTTTAAAAATCTTCTCTGAAACCACAAGGCCTAGAGCTTAGATATTTGGCATGTAGCATTGTCTAGTGGACCTCTACCAAGATTGTTCAAATTATGATCCCCGGGTCAAAATTGACCCCGCGGGAGTGGTCACTTAGTTTTGCATAGGTATATAGGAAAAACTTTAAAACTCTTCTTCTCTGAAACCACAAAGCCTAGAGCTTAGATATTTGGCATGTAGCATTGTCTAGTGGACCTCTACCAGGATTGTTCAAATTATGATCCCCGGGTCAAAATTGACCCCGCACGGGGGTCACTTAGTTTTACATAGGCTTATATAGGAAAAACTTTAAAAATCTTCTTCTCTGAAACCACAAGGCCTAGAGCTTAGATATTTGGCATGTAGCATTGCCTAGTAGACCTCTTCAAAGTTTGTTCAAATTATGCCCCTGGGGTCTAATTTGACCTTGCCCGGGGGGGCGGGGGTCACTTGTTTTACAAAGACATATATAGGAAAACCTATTGTATGTAACATAATCTAGTGATCTTCAACCAGGCAAGTGGACTTGTACCAAGGTGAGCGATATAGGGCCATCTTGGCCCTCTTGTTTTGTTTTTCCATCCATTTTGTGTGCTTCCCTTTAACTTTGTTATACATCTATGAGTTAAAAGATAGCAAAACTTTGGTAACTTAAGGGTGCAAGGGGTCAGAGAAAATGTTCAAGTTAAGTAAGGTTTTGATGGTTCTGATTAATGGAGGCCAATTGACTGTACACAAAAGAGAAGTTGTTCCAAATGGAAGTAGTGGTACTTTATGACTTATAGAGAAATCTTGGGTACATGTATATGCTCCAGAGACCAAGGTTTTGCTATAGATAATTATGCACTTTTAAATAGCATTTGCTAACTGTTTCTCATGTCTTTTCTTAACATGTCTTCACCACCAGATGATAGCAGTGTGTATAATTATACATAATTTTAATGCAATAACTTTCCAACATTGATACTGATTGGTTACTAATTTGTTTTGTTACATGTACACAGTTGTAAAATTGAATGATCTGTATTCATCACATTGTGAAGCATGGGATTAACTGTTACGTGATTTTAACATATGCAACTGCATGTACGGTTTATATGGCCGCAAACAGTCTTTACCCCATTGAAGTTCAAAAGTCTTGCATATTTGCGTTTGTAGCATGATGCATTGACATGCTTCAAGAGTTACTGTCCTTGCCCAAGTGACTGTTAAGGTATTTTGCTTAAACTCGGTGAACATGCTAATGGGTCAAGTTGCATATCTGCAACAAGAGGTAATTCTAATAATGTAGAAAAATAATAGGTATATTGTTTATATCGCAGAACTTTGCCGGATTAAAACAGCCCACTGCCATCTTTGCTAAGAACTGTCTCTGTAAGGTATGGCAGACACCAGTTACTTTGGCTATCAAAATATATACCCTCACTTTAGATAAGTATCAGATTATTCAAAATTAAATATTTTTGGCGTACTTTTATGGCTGTTTTTTAGCTCGACTATTCGAAGAATAAGGAGACTATTGCACTCGCCCCGGCGTCGGCGTCGGCGTCTGCGTTGGTTAAAGTTTTTAATGAAGTCAAATATCTTGAATACTATCAAAGGTATTGACTTGAAACTCAAAATATATCTTTACCATCAACATCTACACCTGAGGAAACAATCCCCATAACTCTGTTTTGATTTTTGACAGATTTATGCCCCTTTTTAACTTAGAATTTTTGGTTAAAGTTTTTTATAAATTCAAATATCTTGCATATTATCAAAGGTATTGACTTGAAACTCAAAATATATCTTTACCATCAACATCTACACCTGAGGAAACAATCCTCATAACTCTGTTTTGATTTTTGACAGATTTATGCCCCTTTTAACTTAGAATTTTTGGTTAAAGTTTTTATAAGTCAAATATCCTGAAACTATCAAAGGTATTGACTTGAAACTCAAACTGTTTGTTTACCATCACATCTACACCTGAGGAAACAACCCCATAACTCTGTTTTGATTTTTGACAGATTTATGCCCCTTTTTACTTAAATTTTTGGTTAAAGTTTTTTTAAATTCAATATCTTTCAAATTATCAAAGGTATTGCTTGAAACTCAAAATATATCTTTACCATCACTCTACACCTGAGGAAACAATCCTCATAACTCCGTTTTGATTTTTGACGTTTATGCCCCTTTTTACTTAGATTTTTTGTTAAAGATTTTTATAAATTCAAATATCTTGAATACTATCAAAGGTATTGACTTGAAACTCAAAGTATGTGTCTACAATCACATTACACCTGAGGAAACAATCCCCATAACTCTGTTTTGATTTTTGACAGATTTATGCCCCTTTTTAACTTAGAATATTTGGTAAAGATTTTTAAAGTCAAATGTTTTGAATACTATCAAAGGTATTGACTTGAAACTCAAAGTATGTGTCTACCATCAACTCTACATCTGAGGAAACAATCCCCATAACTCTGTTTTGATTTTGACAGATTAATGCCCCTTTTAACTTTTAATTTTTTTTTATGGACTTAAAATGTAAAACTGTCACATCTTCACCAATGTTTTTGATTTTTGACATTTATGCCCCTTTTAACTAGAATTTTGTCACAGTTTTTACCAGACTAATATGGAAATACTCGAAATGGCTTTCTTTTGAAATGTATAGAATAATTATGCAGCATGCAGCGGTCATGCTTTTTAATTCTATACTTTCATTTTGAAAAGTTACGAGTTATTCATGATCAAATTTACAAGGTTTGTATTTCTTTGAAATTTCCCTCCTCCCTCCACTTGGCAAGAATCCAGAGTAAGGCTTTGAATGTAATGTACTTTACAAGGTCTTTGACAAGTTTCATATCTTTGACCTTAATTTTACGCATTCCTCTCCTGTTCTTTGACAAAAACCCATTTTACCACACCTTTCGATAGTCGGCTGCTGTCGTTTTTATTTTTCAGTCAGGGTCTGCAAACTGCTCCAGCATTCCAACAGCTACACCGCCAACAAAAACGAAACCAGAAAAAAGTGTGTCTTCCTTTTAATACATAGTTCTTAAATATACATGTACAATATTTACCTCCCTTATTGTCAGCTATTGAGTTTTTTCTTAAAGAAGTGATAATTAGGAAAATGCAAAGAGTATTTCAGTGTGACAACCACATTTTTTGCACCTGCTGAGCCATCTGCCCATATCATCATCATGCAATAATTATGTTTACAAATCTTATTAAAAAACATTATTCCCTATTAACTTTAAAGGAAATTTGCCAACTAACATTCAGAACAAGGGAGGTAAGTATTGTGATTTTTTCTTAATGATATATATTCACTATGTTATGTAATTTTAGTTTTTTAGCTCACCTGGCACAAAGTGCCAGAGTGAGCTATTAGGATCGCATTCCGTCCGTCGTACGTCCGTCCGTCCGTCCACCATTTCCTTCAAACGACATCTCCTCTGAAACCACTGGGCCAATATTGATGAGACTTTGCAGGGATGTTCCTTGCATGAAGCTCTATCAAAGTTGTTCAAAGAATTCCATTCCATGCAGAACTTTGGTTGCTATGGCAACAAATAGGAAAAACTTTAAAAATCTTCTTCTCTGAAACCACAAGGCCTAGAGCTTAGATATTTGGCATGTAGCATTGTCTAGTGGACCTCTACCATGATTGTTCAAATATAACCCCGGGTCAAAATTGACCCTGCGCGGGTGGGCACTTAGTTCTTGCATAGGCATATATAGGAAAAACTTTAAAAATCTTTTTTCTGAAACCAAAAGGCCTAGAGCTAAGATATTTAGCATGTAGCATTGCCTAGTGGACCTCTACCAAGATTGTTCAAATTATGAGCCCCGGATCAAAATTGACCCCGCACAGGGGTCACTTAGTTTTACATAGGCTTATGTAGGAAAAACTTTAAAAATCTTTTTCTCTGAAACCAAAAGGCCTAGAGCTTAGATATTTGGCATGTAGCATTGGCTAGTGAACCTCTTCGAAGATTGTTCAAATTATGACCCTCGGATCAAAATTGACCCCGCACCGGGGTTCACTTAGTTTTACATAGGCTTATATAGTAAAAACTTTAAAAATCTTCTTTGAAACCACAAGGCCTAGAGCTTAGATATTTGGCATGTAGCATTGGCTAGTGGACCTCTACCAAGATTGTTCAAATTATGACCCCTGGGTCAAAATTGACCCCGCACCAGGGGTCACTTAGTTTTACATAGGCTTATATAGGGAAAACTTTAAAAATCTTTTTCTCTGAAACCACAAGGCCTAGAGCTTAGATATTTGGCATGTAGCATTGCCTAGTAGACCTCTTCAAAGTTTGTTCAAATTATGCCCCTGGGGTCAAAATTGACCTTGCCGGGGGGGGGGTCATTTGTTTTACAAAGGCGTATATAGGAAAACTTATTTGGTATATAACATTATCTAGTGATCTTCCACCAGGCAAGTGGACTTGTACCAAGGTGAGCGATATAGGGCCATCTTGGCCCTCTTGTTTGATAAAAGTTCTACCATCCAGCAGTTTTATAGAATGAAACAAATTTGCATTGCTGTCTAATGCCAGAGTTAAAACAATCCACAGAAGTTCAGCATGAAGTGCACGTAATGTAAAAACACAGTAAGTTCTGAAGTTCAGATCGCTTGAATTGGAATGTTAATGTTTATTACAGGTGTTGGTACACAGGTTGGTGTTATCGTGGTGGTCGTCGTTATCGTCGTAGCTTTGATAGGAGCTGTCGGCGGCTGGTTATACTATGCTTATTCTCATCCAACATCAGCATCAGGGATGTGGCTCATGGAGGTAAAAATCTTCTTTCTGTTCTTTGCGCAAATGTGCGATTACCCCATCCACAAATAATTAACTGTAATTTGCAGAGCTTACTCGCCCATCTACCAGTGTCACCAAATTGGGAAAAACTAACAGACGCAACAAAAATTGAGTAAAGTTAGCAACAAGTAAACTTTTTAAGAAACCCTATTTCTTTGGATTCAAATTGATCGTTTTGTCAAAAAATGTTAAATGTTCTTTGCTAACCTTAGCATTTAGTTCTTCCAACTTTAAGTCTATGTATATAGTGTCAAATGCTCAGTTCAGTTTGATTATAGACACTATCAGGCCAGTTAATACAGAGTTATGGTCCTTGATTTACCAAAGAACCTGTTTTGTGTGAACTTTTTTATACAAAACATAATGTGCAAATAAAGATCCACTTGGGCTTGTGCTCATCTTTCATGAGAACA
This sequence comes from Saxidomus purpurata, assembly GCA_022818135.1. NCBI lineage: Eukaryota > Metazoa > Mollusca > Bivalvia > Venerida > Veneridae > Saxidomus > Saxidomus purpurata. Next base: position 32,891,255 of record JAFMSR010000013.1, read on the forward strand.
GAGTGACGCCATTCAAATTGAATATAACCAAAATACAGTCTGTTTCCATGGTGATTAGGCTAATCTATATATACATGGAATGCAACTATAGGTTTTCACGCAGTATAGCTCTTGTAACTGTTACTACATTGTCTTCATAACAACAATTTATTACTTTTCAGCATCGTCCGAGTCAGATGAAGGCAAAGATGTCCAATATGAAATTCTGGAAAAGAAACGGGACTGCAGGAGACAAATATGCTGTGGAGTCTACAGCGTAACATTAACCTCATGTTTGTATGGTGGGCTTTTTGTGACACTAGGACAGCACACAATACAAAGTGTTTTCATTATTTATTGTTTTACGTACATTCAATGATAGGTCATTCAAAATCCCTCAAAAAATCTTATTCATCGTGTAATTCCATCTTTTTTATTTTTGGAAATAGAACCTTTTTGAAAAATTGTGATTCAAGATAAGCCATTTAAGGAGAAAATTTTACTGTTGAATTTTAAAGGCTGAATGTTACTGTTTCCTGTTACGTGATTTGAACTCTTTTTTTTTTATACTAGTATTAAGATGTTGACTGCCCACCATACTTTTTATTGAAGGATTGAGAAGATTGAATTACTTATAAAGCTGTCTGAAGTGTGGTAATGTCCATCATAATGTTTACACAAAGTTAATATCTCAGTCAATCAGAGTTCATGTATTAACTCTTACCCTGCTAGGAACCAGCGATTCTGCCCGTGCAACCATTCAACCTGATCATGATCTGCACTGTTTGCTATTCAAGTCAGTAGATTTTAAGTGGGCATCCCTTCAAACAGTTAATGGTACAGTCTAAAATCTAATAGATGGACAAGTCCATTGTAGAAAATTAGCTGAGTCAGGGTTGACCAGCTTGTAGTATGACATGGCACAGAAACTGGGCATTTTAACAATCGTACTACTGTTTGTGAAGAATATTTGCTTCTAAAATTGGTTTAATTGAAAAAAATGATTATTACCAGATCATGACTGTTTTTTTATACCATGATCACACTATGGCTGTGTCAGAAATAATGATGATTATTTACAATAGTTTATTAATTTTTTGAATATGTATACATGACTGTATGACATTGGATGACAGCGTATAAACTGGTTATTTTTGGTGGGTCCAGATAGGTGACATGTACATAGGACTGAAAAATAAAATTCTGCCTGTAGTTTTCTCTTTACAAGACTCACAGAAATAGAATACCTATGTAAGTCTGAAAAGCTGAAATGAATTTTTTTTTTATTTGAACTGATGAAATTTAAAAACAAAAATTCAGCTTCATGCATATTGCTGCATGTCCATATACATGTAAAGGGAGTAGAATTAAATCCAAATCATATAGTTGTTTCAAGGACAAAGTTAATCACTTATATGACAATTAATTGATATAACTAAGTAATTGATAGAATTTTATGTGACTCAGTACTGCTTGATTACCGTACTCAAAATTTAGAGTTTAAGTTTTAATTTAAACTATCTTTTGTGCGTGTTTTTATGAAATGTTATTTTGAATAACTTAAGTACTGTGCTTTGATATAATGTACCGGAAAGAAAAGCACGAAACCTGGCATGACCATACTCCTGCCATGGTTGACACAGCATTGCTCTTGCGTTGGCCTAAGTAAAACATATAGTGATTGTGAAATGTTTATAGAATGTAGAAGGAAATTATCCATATTAAGAAAGTCCAGATTTTATATGGTAACGTGTTATTTTTTTAATCTTAATATTTTATGTAGTGACATTGTTAAGTGTTCCAGTGTTCCTATTTTATATTAAAAAAAAAAACAGAAAAAGAGTTAAAACTGTTTTTGTAGAGAGGTACAACTGTTGAATAGAAATTATATGTCATTAATGCTTAGCTTTACTGATGATTGTGTATTAAAACTGTGATTGTGAACTGTAATTTTGACATTACTGTGTAATACGAGATTATTGAAATACTGTAAAACTGTGCATGTTTTAACACAATTTAGGCAAGTGAGATTTTTCCCCGAATTTAAATAGTGGAAAAGTCAGAAAAATTTATTCCAATTTATTTATGCACTGATCCAGCTTTGAAAAAAAATTCTTTGGGCTTCAGTTTTATTAGCAAAAATTTATTTAGTGTACTAGTAACTAGTGTACTAGTAATTAGTGTATTAGTAATTGAGGCAAATAAAATGTATTGATTTTACAATAATTGGTAAGATTTTTAGGGGAATGTGATAAAGTGCAGTTCCATATAAAAGGCGTATTGGGACATAAAAATGACCTGTGATTAGCACTTAAACTGGAATAACTCTAACCAGTATATCAAAAGCTGGAGAGAGTTAGTGTACTTGCCATTGAAATTGTGCAAAAATCATAATGTTATCTGTACACTAAAGCTCTTTTGAAGTCATTGATTCTAGGGATTTAGGTAAATCATTTTTTGACTCCTTTAGTGTTATAGAATTTTCACTATGAAGGAAATGCAATATTGCACACAAAAATCTCCATAGATGTATTTTATACAGTTCTAAAGTAGCAGTAAATATTTGTAAGCACGTTTTTATGTATAGAGCAGGTAAAACTTTTCGAGCAAGTAAAACGTTTACAGATGATGAAATGTGTTTTGCATCATTTCAGTAGGGTGACACATGTACCATTATGTTAGACATTCTCTGAGAAGTTTGGATTACAGTTAGAGCCCACATTAGTGGCTACATTTCACAAGTGACAGCTTAGTTCAGATGTACTTACTTTAAACATTGTTGTTGGGGATGTTACAAGGGTTAAGTACAACAACAGTTACAGTAAACGAGGCCGGACTGACATGTACTCCATGGCATTAGCCATTTGATACTAAGCTAGAAAATCAGTCAAGGCTTATCATTACACAGGTTCAGTTGTAAATTTTTCCATATTTTAAGCAGAAAAAATGAATGACATACATTACGTATCATTTATAGAACTGTTCATACCTCAGAATTGCATCAAAGTTCAAGCATTCCAGGGCCACATATAAAGGATATTTTGTCCGCAAATCATTATTATTCAAATGATTAAAAAATATACTAGTACACAATTTCATGATTTTTCTGCACAATAGCGTACGTCAAAATTCAATTAGATTAAATGTGCAGAAGAAATTGTTGGCATTTTTCCAATTTTTTTAATGACGTAACAAATCCTCCTTGCATGACAGTGAAGCAGTCTACATGAATGTACATTGGAAAAATATCTTTTAAATGTGTCCCAGTCTATATAATTGTTTAGTGTTACTGCTTTCTATGTCCATACTTTTGACCTAGCTTTTCTTTTTACATTTTGTGTATTTGTTGCTCTAACATTATTTTCAAACATTTATTCCGATGAAGTCATCAGTCATGTCAACCATTTATAGCCATACCACACCCAGCTAGACTGGACTTCAGGATTTATATTGTTTCAGTCCATACTGAGGAGTGTGATATATTGTTTTTGTGAGCATGTAAATCACTCCTGCATACATGTTCACAGCTCGGAACACTGTTCAGAAAAGTTCCATCTCCTGCAGTTTAAATGGGAGGTTACTCTCCTGCTCTAAAGGGAGGTAAATCTTGTATGCTGTAGATGCATACATGCCATGTCAGGTGACTCCTGATTTTATGATGCAGATTTTAGTAAAATTGGTCAAATCTCCTGGATATAAATACTAGGAATTCTGATTTATTTCCTTTAAAACTTTTGTTCTTTGTTTAATTAATCTGATGATTCATACAATCTTCTGATTTTTAAAGTCAGCTCTCCTGGAACTGTGTCTGGAAAACTTGGCATGTGTACTCTTATGCTCTTCAGATGGGAGGTCACTCTTATGCTCTTCAGATGGGAGGTCACTCTTATGCTCTTCAGATGGGAGGTCACTCTTATGCTCTTCAGATGGGAGGTCACTCTTATGCTCTTCAGATGGGAGGCCACATATGGGAGATAACTCATGTTTTACATGTGTACCTCAGATTATACGTGCCTCATGTACCCATGACCTTTTTGTTACCGTTACATTGTTGTTTTGTTTGTTATAGGATGTGTTATGTAGCCAGATAATGTTTTTGTTCTTTCTAATCTACAACTGCATGTTTAGTAGAGACAATGGGCAATAAAATAAGTACTAAAGTTTGAAACCCCTTGAAGCCTCACTTTGTGTCGAGATACAGGGTTGCTGTACCAGTTGGTTTTATGCCATTGATGTTTGGAGTCTGAGTGCAGTTTATATTTTTTACATATCACTGATCAATTTCGTGTAAATGTACTATTTTGTCATTCAATCAGAATTCATATCAAGTTTATTTTGTAGAGTATTTTTTCAAGTAGAAAACAATAATACCAAATGTTTGCTAACTGCTTTATTCTGAATTATTTATCATGCAAATGTTTAGTCAAACATCTTGAAATGTTGCTCTTGAATCGCTGAAAGGTTTTCATGTGTTACTAATAGTAACTATTCGCATTTATTATTTCACTTAGGGCTGGCCCTTAATTCCTTTATGTAGCAAAACTTCCATATGCTTTCAAATGCTCCTGATTGGCTGGAAGTCAGCTGACTTTTGAAATTGACTTATGAGAAGCAAAAGCTTTCAGACAGGACTAGTAAAGTTTTGCAGCATCATGCCCATGAAATTATTAACTTCTGTATTCCAATAGTGCAAGTTACTGTACTCACTGTAAAATCAGCGTCCTACCTGTCTTCAAATTATGCCAAAATTCCGCTCAAAACTTAGGCAAATGTTGGAGTGAAACTTTATTCTAAAGTTAAAGGCAGATCAGAAATAATTAAGTTGTATCAGAATGTTGAAAGGAAAAGGTCATTTTTTTCTAAATTGTTTTTGCACAAAGGTAAAGCAGTGTTGATAGAATTAGTTTTAAAACAAGTTGCTTGGAACAGTTGAGCACATTGTCTGCAAAATAGACTGTGCTGGGACAGCCCTTATTACTTAGCATTATGATACTACTGCATGTGTTTGTCGTATGTCTTTTCTTGACAGAATTGCCCGGCTTCAGTATAATGCGTTCAAGAACTGCTCCTGAAACGACATTGTCACGCAATCTGTTGAAAAGGTCATATTAAACGACACTTGTGTGTGGGGGTTTTTTTCATAAATTTTTGTACTGAGAAATATTCAGGCAATCGTTGAACAGGTAAACAAAGGCTTCCTGTTATTATTATTCTGTATAGGATTGGATATTTGGCAATATAGTTTGAAGTTTAACGACAGTTACTGTTATTGAAATTTTAATGTGAAATACACCACTTTTCTGCTTGAAACTTAGCCGGCTGAGATTCTTTAATTATTTTATCTTCGGATTTGCATTCATGATCAAAATAACAGTATAATACTCTTCAAATTTATGGAGATTTTTTTCTAAAAAAAATATCTTTTTATGTGTTACATGATTTTTATTACTCTTGCAATATTTATCAAGAATGTCCATGAGGCATACCTAGGTGCTGGGAAGCTGAAACTTGTTTAAATTCCCAGATATGTGTGAAAGTTGTATATATATCATTAAAACTTAACATTATAAAACTTAACTTGTACATTGTATTTAAAATTTGAATACGTTTTTGTATATCTATAAATTTTTGCAAGTTTTCTTTTGCAATATTCTGCAGATATGTAGCAGAGAAAAAAAGCTAAATTAGAAAACACAAAACTACTGATTACATATATACCAGTAAATATTGTGTTAAATGCTCAAATTTGCTGATTATTGGTACTGAAATGTGTGTTTGGGGTTGGGGACAAAGGCAAAATTAATCAATGTCTTTATTCGGATGTTATTTTGTACCCATCAGTTTAAGATTCCTTATGAAAGTTTTTTAACTGGCATGCATATGCTCTGTTCATTGCACCGCAAATTCTGACCAATTAACATCTTAAAATAAAATTATGCGCATATTAATTAAAAAAATTTTTTTTTTTTAAAATTTTTTAAAAAAAATTTTTTTTTTTTTTTTTATATAAATATATAAATAAAAAAATAATAAAATAAAATTTTAAATAAATTTTTTAAAAAAAAAAAAAAAAAAAAAAAAAAAAAAAAAAAAAAAAATTATTTTTTTTTTTTTTTAAAAAAATTTTAAAAAAAAAAAAAAAAAAAATTTTTTAAAAAATTTTTTTTTTTTAAAAAAAAAAAAAAAAAAAAAAAAAAAAAAAAAAAAAAAAAAAAAAATATTTTTTTAAAAAAAAAAAAAAAAAAAAAAAATAAAAAAAAAAATTTTTAATAAATTTTTTTTTTTAAAATTTTTTTTATTTTTTTTTTTTTTTTTTTTTTTTTTTTTTTTTTATTAAGTCAATTACTAGGAAATAAGTAGTGTTAACTCAACAACTTTTTACTACTTATTTTCTTCATCTCAAATCTCCTCTTGAATACTTTTATCATAATAATTCCATAGATGTTTCCATCATGTTTGAAAAATAGATATTTGCAATTTATTATCATATATTGATATTCTTATTTTATTAATCACTCTGGCTGAAATAACAAAACATGAGTTATGACCAGATATTTCAATCAACCATACCACTTCTGCAAAAGTAAGACATGAAATTCCTCTTGAAAAGGAAATAAAATACAGTAACATACCTTGGCAAAGTTTAAAATAATTATGTGACACTAAATAATTTGATGATGTACATTTTTGTAAACGTTACTAAGATTGGTATTCAATTTAGTATGCTGGCACGGTATTACACCTTCGTGTCATTTGTGACATTATAATTTGATATTAGATTCGAAAAATATGTAAGATTCAAATGTCAAGAACATTGTTCTGTAACTGTATTAAAGCTGTTACAATACTTTAAACATATCAGGTATGAGAGAATGTTATGGTTGTGTTTTGATTTCTTTCTTTCGCATACTGTGTAATAAGTACAATGTAGTTTACAATAGTACACATATATGCCTACCATACTCGTGTATACACACTTATGCATACATTAGTGAGGAACACATGCTTGTATAATGTACCTCACTTTGGTATATGTATAAACATTTGTGCATACCTAGGTGTGGTGACTACTCATTTTGTGTAAGTGGACATTTGTTAAAACTTCCTATGAAGAAATAATTGTATTTTGAAGTATTGACAGTTTTCAAAGAGAGAAATATTTCAACTGAAGAGCTTTTTATAGATTATTTACTTTGAGAGCTCTTTAGTTACTGTGTTACTCGTAAACTAGGAGTTATTTGTATTTAAAGCTTACCTTGGTTCAGAGTTGTGAGACTATGGAGACGAGTCTCAAGTCCTAGCCTTTTGATTGGTCAGAATTGTAAATGAGCACAATTCAAACCAATCAGAAGCTACAGAATTGAGACTGGTTCCCAAGCAAAGCATTTTTCAATATGCTTTTACCCAGTCTGGAATATCATATCATATATTATATTTCATCATATATATATATATATGTTACATAAGATTAAGTTGCATCCAGGAATGAATTATTTCTCAAAGAGGAAATTTCTAACATGACTTACAAGTTATAGACAACTTACAGCCATCCAGAGAAACAAAGAAATTATTATTTAAAAAAATGGCTATTGTCTTCATTCTGAAATATAGCAGGTCCTTTAATATACTGTTCAATGTAAATTGTATTAGCTTTTTACAAGAGATATGTATGTAGATCTTATTATCTGATTTCTAACATGCAGTAAATAGCTGATTTTCCTCTTGTCGGCTCAGCAACTTTTTGTATAAGATGCATACACATTCTCTGTTTAATTCTGTCATCTTGTTACTGAAAAGTGTGTTTATTTACAGAAGTGCAGATATTTTACATTAACTTTTTTTATATTTTCTTATTTAAATGAAATAAATAGAACATTATTGTGACAAAAATCTGTAGTGATATCTGTTTCCTCAACTGTTTGACTGTTAAATTGAGCATATTTGTTGTTTTGCACGAAAATAAATACTCTACTCATTGTATCATAGATATTGTTTTTTCTTAGAATGCTTGAAGAAGAAGAAGAGCTTTCTCACATTTGGCAGATATGAGAATCATACATTTGCCCAACGTGTTAGTCACCACCTGGTCAAATACATCATCGTGCCAAATAGTCGAAGACCCTCTTCCTTTTATCATCTTGATTGTTATCTTTATTGGATGTGATTGACATAAATACAGATTTAATTTAAACATTATAGAAGTTGGAGAGTATCAGTAAGAATAAAATACCACGTCTTTTCTATAAACAAATTTTCTGTAGGTTATTTTAAGATCTGTGGGGTTTTTAGGTTATTCAATCCCATAAAGAGATTAATCTTCAGAAAAATTGTGCTTCGTTTTGAAGAATTAATTCTACCCTCTCGCCGCCACAGGCTTTCAATGCATGACCAGGACCAAATGGTCTCTAACATTTCTGGCTCGACTTTTCTATGAAAAGGGGAGCTATCCTACTCGCCCCCCCAGCGTCGGCGTCAACAGGCGGCCACACCTTGGTTAAGTTTTTCGTACCACCCCACTTTATTTCAAAAGTATTAGAGGTATGGCTTTGAAACTTACCATACTTGTTTACCATCATAACCTCCATTCTACAGACAGAGTACATAACTCTGTCAAGGTTTTTGACAGAATTATGGCCCTTTTTTCCTTAGAAGTGTATTGAGCTTGGTTAAGTTTTCTCAGCCCCCCCCTCACTTTATTTCAAAACCATTAGAGGTTTGCTTTGAAACTAACGATACTTGCTTTCCTTTACCATCCCGACCTTCATCAACAGACGGGACATAACTCTGTCAAGGTTTTGACAGAATTATGCCCCCTTTTTTTCCTTAGAAAGTGTTTGAGCTTGGTTAAGTCTCCCGCCCCCTCCACTTATTTCAAAACCATTAGAGGTATTGCTTTGAAACTAACCATACTTGTTTACCATCACGACCTTCATCAACAGACAAGAGGACATAACTCTGTCAAGGTTTTTGACGAATTATGCCCCTTTTCGACCCTTAGAAAATACATTGAATATGGGTAAAATCCACTTATTGCCTTAACCCTTTTGAGATATTGCTTTGAAACTTTTAATGCTATTTCACATCATTCCCCCCTGCCCGCATAAGAGAAGGTAACTCTGTCAGGGATTTGTTTTAAAAATTAAGGCATTTAATCGACTTAGAATCTTGGTTAAGTTTTTCGTACCGTCCCTTTTTGGACTGAACTTGTTTGAGATATTAATTTGAAAGTTGGAATACTTGTTTACCATCATGATTCCCAAACTGGGCGGAGAAGGTATTCTGTCAAGGATTTTATTTGAATTATGGCCCTCTTTTGACTTAGAAACTCAGTTAAAATTTTCATTCTTGTCCACTTGTTAACTTAACCATTTGAGATTTACTTTGAAAGTTGGAGTACTTATGTACCATCGTAAGACCTATCTGTAAGCAAAAGAAGATAACTTGTGAAAAATTTTCTTGATTTGTACTTAGAAATTCCTAGTTAAAGTCTTGTGTGCCCTTAACTGTCAAAGTTTTGTTTTTTGGCAGCATAAAAAGTCGACCCGGTCCTACTTACAGCTCTTGTTTTGGTCCTGGTCATTACTCGAAAACCTGTGATCCCTGCTAGGGAATTGCTTAAAATTTGTTGCACATGACTAAAAGGTCAGGGCAATAGAGAGAACAACTGGATAACCACTGAAGTATCACTTTGTTGGAATGTCAGTGGGTGCTTGGTCCATCTGGCATTCTTGTTGAGCCATTTCTTGGGAACAACTGGCATCGATACAGTGACACTTCATAGATGGCTTCACTTTCTAGAGGAGATGTGCATATCTGCACATCACCAGTTGAATGACTTTTCTCTTAGCTACAGTATTGCCCATTGATTACTTTTTCAAATACCTTCGTGTCCGTGGTATTTCTCAGCAACCATCAGCTGAAATTCAACAAATCTTCATGGGATGACTCGAAAAGAGGAGATGCACATGTTACCAGCATGTTCTGTTTCAATGATGGTTTGCTTACTTTCTCACAAAAACCTTACGTTGGAATGAGGATTGGCCATGTAAACATGGCTCTTTTCAGAATCCGTTAAGTTTTTACAAGTTGTGATTACTTTGCAAATCGTCAGATATTGTCTGCAGTCCACTTTCAAATAGTGTCGCAGATGCTTTTTCCTCTGTGTGGTGAAGCCATTTTCATGCAAGAGTTTTTGTTTGATGTTCAGCTGTTTAAAAGAATCGCCTCCACATTATAGGTTTCTATAACTAAATGTGAAGTGTCCGCTAAAATGAACTTAAATCAGGGTATTCTTGTATTCCAAACGGAGAACATTTGGTTTAAACACATGTTCAGACATGTGACATTGACTTTCTTGTATAATAGCTAACATCCTTTATTTTCTGTTTTTACTTTTTAGCTCACCTCAATTCCATTGCATGCTGAACTCTGGTTGTTGCTATGGAAACAAATAGGAGAAGCTTTAAAAATCTGTTCCTCTGAAACCGCTAGGCCAAAGAGCTTATAGTACACCTTTAGGCGAATTTTAGCTCGACTTTTTGAAGAAAAGGGGAGCTATCCTACTCTCCTTGGCGTCCACGTCTGCATTGGTGTCACACCTTGGTTTTTTGTACCACTTCAAAACCATTAGAGGTATTGCTTTGAAACTTACCATACTTGTTTACCTATCATAGCCTCCATCAATAGACAAGAGTACATAACTCTGGCAAGGTTTTTGTCCGAATTATGGCCCTTTTTCGAGTTAGAAAGTGCATTGAGCTTCGTTAAGTTTTTCGTTAAGTTTTTCGTACCACCCCACTTTATTTCAAAACCATCACAGATATTGCTTTGAAACTTACCATACTTGTTTACAATCATTACTTCTATCCACAGACAAGAGTACACAACTCTGCAGAAGTTTTTGTCACAATTATGCCTCTTCTTTGACTAAGAAAATACATTGAATTTGGGTAAAATCCACTAAGTCTTATTGACTTAACTCTTTGAGATATTGCTTTGAAAGTTGAAATATTTGTTTGCATCATTACCCCCATCTGTAGACAAGAGAAAGTAACTCTGTCAAGGATTTTTTTAATTAAGGCCCTTTATCAACTTAGAATCTTTGTTAAGTTTTTTGTACCAGTCCACTTTTTGACTAAACTGTTTGAGATATAACTTTGAAAGTTGGAATACTTGTTAACCATCATGATCCCAAAACATAGACAAGAGAAGGTAACTCTGTCAAGGATTTTATTTGAATTAGAAACTTAAATTAATTTTCATTCTTGTCCACTTGTTGACAACCATTTGAGATATTACTTTGAAAGTTTGAATACTTATGTACCATCATGACGCCTATCTGTAAGCAAGAGAAGATAACTCTGTGAAAATGTTTCTTGATTTGTACTTAGAAATTCCTAGTTAAAGTCTTGTGTGCAACTGTCACTGTCATGCACATATATCATTAACCATTTGAAGTATTAATCTACAACTTTGCTGTAGTATTCAGAGATATTAAACATTTAAGTTTGATAACTCTTGACTTGATATCTTGCTACTTTTGGCCCTTGTTTATACAGATCCTTGTTTTAACTGTCAAAGTTTTGTTTTATTAGCAAGCACTAAAAAAGTCGAGCCTTCTGACAGCTCTTGTTTAAAGATTTATGTCAGGAAGGAAGAAAATTCAAGCCATGATGTAAAAGGCGACATTAAACCTGATCGGAGGATCAGTCATAAATTTTGTAGTACCATTTAGAGTCTAGATCCTGTGAATAAACACTGCACTTATATAAAAATCGTATAGCAATAAAGCATAATTATGAAATAAGAAATGATACACATTTATCAGGAAAAACTATACAGTTGATTATGTTTATTTTGGCAAGATATCATACAGTATAGACAGCATATACGTGTACAGTTTTGTTGAATATCCATTGCAAACAGCGCAGTGGTGTAATCACATATAATTAATTACAGTTCACATTATTAAACACAAATTAGATGTAAACAGTGTCTTTTGAATAACGGCCAATGTTGTGTAGGTGACCAGACACCAGCGCTGCTTGATGATCAACAGAAATGATACTACGCTACAAAATAAATTACTTGCAAAAAATGATGCAAGTTTTTGCTAGTAATAGCTATCTTGTGTTAGAAAATGCTCTTTTGGATACTCCCTACTTTCTTTTTTACTGTTTGCTATTGAAACACATTGCAAAATCGTCTGAATGATACAGTTCGTTTCTACACTGTCTTGTAAATGTTCTATAAAAATTTAGAAAACGTGATGAGTGGTTTGGTTTATTTTTACGCCAGGTGATGTAACTCTCTTGCAGGAACAGAACTGTTAATAGTACTATTCCCCGAGATTTCAAAAGAATTAATTTACAGCTTCCCATGAAAAATATTTAGATTTATGGGCAGTTGAACGGTATAAATGCAATCAGGACATTCCACTAATGAGAACACCAGAGAAGCTGTTCCAAACGTTGGAAGACTTCCAGATATCATTCCCACTAGAAGACCCTCCGCTCTTAACCCATACACGTTCCTTAGCATCGAGTATTGCAACAGTAGTTACTGTTTGACATCCTTTGTAACTTGAGCCTTCGTCAAGGAAGCAACTTTTCAGAATTGTCCCTTCTCCGGTTGAAATTTCAATGAAAATGAATCGATTATTATTGACACAGAGATGCACGTTGAACAAATATACACCGCTAACAGGTGTAACGTAGACTCCCGTTTTGTTGTTATACCCGGAACCTTTGTCAAAGGCAGTGGTAGTAAATATCAACGTTTCACCATTATCCGGTTCGGTGTCCTCTACATTATGAGCATGGAAGGCCACAGCTTGCACTTGTGAAAAATCTAGAAATAAATAACGCTGAAATTTGTCTGTTTTACATAAATTACCTCTGCTAAAGTATTTGCTCTAGTTTGGTGAATTTCTAAGACAATTTCAAATGTTAAGAATGGACGAAATAATTAAGCCGCCATACTTCTGCTGGTTCGAATTTCATCCACGATCTATACACGAGTAAACCACTAAGACTGAAAACGTCTTTTCACTGGATGTGTCTGACCAAAGGTGTGCAATTTGTTAGGTTGATTTGAGACAGAGTCCGTATATTATACGGACCCTGTCTAAGACTGGAGGTACGGTTTGTCCACTGTGAAACAATAGCGTTTGCAGAACGGTTGTACGTTTTAGAGACGACATAAAAATGTTTCCTCTCTTACATTTACCTGTTTTTTTTTATTTACAAAGACATGATGTAAACTCGTTATTTAAAATTAATTCAAAGAATTTAAAGAAATTAAGATTCACTGAGTTTCTTTTATATATGCTAGGTTTACATTATGTTCCCGGCGGCCACGGCAATCACGTTTCAGTACGTTATAGGCCGTAACAAAACTTGGAGGCGGTACGTAGTGGGACAGGAAGCATGTGTATTCCCCGGCATCTCACGGTCCTTTCAAGTTTTCTCACGTTCAATCACGGCGATGATTTCTATTGTATGGTATGGTATATTAGGGTGGTACCCACATGACCAACGCCCCCAGAAGAGGTTAGTTATTTTAGGTTTCCGAGGATAGAAAAAGATACAGAAAGGTCCCAATTCCAGAGACACCCCTGCATGGTTCTTTTAACATGCCAGGTGTATAGCACCCATACATGGGACCTCGGTTTTTGTCTCATCCGAAAGACTGTTAGTAACTTTAGTTTGTCAACCCCGAGAATCGAACCCGCTACCTCGAGGTTACAAGTCTCGTGCTCTACCGATTGAGCTAACTTGGCTGACCTGCTATTGCGTAGGAGGCCTTCTCTTTATACCGTGGGCACAAACGTGCTCCAAAGTTGCCCGGCGTCAACGTTTCATCCGTAGAAACCCTTGACAGAACGTGAAAAACGTGTCAGACTTTGATCAGAACGTGAGAAACGTGTTAGACCTTGATCAGAACGTGTCGGACTAGAAGGGAACGTACTGGCATCCGTGGTAGACCGCGGGCCGAACCGTAGTGCGCCTTGGATCCTGCGGGACTCAGCTCCTCTCCCCCCGTCACGGATCTACCGTGATAGACAGTAAGAAAACTTGGCTAGACCTAACAAAACTTGAATACAGAGAAAAAAATGGCCAAAATCCCACGGTGCACTACGTTTTGGGCAAACGGGGCTGCTGTGTCCGCCGGGAACATAATGAAAACTTTTATTTACGCCGAGGAAACATTAATGTTTTATACACTTATATGTTTCCGTCAAAGTTAAAGAAGTCGCTCTTCAACTAAAGTGAAAGAGATCAGTACGCTCGCCCAAAAATGTGATCCGGCCATGGCCGAATACGACCTTGACATTTGTCTACAAAATGTATAAATGCTGGTAAATGTAAATGATCATGTTTATTTTAAATGTTTTAGGTCAAACATTTTATTTTCCGGAAATTCGAGTGTCTATCTTTGAATACGTAAGTACTGAAATAATATTTAAAAAAGAAATCGAAAATAAATACACATGAATAAATATGAATAAAATAATTAAAATGTTTTCGGTATTTTGACAAATTTCGAAAGAAGCAACAAGCCTGACTTTGAATGGTACCTGCTAACTTAGTTTTCACTTCATCAACAGTCTGCTTGTTGTTATCCATCGCAAGGTTCCAATCCTGTTTTGTTTTCTCCAAGTCAGTTTGCATCCCATCAAGTGTCTTTGACATACTTTCTTGCTTGTTCTCAATCTCTGATTTCATTTGGTTTACATATATTTCAGTTTTTATCATTTTTTCAAGTGTTTTCTCTACAAAATGAAAACTTGAACATTCGGGCTCAGTTGCATTAACAACAACGCACAAAAGCGCAAAGAGAAACAAATTTGCAAACATCTTTATAATGTGGTATCCAAACCGATTCTGATCTTTTGCAAGATTTTCCCAGCTAGAACACGAGGGGTGATCCAGAATTAACCAGAATATTTCTATAACTTAGTACTATGACAGAGCTTGTGAAGCAAGATAAAAAAATCACACAATTCGATGTTCCGTCCCTATTTGAAGATCCTTGAAAAGTTAACTCCATTTGTCCCCCAAAAATACATTAAGAACATACAAAAGCAGAGTGCATGTAACAGCCAGAAGGGGAGCGTCAACAAACTGAACATGATGTTGCGCAAAGTAAACAATACATTCTATCTATCTGTCAACACGTGAGGAATTCACACGGTGCAGAATTTGTTCATGTGAAGCTGCCCTGGTAATGTACAATATACCGTACCGTTACTATACCCAGTTTCGCATGGCGACCCGCCTGTCACTATCGTCAGCACATCTTGCGTTCGAGAAACACGAACGAACATGTACCATCCGCGCGTGGACAGCTACCGCTTTTCCTCTCGTCGTATCGTTGAGGTGAGAAATTGAAAACAAAATTCTTTATTACAACGTATTCAGAACATCACCTGGAAACGTAAAATAAATATAACAAGAGAAAATTTACGAAAAGTAATACTAATATTTACTTAAAATGCTTTGGAAATGCACTTTTTTCCAAAAGCGTCTGCAACGCTTTATGTCATTTCGTGGTGCATATTTTCTTGTAACAGCTATATTTCTATAATGTTTATCGATTTTGTGTCTAATTTCTAGACTTTAAAGACATTTTTAAAGAGACTTATTTTTTCAGTAAAATATGTGTGCCAGTAGCTCTAAGGGCACGTAGGCAGTTATAGGAGTCTATCTCTTCAAATGAATAAATTAATCGTATGAAAAATACTTAACGCTTAAATTTACCTTTCTTTGAATCAACTTTGTGCAAAATGTTAAAAGAATTTATCGTTTAAACATTATTTTACTTAGTTATTATTTTAGATATGTTCAGAATCATTAATTACAGGACCAGAAAGGATTTATTGGGACATCAACAGATGTCAAAATCCAGAAAGTTAATAAAATATTCAGATGAAAACAGTAACGTATGACAATTCATATTTTGAAATAATATATAGCTATATAATGATGTACAAAGTGTCAGCACCCGATCTATACACCTGAATTACACATTAGACATCCCCGCAAATGTTGCTTGCTATCTAGGACTGTAAAGGTTCCATCGTTATGCTTCAATTCTTAATCAACCAAACTGATTATGATAATTATTTTGAACGAAACCAAAGTCTCCAGTGTATCTGCCAAGGCTGCCTTTTGTGATACATGTCTAAAGATAACAATAAATATTTTAGTATAGATTACTTTTGAGCAAGTATCTAAGCATGTTGTTATGTTGAGTTTCAGGTTCCAAAATTGATTGGCATAACATTTTGAAATTGTTCCCGATATATCTATTAGAAATAAATACTGAAAACGCCTAACATAAGACTTGGCAGGGAATGGTAGTTCTCATACATACGTCTTCAAAGATTGCATTCAAAACGTCGAAACCAATGAAGGGGCCATGGAGCTATTAAGTCTGAAACATTTCAAGCATAACGGTCAAGCGGATTTTGCCCTATGGATACAAAGTGGCAGACATCTGAGAGTCTATTCAGACAGTCTACCTCCGTGTTCCAGTGCATGGTTAGAGTCGTTGACTTGCTCATAGAATTGAGAGTCAAACCATGCGGCAACTTTATGTCAATATTTCTAAGTTGCAACCGTTTAAGAGTTGAGACATGCACAAATGAAATGAAAATGATTTTTCATATCTTTTTGCACTTTTGTAGATCTTCCGACAAAACCTGTTAATAAAGCGTAGAACTTTTCAGTGAGTGATAGTTTTGTTTTTGTAATAGATAGTTTACCTTCTATATGTTTTCATCCTGTTTAAAACTGGAAATAATCTTGTGTGCATTTAAGTCCCGTTATTTGGAACTATGAATCTACCGATATAAACGATCCGTGATAACAATTTTCGATTACATAAAGTTCCAGAATCACTCTCAATTTACTTATATAATAAAATTAATTTACAGATACAGTATATTGATAGAACCATGTTCTGTTCACTCTAAAACAATATTGACATATGCCCTTCTTATGTATTCGCGTCGTTTCTTTTCGAAAAAGAGTTTCCAGAAAGTCTTTCTTATTTTTTGCAATGTCATTGAACAAATATTGCGCTATATTTCTAACATGTACTTTTCTTCAAATTCACATGCAACTTTGTAATCAGTTCAACATTTAAAACATTATGAGACAGTGTTAACATTAACACTTAAAGAAAATATAATCAAATTTAGTATGTGTGTACAGCATACCAGTTTGCTTGTAACTCGCAAACAGTGCCCCGGATGACTAACTGGGTAAATGCGGGTTTTGCAAATATTGCCTTATCTCCCTAAATAGGACAGACTCAAAATTGACAAAAAAAACGACAATAAGCATTTATTTCCAAGGTTCTTCACGTATATGACCTGTGCCATATCTTACATAGACTAGTAATTGATACATATTACATACACAGAGCGTAATTATAGTAAATGTAACAAAACAAAGCTAGGATGATGAGGAAATGTGACGACCATTCATTAGGACGATAAGGAAATACTATAGCACACCGTGATGGTGCGAAATGTGTAAACATATAAATACGATGCGAAAATGCATTCTTCAACACATTAGGATGCAGACTGCACGTTTATACGATGCAATAAGATAACTCTGAATGGCGCGGAAATACATAACATTATAAAACGATGCGGAAAAAAAACAGTTTCAATTTAAGATAAGGCGTAATTTCGATTACATGGCATTACGGTACAACACGGAAATACGACAACACGATGCAAACTACTGATTCGCAATTTTACATCGCGTTATCGTACTTTAGTAATCTTAGTAGTTGAAAGGGAGGATCAATGAAGCTCCTTGTTTTATGTACTCTAGAAATATTGACTTCACTTTCATTGGTAAGTTCAGTACAGTACAAACCATTATCTGACATGAGCAGTCTTAGATACGAGTTTTATATAAATATTTGCGTATCTAAAGATAAAGGTATCAAAACAAAATGAACTTTAAACTTTCTTGTGTGTGGATTTTAATATTTAGCATCACTGAATATACACAAGGTGAGTTTTTCTTTCGCAATTCTTACACGTAGTTCGGGATATCGAATCCAATCAGTGCCGGAACTGCACCACTGCTTCAAGTTTCAGTGCGATTACTAGCAAGTAGCGATCATAGAACGTAGTTGCAATAAGGTTTCAACGACTCTGATATAATAAAAGAGATCAGCTTGAAGTTGTTGTTTTTATGTATTTTTACATGTCCTCCTAGAGCAGTGAATGAAATACATACAGCTGGTTCTGACGTCATCGGATCTATCACAAAAACTCCGTAGGAACTTCTACGGAAAAGGCCGAGCGATGTTCCAATTGTATTTAGTTTGTCAGTTTCTGTTGTTTTTTTATGGGATAAGATTCCGATTACCGTAAAATCTTGCATCGTGCAGAGGCAGAAAAAAGCTACATGTAATCGTTGCAGGGCTTTCACAGACAAACCATTGTACATACCATGGCAACACGTATCACCTGGGTGACGCCTGGATAGATGACCACGTGTGTGATGTGTGTATGTAATGAGTATGGGATACAGTGTTATGCCCATCTTGATGGACCTTGCAAATTCAACAGTAGGTTGTCTTTTTATATAGCCCTCGTTGCAAACTTGTATCTTACGGTCAGTGTCTGTTAAAGTCACGGTCAGTGAAAGCTTTGGTTCAAAGGATTCAAAACTTGCAACGTCGTATTTTACAAAACCTTTTTGAATAGAAAATGCTTATCTTTATATACTATTGTCTATCAGTATCAAGCGCACATTTGATGTTACGTTTTCAGGCACCGTTGCCAATGCAGGTGACCAGGTGTACGTATGGATTGAAACGATACTCGGGACGCGTTTTCCGCACTGGACGGCTGTAACAAATGTCTGTGTACAGAGCTAGGTATGCAGTGCACAATAAAGGCATGCAGTACTTCAGGCTTCGGTAGGTTTCCTTCCAATATAGTGGTATGATACACATAAAGTGGACCACTTAAAATTGTAAAGCGGAAGAGTGCAATCTTTAAAGCATTGCTTAATAGTTTCATATAACATCTGATAGTAAACCATAACAAACAGGATCTGTCCCTCATAAGTGAAGAATGCCCCCCGAAAGAGGTGTCTCACAGTCCGTGTCCTCTCCATGTGCTTAACAATTGTGCCATGTAATTCTAAAATCATTCCATGCATGACAGAGTTACCATGCATACAGTATTCCATTACCTTTAAACTCTTAGTGTGACCTTGACCTTTGTGGTAGGGACGTGGGTCTTGCACACGACACATCGTCTTGATGTGCTGAACATTTGTACCAAGTTCTTTTATATTCAATCAATACATGAAGTTACAGTCCGGACACGAATATGTGCATATATACACGATTCTATTACTTACAAACACTGTGTATGACCTTGACCTTTGAGGTAGGGACGTGGGTCTTCCACATGATACGTCGCCTTGATGTGCTGAGCATTTGTGCCAAGTTTTTTTTAAATCAAACAATACATGGCAAAGTGACAGTCCGGACACGAATGTGTGCATATATACAGGATGCTATTACTTTCAAACTCTAAGTGTGACCTTAACCTTTAATGTAGGGACATGACATTGCACGCGGCACGTCGTCTTGATGTGCTGAATGTTTGTGCCAAGTTATTTTAAGATCCTTCAATGCATGACAAAGCTACGGCCCGGACACGAAAACATGTAAGGCCGTCGCACGGACATACTTACCAGACGGACTTTGTGAGGTTATCCCTTTGATCTTTCTTTGATCTTTTTCAACCCCACAATACAATTATTTAACCCCACAATACCATTTTTAACCCCATAATGACGGAATAAACTCAAAGAACCTCACAATGCTAAGTTGTACTCAAACCCTAACCCCGTAATGTCTACTGGGCGTATACGGATGGACAGACAGACGGACGGACGGTGCAATTTTAATATGCCACCCTTCGGGGGCATAATAAAAAGAAATGAAAATTCTGCAAGGGATCAAACAAAAATGGAATCGCAGTTGTTTAAAACCGTATTTGCTATGAATTTCCATATCAAAATTTTTGAGTCATTTGTTGTTATACTGTGCACGTACTATTTTGGTTTTAAAACATACTAAACATATACATGTATGACCTTATAAGCAAATTATATCACGTGATCTGGCAATGGGTCTTTAAAAATAACGTTATTTTTCAAGCAACACCGTCCAAAGAACCACTGTACGGAGAGTGTATGTATGACGGGGGATGGTATCGATTTCACACACAGTGGCTGGTACGTGACGGTATGACTACACTAAATCTTTTTCCATAGACTTACTGTATAGCATTTAAGCACGGTCCGCAATAAATCTGTAGAACCACCTTAGCCACACCCAAAAATGCCCTTTTTTATATACATATAGTGATACTTTATAGCCGAAAATTGCACCAGTAGGACATCACCCCCTCGTCTGTAGGATTTTTGTTTACATTCTGTCAAAAAATTCAATATTTTCAGATAGCCACAGAACACCGTAAAATTAATCAGAAAATTAATAAACTACTTTTTGGTTCTGTTCAACCATTGTACTTTCGATTTTAATTCTAGAAAACTTTAGTGCTACTAATCATTTTAAACCAATCAGAAACCACAGATATCTAATAGGTCCGCAAGTTCCCTACACAATTTGGCTGGTTCCAAGTCTCACCGATTTAGTGAAGTCATACCTGACGGATGTAACACATGCTACTGTTATAGCATAGGAAACTATCGAGGCGGTCACGTGTGCACAGAAAGTAAATTTTCGAGCACTGGATACAGTACACCTGTTATTACAAGATGAGACTTTTCCTAAAACACTTTAAGCATCTTTGAGAAGTTTAATGACAACAATAAATACATGTTATTCCTTCATTTTGGGGGTATTTCTGCATTTCAAGAGATTTTAAAACTTCGTTTAACTTTTTCAATCGCGGTTTATTTCAAGTGAGCACCCCTATGAAACAATAATGTTAATGTCCAAACTGGAAATATAAAACTCCATTTTAAAAATGTTGCAGGCTATGGATTAATTATGCCTACATGGCAGACAATGCAATTTGTGTCTTGCAGTGCCGTGACTCAATTTACACACTCTGTGACAGGATAAGGCTGTGCCCTCTCAGACACACATTTAGCAATTTTGGTGTTGTATATAGAGTTAAAATATAGATTGTAAGCCCTTACCAAGTCCATTTTTCTGCAGGAAACTATTTTAGTATGTTAAATGTTCCATAAGTTTATAGTAAAGCATGCTTATACAACATGTTCCAAATCCGAAACATAGCTGCTGTAAGCATTACAAACTTATCTTTCATAATGTTAAAGAATAAATGTAAGATTTCATTAATGGCTCATGTTGATATTTTTAAGAACACAACCAAATCATTATATATGATGCTATACCAGGACTAGTCCAAATGTCTCACCTGATAGAGCCTTCAATTTAGGTCACCTGATCAAAATCAACACATACATTAGATTATCACATTATTTATACTTTTTGATATTTCTTTCATACCAATTTATCATACAATGTACATTTGTATCATCATGATTTTAAAACATGCTAAATTTGCACATGAATCTAGACATATGCATAATAGTCAATTTATAGTGAAAATGGAAGAAACACTTTTCCAGACACTGTCAAAAACAGAACAATGGACTAAATATTACAACATTTATTGATGGAAGACATAAATAACTGGTGTACATATATCTGTGTGTACATGTTTCAATGTGTACATATGTACCGGGTGAAAGAGATGCATCAGCATCTCTATTCTGCATGCACAATTTCTTTGCTAGCTAATACTGCTATACCTGTATTGCCTTTCAACATCTTAATCGTGTTTAATTTTTTGCCTCATAATAATTATGTGCAAACTACGAAAGGTTTGCAATGCTTTTGGTGAGGTCATCCATTGATAGATTTGATACCTTGGCATCTGGTTAGCTAGATGTTAGAATTAAGTCTTAAATCCAACCATACAAGTGGCAAAAAATCCTATTTCCTTTTCTATGGGCATTAACTAATTGATCATCAAACTGTAGTAAAACTACTTTTGGTTGTCTCCCTTGTAACCTTCTTTTTTCAAAAGTTCCTCATCTGGGTAAGAAACTTACATCCTTCCTAGTGCGTATTCCATCGATGATAAACAGTAAAATATACTATTTGACTTCATGACTTTTTAATCAGAAACAGTTTTTGCAAGTAACTCTATATATTATTATTTCTTTGAAAATAAAACGCTACATTTGAAATAGAAAGCAAGCAAGGTAGTTTCAATACAAAATGTACTTTCAAGACAAGAGTTGCTTACACATCTCTTTCGCAGTTACACCTTAAGTTTTAAGTTTTCTGCTTTGTCAGAATATGAAAATAATACAAATTTCATTTACATGTGTGCAAAAATGTTTTGTTCCTTTTGTAATAAAAAGTGTTGAAAGCATTATTGTAGAAATGTTTAATTTATAAACATCTTGATGATGTCAATGTGTTTATATTTCCAGTTAAACTTTCATAACTCATAACTTTCAAATTACCGTAAATCCGCACCTCAAAGTCAATCACATTAAATCAACCCTAGCGTTGTTTCCTAAAAGATTTCTTTGTTTACATATGATTTTCTCTCACAATATAAACAAATGTACAATAAATGCTGTGTCATTCTGAAGTAGAAATCTTTACCAAAAGAGATACATGTAGTCTAATAAAGGAATAAGCTATTTGCCTAACTTACAATATACATGGCAAGCTTATGACATCCAACAGAGTAACACTAAGTAAGCTAACATGCATCCATTCTATTTTTAAGAAGTCTATTTTTGTTAGAATAGTAAGTCATATTTAACAATTCAAATCTTGTGTCTTTCTATCTTAAACTTCATAAACCATTTATGACAGTGTAGTAAAGTTACCTTTTAGCAGTTACGGTCTTGTGGTGCTTTTACTCAATCTTACGTAATATATGTAATAAATACAAAGTCATTTAAACAACCTTTTAGCAAAATATTTATTGCCGTAAATGACTGGTTCGAAAAGCTCAGCCAGGAAACTATACATATCTGGGTAATTATATTTTTATTTGACTGTATAGACTCTAGGTCTCTTCTACATTGAGAAGAAACAACAATCTGTTTTGATGAATCTATTTTAAACTAAGTCATTATATGTAAGTATCAGAACATTATGCACAAAGTGGTAATGTGAAGTTATGAAACAGTGCAAAGTTATTTTGAACAAGTGCCAACCAAGTTTGCAAAATATGGTTTTGAATTGAAATAACTGAGACAGATTAAGACTAAGGATGGCACAAAGAATTAACAAATGACAAATTACATTCAAAATAGCTATAAAAAGTGCTCACATTTCACGAAAAATAATATAGGTCTAAACGTAGCTTAAGTTTGTCCTAAGGGAATTTACTAACTTAAAGTCAAACAATCTTAACTTGATTCTGGCCCTATATAACAATACTAAATGCAATAAGACCAATATAAGTCGGTTTTAGACTAAGGTAAACCAGTTGACCAACGGATAGCTCACAGGTCTATCAGTCAGGGGTTTCTCAACTGTAAGTTCCCTTATAATGTTATAGCCAGAGCAATAATTCTATCAAGAATAATTGACTATACTAAAACATGAACAGAGACAAGTCACTATAAAACGTGGTCTGTAACTTAACCTCATTATTGATTAAAAATAACTGTTACAAAATATGCCAAAATGTTTCCTAACTCTTAAAATAAAGAGAGTGCTTTGAATAAGTTAAAGATTTAAAAGTAACAAAAGTTCCTATCAAAGTACCGAATTAATTGTTAAAAGTGTATTTTAGAAAGTAATGGCCAAATGTCAAATTGAGTCAGAATTCGGCTATATACCCCTAAAATCTCTGCCAACCAATCGGAATCAACCTAAATGGTCTCTTCTGCTAATAGGGTGTACTTAACATCTTAAACTTTCTTAAAATAGGCTTATATGGTAGGCATTTGACATAAACATAACTGTATAAACATAATTTACATTATAATATTATAATATTAAGCAAATTTTGTTAAATGTAATCTAAATAGATGGAGAACACAACATGGGAATATGAATCCGTCCTGCTAAATAATAGACTGGACTCCCAGATGGAATCTTCCAATTTAAGGTATACTTAGGCTGGTCCATTTATCAATGGAAATGGTATTTTAGTCTCAAATACACTTTTTAAAGATAGGAAAGTACAACATACATAGATATATGTAAAATATACATGGAATACCTAAGAACTTTATATAAAACCATATTAAACAGTCAAATTGTTAACTTATCTAAAGATATGTTACTAAATATAGATTGTTCCTTTATGTAATGTCAGTATTTGGCAAGGGATATCATTCATTTTCCTCTAGTTATGTTTCAATATATATATTACAACACAAAAGTAACTTAGATCATTAAAAAACTAAATGATAGTATATACAAAAGATATAACATACATGGTTTTGTAAAATCACGATTTAGAAGTGTATTTAATGTGAAGGAATGTCCATACCTCTGTTTTAAGTAAAAGTAGTCCCTGAAGCACTACTTTTAAGCATCAAAATATACACAAAATGAATATAAGTTGTAGCAACAATAAACAACGTCCTTAATATCACTATCAAAGTCACTTCCAATTAAAATATATGTGTTCAAATGTCACAGCACTCTTAAAAGTCAAAAAGCACTACTTTGGAAAGCAAAAAATGAGGTTCCCATATATGGTTACTATGGTTACAAGGATCTTAAGGTAATCAGAATAGTTATAATAAGACAATTGACCAATCAGATAGGACTAACTGGACCTTGACTGCACACCAACAGTACTGGTATTAAAATTTAGAGAAAATCAATAATCAATAAACATTATGTAGTATCAATATATTATAAAATGTTACATCATCTGGTGAAGTTGAATTCCAACTTTACCACAACAGCAAGAATATCTAGAAAACACTGTCATCAAACAGCTGTAAATAATGCATTTAAAACTATGAAAAGTTAGAAGACTATCAGATGCAAGAATGCTCTTATATTCTTACTGTTTTATACATTAAATGTATATGAATATATTGTTGCCTGAAAGTGCATTATCCAAACCGGGAGCCTGGGACAGAACAAGCACACTCTTATTTTCCCTTGAGATTAAATGCAATAAAGTAAGCTTTGGATAGAAGATTTTTTTCAATATAATTATCAACAATGTAAAACGACCTAATGCGTAAAATGTTAAAAGGTGCGTGCAAAGACATTTATATACAGCCGATTAAGGAATTGTGCTTATGAGAACACCAGAGAAACTGTTCCAAACGGTGGAAGTTGTCCATAAGTCATTCCCACTAGAAGATGATCCGCTCTTGACCCATACACGTTCCTTAGCACCGAGTATTGCAACAGTAGTTGCTGTTTGACATCCATTGTATCTTGAGCCATCGACAATGCAGCGACTTTTAAGAATTGGCCCTTCTCCGGTTGAAATTTCAAAGTTAATGTATCGATTGGTATTGATACAGAGATGCACGTTGAACAAATATACACCGCTAACTGGTGTAACGTAGACTCCCGTTTTGTTGTTATACCCGGAACCTTTGTCAAAGGCAGTGGTAGTAAATATTAACGTTTCACCAGCACCCACTTCGGCGTCCTCTATATTATGAGCATGGAAGGCCACAGCTTGCAGTTGTGAAAAATCTATAAATAAATAACACTTAACATAAACACCTCTGCTGAAGTTTTTGCTCTAGTTTTGCGACTTGCAAAGACAATTTCAAATGTTTAGATTAGACGAAAGAATTCAGCCGTCATATTTCTTCTGGTTCGAATTCTGTCTACAAAATGTATTAATGCTGGTAAATATAGGGCGTAATTGATAATGTTTATTTTATCATTTTTATGACAACATTTCTTTTTCGTGAAATTTGATTGTATATCTTTGAATACTGAATTACTGAAACAATATTTAAAAAGAAATCGAAATATATGCACACGAAGAGCATGAATAAATACCAATAAAATAGTTAAAATGTTATCGGTATTTTAACACGTTTCGAAAGAAACAACGAGCTTTGTAATGGTTTTAAGTGATACCTGCTAACTTAGTTTTCACTCCATCGACAGTCTGCTTGTTGTTATCCATCGCAGAGTTCAAGTCCTTCTTTGTTTTCTCCCAGTCGTTTTGCATTCCATCAAGTGTCTTTGACATGCTTTGTTCCTTGTCCTCTATCTCTGATTTCATTTCGTTGACAAATATTTCAGTTTTTATCATTTTTTCAAGTGTTTTCTCTACAAAATGAAAACTTGAACATTCGGGTTCGCTTGAATTAACAACAACGCACAGAAGCGCAAAGAGAAACAAATTAGCAAACATCTTTATAATTTGGTATCCAAACTGATTCTGATCTTTTGCAAGGAGATTTTCCCAGCTAGAACACGAGGGTTGGGCCAGAATTAACCAGAATATTTCTATAACTTAGTACTAAGACAGGGCTTGTGAAGCAAGATAAAAATCACACAAATCGATATTCCATCCCTGGAAGATCATTGAAAATTTAACTCCATTTGTACAAAGAAAACAACATTCAAAATAAATACAAAAGTACAGTACACGTAACAGCAAGGTGGGGAGCGTCTACAAACACAACATGATGTTGCGCTTGTAACACTGCATTCAATCTATCTGTCAACACGTGAAAAATTTACCGGGTGCTGAATAAGTTAATATGAAGCTGTTCTTATGTACAGCATACTGTATCATTATTATACCCAGATTTGCATGGTGACCCGCCTGTCATTGTCATCAACACATCTTGCGTTCGAGAAACACTAACGATGACCATGTCCCATTGTATCGTTGAGATAAAAATTTGAAAACGAAATCCTTTATTACAACGTCTTCTGGCAGATATCAAACATCACCTGGAAGAGAAAATTTACGAAAATGAATACGAATTTCTACTTAAAATGCTTTGAAAATGCACTAAATTCTAAAAGCGTCTGCTACGCTTTATGTCATTTTGTGGTGCATATTTTCTCGTGATAACTATATTTATTACGTTTATCGGTATAGGTTTCTTCTAATTTCGAGACATAAAAGACGTTCTTAAAGAAATATATATGTACATGCGAGTAGCTAAAATTGGAACGCAGGTATTCATAGGAGTTTATCTCTACGAATGGAAAAGTTAATCGTATGAAAAATACTTAATGCTTAAATTTGCAAAATGTTTGAAAATATATATCGAGTAAACATTTGGATATGTTCACAATCATCAATGACATGGGACCAGTAAGGATTCATGGGGACAACAGCAGAATATGGTTTAGCTATATAACGATGTACAAAGTGTCAGCACCCGATCTATACACCTGAATTATATTTTAGACATCCCTGCAAATGTTGCTTGCTATCTAGGACTGTAAAGGTTCCATCGTTATGCTTCAATTCAACAAAACGGATCATGATAATTATTTTGAACGAAACCCAAGTCTTCAAGGTATATGCCAAGACTGTTGTAGGTTGTACATGTTTAGAGATTACTTTCGAGCAAGTATTTAAGCATATTGTTATGTTGAGTTTCAGGTGCCAATATTGATTGGCATAACAGTTTGAAACTGTTTCAGATATCTAATTGAATACTGTGTGGGAAATTAATACTGAAAACGCCGAAACCGTGTCTTAACTTGGCAAAGATGGCAGTGGTATCTTTCTCGTAGATACATCTTACAAAGATAAAAACATTGCATTCAAAAAGTCGAAACCAATGAACCCGTTATATGGAACTACAAATTTACCGATATAAACGATCCGTGGTAACAACATTCGATTACATAAAGTTCCAGAATCAATATCAATTTACTTATATAGAAAAATAAATTTACAGCAACAGAATATTGATAGAACCATGTTCTGTTCACTCTAAAACAATATTGACATATTATATGCTTTTCTTTCGTATTCACGTCGTTCCTTTACGAAAAAGAGTTTCCAGAAAGTCTTTCTTATTTTTTGCAATGTCATTGAAAATATATTGCACTATATTTCTAACATGTACTTTTCGAATCCACATGCAACTTTGTAATCAGTTCAACGTTTAAAACATTATAAGACAGAGTTAACATTAACATTTACAGAAAATATAATCAAATTTAGTATGTGTTTACAGCATACCAGTTTGCTTGTAACTCGCAAACAGTGCCCCGGATGACTAACTGGGTAAATGCGGGTTTTGCAAATATTGCCTTATCTCCCTAAATAGGACAGACTCAAAAATAATGTTTTGTTAATTTTACTTAAATACCATTACAAATTCAAATTTGACAAAAAGAAAACCCCGACAATAAGCATTTATTTCCAAGGTCCTCCGCGTATATGACCTGTGTCACATATTACATAGACTAGTAATTGATACATATTACATACACAAAGCGTAATTATAGTTAATGTAACAAAACAAAGCTAGGATGGTGAGGAAATGTGACGATCATTCATTAGGACGATAAGGAAATACGATAGCACATCGTGATGGTGCTAAATGTGTAAACATATAAATACGATGCGAAAATGCATTCTTCAACACATTAGGATGCAGACTGCACGTTTATACGATGCAATAAGATAACTCTGAATGGCGCGGAAATACATAACATTATAAAACGATGCGGAAAATAAAACAGTTTCACTTTAAGATAAGGCGGAATTTCGATTACATGGCATTACGGTACAAAACGGAAATACGACAACACGATGCAAACTACGGATTCGCAATTTTACATCGCGTTATCGCACTTTAGTAATCTTAGTAGTTGAAAGGGAGGATCAATGAAGCTCCTTGTTTTATATGTTCTAGAAATGTTGACTTCACTTTCATTGGTAAGTTCAGTACAGTACAAACCATTATCTGACATGAGCAGTCTGAGATAAGAGTTTTATATAGATATCTGCGTAACGAAAGATAAAGGTATCAAAACAAAATGAGCTTTAAACATTCTTGTTTTTGGATTTTAATATTTATCATCACTGAATCTCCACAAGGTGAGTTTTTCTTTCGTACTCGGATTAGTGCCAGATCTGCACCACTTCTTCCAGTGATCCTTGATTTCTGCACGGTTACTTGAAAGTAGCGATCATAGAACGTAGTAACAATGAGGTTGCATATATAATAAAAGAGATCAGCTTGAAGTTCCTCCTAAAATTGTCAAGGGAGAGCAGTGAATGAAATGCATAGGGCTGATTCTGACGCCATCGGATCAATCGAAACTCCATTGAAATTTCTACGGAAAAGGCCGAGCAATGTTCCAGTTGTATTTAGTTTGTCAGTTTCTGTTTTTTATGAGATTCCGAGTACCGTAAAATCTTGTTACATGTATCGTGCAGAGGCAGAAAAAAGCTACATTTAATCGTTACAGGGCTTTCACAGACGAACCCTTGCACATACCATGGCAACACGTATCACCTTGGTGACGCATGGATAGATGACCACGTGTGTGATGTGTGTGTATATAATGAATTAAATTTAAATTATGGTCCTTTAAACATAACAGTGCTGAAAGAAGCAATTGTTAAAAAATCCTTTCTTTACGGAGACATTGCCTCAAATACGTGTGGGGTAAGGTTTTATGTTAAACTAAATAGCGGTTTGCTTAGGATGCGCTCGTCTATATGGTAAGATACTTCTGGTAAAGGCGTGAACTTGTATTTTACGGTCAGTATATTTTAACGTCACGGTCAGTGTCAGATTTGGTTCAAAGGATTCAAAACTTGCAACGTCGTATTTAACAAAACCTTTTTGAATAAAAAATGCTTATCTTAATATACTATTGTATATCAGTATCAACCGCACATTTGATGACCATGTCTGTATGTATGGAATGAAACGATACTTGGTCGGGGACGCGTTTTCCGCGCTGGACGGCTGCAACAAATGTTTGTGTACAGAGCTAGGTATGCAGTGTACAAGAAAAGCATGCAGCACTTCAGGCTTCGGTAGGTTTCAATCCAATATAGTGGTTTGGTACACATAAAGTGGACCACTTAAAATTGTAAAGCGGAAGAGTGCAATCTTTAAAGCATTGCTTGTTAGTTTAATATAACATCTGATAGTAAACCACTACAAACATGAGCTGTCCCTCATTAGTGACGAATGCCCCCCGAAAGAAGTGTCTCACAGTCCGTGTCCTCTCCATGTGCTCAAGAATTTTGCCATGTAATTCTAAAATTCTTCCATGAATGACAGAGGTACCATGCATACAGTATTCCAAAACGTTTAAACTCTAAGTGTGACCTTGACCTTTGAGGTAGGGACGTGAGTCTTGCACGCGACACATCGTCTTGATGTGCTGAATATTTGTGCCAAGTTCTTTTATATTCAATCAATACATGACAAAGTTACAGTCCGGACACGAATGTGTATATATATACACGATTCTGTTACTTTCAAACTTTGAGTATGACCTTGAACTTTCAGGTAGGGACGTGGGTCTTGCACATGACAAGTCGTCTTGTTGTGCTAAGCATTTTGTGCCAAGTTATTTTAAAATCAAGCAATACATGACAAAGTTAGAGTCTATTAATTTCGAACCCTAAGAGTGACCTTGACATTTGAGGTATGGACGTGGGTCTTGCACGCGACAAGTCGTCTTGATGTGCTGAACATGTGTGCCAATGTATTTTAAAATCCTCCAATACGTGACAAAGTTACAGTCCGGACAAGAATGTGTGCATATATACAGGATGCTTTTACTTTCAAACTCTTAGTGTGACCTTGATTTTTGAGGTAGGGACATGGGCATTGCACGCGACACGTCGTCTTAATGTGCTGAATGTTTGTGCCAGGTTATTGTAAGATAATTCAATGCACGACAAAGTTACAGCCCGGACACGAAAAAAATGTAAGGGCGGACGGACGGACGTACTTACCAGACGGACTTTGTGAGGTTATTTCTTTGATCTTTTTTAACCCCACAATAGAATTATTTAACCCCACACATTTTTAACCACATAATGACGGAATGAACTGAAATAACCTCACAATGCTAAGTTGTACTCAAACCCTAACCCCCTAATGTCTAATGGGCACGTACGGACAGACAGACAGACAGACAGACAGACAGACAGACAGACAGACAGACAGACGGACAGACAGACGGTGCGATTTAAATATGCCATCCTTCGAGGGCATAATATATATATGTAATGTTGGTATTTTTCAAATCATAAATGCCAGAACACTACCAAATCATTATATATGATGATCTACCAGGACTAGTCAAATATCTCATTTGGTAGAGGCTTGAATTTATGTTACCTGATCAAAATCAATACATACATTAGATTATCACATTATTTTTTAGATATCTTTACCATACCAATTTATCATACAATGTACATTTGTATCATCATGATTTTAAAACATGCTAGTTTTGCACATGAATCTAGAAATAATGCATGGTACTAGTAGTCAATTTATAGAGAAAATGGAAGAAACACTAACTTTTCTAGACACTGACTCAAACAGAACAATGGACTAAATTTCACAACATTTATTAATGGAAGACATGAATAACTGGTGTACATATATCTGTGTGTCACATGTATCAAAGTCGGTCACATTAAATAAACCCTAGCGTTGTTTCCTAAAAGATTTCTTGGTTTACATATGGTTTTCTCGCACAATATAAATAAATGTACAATAAATGCTGTGTTATTCTGAAGCAGAAATCTTTACCAATAGAGATAGTCAACCAATATAAAAGCAACGTCTCTGTAAGAAATCTAAGAAAGGAATAAGCTATCTGCCTTATTTACAATATACATGTCAAGCTTATGACATCATGCATCCATTTTCTAACCATTACAGTACTGTATAGCGTATATGTTTGCCCTATAAGTTCAGAATAAAAACGATCACAAATTAAATTTGCGAATTCAGTTTTTAAAACGTCTTTGTTTTTAGAATAGTAAGTCCTATTTAACAATTCAAGTTCTTGTGTCTTTCTATCTAAAACAAGACAACAGAATCTTCATACACTATTTACGACAGCAAGATCTAGAAACACTGTCATCAAACAGCTGTAACTAAAGCATTTAAAAATGTGAAAAATTAAAAGATTATCAGATGCAAGTATGTACTTTTTTTATAATCACAATCTTATTTTCCCTTGAGGTTAATGCCCAATTTCAGCAGTGTTTCATTAATGTACAGACCGACAGTTTAACTAATCATTGTTCCAAAAAGACCAGTATTAGACCCCCATCCCCCGTTAAAAAACTTCTACGTTCTTCACATAAAAAAGCTGAGCTCGTGAGCCTAAAAACAACGTTAACACTTCCTAAAAAGATTGCGAGTTTTAATGACCCATCAGTGTTGTAAACTACAGACAATGAATGGAAAATAAAACAGAACAATTGCCTTCTCAACCTAATCCAAATATGACATCAACCACAATTAATTAGTACATTACATCATCAACCATATTTCCAATTGTTAAAACAATACGTAAATATATAATATAACACATCTATTACACAAAACAATAAAACACAATAAAGTAAGTTTTGGATAGAAGATTTGTTTCAATATAATTATCAACAATGTAAAACGTCCTAATGCGTATAATTTTAAAAGGTGCATGCAAAGATATTTATATCCAGCCGATTAAGGCATTCTGCTTATGAGAACACCAGAGAAGCTGTTCCAAACGTTGGAAGACTTCCAGATATCAGTCCCACTGTTAGACGATCCGCTCTTGACCCATACACGTTCCTTAGCACCGAGTATTGCAACAGTAGTTGCTGTTTGACATCCACTGTATCTTGAGCCATCGACAATGAAGCGACTTTTAAGAATTGGTCCTTCTCCGGTTGAAATTTCAAAGTTAATGTATCGATTGGTATTGATACAGAGATGCACGTTGAACAAATATACACCGCTAACTGGTGTAACGTAGACTCCCGTTTTGTTGTTATACCCGGAACCTTTGTCAAAGGCAGTGGTAGTAAATATTAACGTTTCACCAGCACCCACTTCGGCGTCCTCTATATTATGAGCATGGAAGGCCACAGCTTGCAGTTGTGAAAAATCTATAAATAAATAACACTGAAATTTATCTGTTTAACATAAACACCTCTGCTGAAGTTTTTGCTCTAGTTTTGCGACTTGCAAAGACAATTTCAAATGTTTAGATTGGACGAAAGAATTCAGCCGTCATATTTCTTCTGGTTCGAATTCTGTCTACAAAATGTATTAATGCTGGTAAATATAGGGCCTAATTGATAATTGTTTATTTTATCATTTTTATGACAACATTTCTTTTTGTGAAATTTGATTGTATATCTTTGAATACTGAATTACTGAAACAATATTTAAAAAGAAATCGAAATATATGCATACGAAGAGCATGAATAAATACCAATAAAATAGTTAAAATGTTATCGGTATTTTAACACGTTTCGAAAGAAACAACGAGCTTTCTCATGATTTTAAGTGATACCTGCTAACTTAGTTTTCACTCCAGCGACAGTCTGCTTGTTGTTATCTTCTTTGTTTTCTCCCAGTCGTTTTGCATTCCATCAAGTGTCTTTGACATGCTTTGTTCCTTGTCCTCAATCTCTGATTTCATTTGGGTTACATATATTTCAGTTTTTATCATTTTTTCAAGTGTTTTCTCTACAAAATGAAAACTTGAACATTCGGGTTCGCTTGAATTAACAACAACGCACAGAAGCGCAAAGAGAAACAAATTAGCAAACATCTTTATAATTTGGTATCCAAACCAATTCTGATCTTTTGCAAGGAGATTTTCCAGCTAGAACACGAGGGTTGGTCCAGAATTAACCAGAATATTTCTATAACTTAGTACTATGACAGGGCTTGTGAAGCAAGATAAAAATCACACAAATCGATGTTCCATCCCTGGAAGATCCTTTAAAATTTAACTCTATTTGTACAAAGAAAACATTCAAAATACATACAAAAGTAGAGTTCACGTAACAGCAAGGTGGGGAGCGTCTACAAACACAACATGATGTTGCGCTTGTAACACTGCATTCAATCTTTCTGTCAACACGTGAAAAATTTACCGGGTGCTGAATAAGTTAATATGAAGCTGTTCTTATGTACAGCATACTGTACCATTATTATACCCAGATTTGCATGGTGACCCGCCTGTCACTGTCATCAACACATCTTGCGTTCGAGAAACACTAACGATGACCATGTCCCATTGTATCGTTGAGATAAAAATTTGAAAACGAAATCCTTTATTACAACGTCTTCTGGCAGATATCAAACATCACCTGGAAGAGAAAATTTACGAAAATGAATACGAATTTCTACTTAAAATGCTTTGAAAATGCACTAAATTCTAAAAGCGTCATGTCATTTTGTGGTGCATATTTTCTCGTGATAACTATATTTATTACGTTTATCGGTATAGGTTTCTTCTAATTTCGAGACATAAAAGACGTTCTTAAAGAAATATATATGTACATGCGAGTAGCTAAAATTGGAACGCAGGTATTCATAGGAATTTATCTCTACGAATGGAAAAGTTAATCGTATGAAAAATACTTAATGCTTAAATTTGCAAAATGTTTAAAAATATATATCGAGTAAACATTTGGATATGTTCACAATCATCAATGACATGGGACCAGTAAGGATTCATGGGGATCGCAGCAGAATATGGTTTAGCTATATAACGATGTACAAAGTGTCAGCACCCGATCTATACACCTGAATTACATTTTAGACATCCCTGCAAATGTTGCTTGCTATCTAGGACTGTAAAGGCTCCATCGTTATGCTTCAATTCTTAATCAACCGAACGGATCATGATAATTATTTTGAACGAAACCCAAGTCTTCAAGGTATATGGCAAGACTGTTGTTGGCGGTACATGTTTAGAGATTACTTTCGAGCAAGTATTTAAGCATATTGTTATGTTGAGTTTCAGGTGCCAATATTGATTGGCATAACAGTTTGAAACTGTTTCAGATATCTAATTGAATACTGTGTGGGAAAGTAATACTGAAAACGCTGAAACCGTGTCTTAACTTGGCAGAGATGGCAGTGGTATCTTTCTCGTAGATACATCTTACAAAGATAAAAACATTGCATTCAAAAAGTCGAAACCAATGAACCCGTTATATGGAACTACAAATTTACCGATATAAACGATCCGTGGTAACAATTTTCGATTACATAAAGTTCCAGAATCACTATCAATTTACTTATATAGAAAAATAAATTTACAGTATCAGAATAGTGATAGTTTACTCTAAAACAATATTGACATAGTATATGCCTTTCTTTCGTATTCACGTCGTTCCTTTACGAAAAAGAGTTTCCAGAAAGTCTTTCTTATTTTGTGCAATGTCATTTAAAAAAATGATTGCGCTATATTTCTAGCATGTACTTTTCGAATTCATATGCAACTTTGTAATCAGTTCAACATTTAAAACATTATGAGACAGTGTTAACATTAACACTTACAGAAACTATAATCAAATTTAGTATTTGTGTTCAGCATACCAGTTTGCTTGTAACTCGCAAACAGTGCCCCGGATGACTAACTGGGTAAATGCGGAGTTTGCAAATATTGCCTTTTATTTTATGCTTTGCAGTGAAATACTGAAATATATCGGTGAAATAAAATTGGTATTTCACTGTTTCAAAGCAGTGAAAATATCATTTTTATTTTCACTGTTTTTGCCGAACTACTTTTTAACCACATTCTAAACAACAGTCCCATAATTTCACACCCAGGATCTCCAGCTCGTCCTCCATACAAAAGTATCATACACATGATTGACAGTGAGTGATTAATTACGCTAAAATACTTAGCTTTATCCAATTTCTCACCAATGAGATACATATTTCACCTCATTTATCGGTGATAGAACATTAATATACTTGTATGATCATGGTCTGAAACCTATAAGTCACCTATAAAAAGTGGAAAACTACCTCTACAGTCGCTCATTATTCACAAATGCATGAAATTGTGACAAATTTTGCACTTGGGTCAGCCCTGGACCGAGCATTTTTTAATGAATGAACAGCTGATTGAGTATTACTCCACAATTCAGGATGTGACGAAGTGCAGACTTATTTAATAAAAAAAAATCAATTGAGGCCTATATGTAATAAATTGATATTTCATTTTCGTTGTATGATAAAGATAGATATGACTTCTTAAATACTTTTATCTGAAATAATCAAAATATTTTGAACTACTTTTGTTGCGTTTTCAGTAATGATGGTAGTAATCATTCTGGGGTTCTCCATGGGGAATAAGAAATGCTATAATTCAAAATTTTACTGAATATTTTGCCAAAAAACATAAAATAAAACAGTGAAAATATCAATGTTTAATGTTCACTTGTGAAATAAAATCGATATTTCACTGAAACAAACAAATATCCTCTATATCTCCCCAAATAGGACAGACTCAAAAATAATGTTTTGTTAATTTTACTTAAATATCATTACAAATTCAAATTTGACCCAAAAACGACAATAAGCATTTATTTCCAAGGTCCTCCGCATATGACCTGTGTCATATTTTACATAGTAATTAATACATATTACATACACATAGCGTAATTATAGTAATTGTAAGCAAAAAAAGCTAGGACGGTGAGGAAATGTGACGACCATTCATTACGACGAAGCAAATCTTGACGGCGCGAAATGTGTAAATATATGCATACGATGCAAAAATACATCCTTCAACTCATTAGGATGATGCAGACAGCACGTTTATACGATACAAGAAAATAACTCTGAATGGCGCGGAAATACATAACATTATAAAACGATGCGGAAAAAACAGTTTCACTTTAAGATAAGGCGAAATTTCGATTACATGGTAGTACGGTACGATAAGGAAATACGACAACACGATGCAAACTACGGATTCGCAATTTTACATCGCGTTATCTTGCTTCTGATCTTAGTAGTTCAAAGGGAGAATCAATAAAGCTCCTTGTTTTATGTATTCTAAAATTGTTGACTTCGCTTTCATTGGTAGGCTAAGTTCAGTATAGTACAAACCATTATCTGGCATGAGCAGTCATAGATAAGACTTTTATATAGATATCTGCGTAACGAAAGATAAAGGTATCAAAACAAAATGAACTTTAAACATTCTTGTTTTTGGATTTTAATATTTAGCATCACTGAATCTCCACAAGGTGAGTTTTTCTTTCGTATTCAGATCAGTGCCAGAACTGCACCACTTCTTCCAGTGATCCTTGATTTCTGCCCGATTACTAGAAAGTAGCGATCATAGAACGTAGTAACAATGAGGTTGCAAGGACTCTGATAAAATAAAAGAGATCAGCTTGAAGTTCCTCCTAAAATTTTCAAGGATGAGCAGTGAATGAAATGCATAGGGCCTACAGCTGATTCTGACGTCATCGGATCCATCGAAACTCCGTAGGAATTTCTATGGAAAAGGCCGAGCAATGTTCCAATTGTATTTAGTTTGTCAGTAGTTTCTGGGTTTTTTATGAGATTCCGAATATCGTAAAATCTTGTTACATGCATCGTGCAGAGGCAGAAAAAGCTACATGTAATCGTTGCAGGGCTTTCACAGACGAACCCTTGCACATACCATGGCAACACGTATCACCTGGGTGATGCATGGATAGATGACCACGTGTGTGATGTGTGTGTATGTAATGAGTATGGGATACAGTGTTATGCCCATCTTGATGGACCTTGCAAATTCAACAGTAGGTTGTCTTTTTATATAGCCTTTGTTGATGATCAAATTAGAAGCGAGCTGTTGCCAAATTTAAATAATGGTCCTTTAAAGATGCAGTAAGGGATTTTAACAAAAAATTTCCAACTTGAAAACATATATTGCAGGATTTACTTCTGAGTGTTTAAAAATGATTGATGTTGAAATTATGTGAAAAAGTCTATAATAATAATAATAATAATGTCTTTATTTAAAGAAGGTTTACACATAAAGCAATGTTCAAAACATACAAAACTTATTTACAATGTGGCCTTCTATAAAAGAAACAAAAAGGCAAAGAAAAACGGTAAATGAAACAACAATCTATACAAATTATGCTAATATACATTCGATCCCGACAAACACTCGTCATTACCTCAATAAGTGAAATTATAATTATCAATTTTACAGAACACATAATTTATCTAAATTTATCTAAAACGTAGCGCATGTGGAATTTATATTCTTGAAATGGTAGATAATTGCTGCTGTTTTTGAAAAAGGAAGTTCTTGTATTTGTATTTGAAAGATGATATTGAAGAGATATTTCTGATTTCAAGAGGTATTTTATTCCAAATATCAATACTGGTGTAACTGAATGAATTTTTCATATAATTTGTTCTAGGTTTGTGATGTCTTAAGTCATTTCTTTCCGATGAACGGAGTCTATAATGTGTATTTTTCGAAAATGTTAATAACTGAGTCAGATATTCCGGTACTAGCTGGTGTTGGCATTTAAATATAAGTAAACCTGTATGGTAGGCACATCTATTTTCGAATTTTAACCATTTAAGTTTATTAAACATATCTGAAGAACTAGTTTTTAATGGTTTATTTAATATAATTCTGGCAGCCCTTTTTTGAATTTTATTTATTTTATTTAGATCTGATTTTGGGCTCATTGTATTGCCCTAGACAGTACAACAGTAGTCGAAACATGGTACCAAATATGCATTATAAAATGTATTTTTCATTTCATCTGACAAGTAATAGATAATACGTTTTAACAGAGCTATTTTGGAGTTTAATTTATTACACACTTGAGATATTTGGAATGTCCATGAAAGTGTGTTGTCAATTAATACACCTAGTAATTTATACACCTCAACGTTTTCAATGGCGACATTTTCTATTGATAAACGTAACTCACGAGTATGTTTTAGCTTATATTTTGTAGTCATCAACATGCATTTAGATTTGCACGGGTGCAGTGACATATTATTTAATTTACACCAGCTATCGACTTCGTTCAAGTTGTCTTGAAGTACGTTTTCAATATTGTTTATGTTATAATCAGATTTGTGGACTGTAGAGTCGTCAGCGTACAAGTCAATGTTTATTAAATTTGAAGAAAGGGCTATATCATTTATATAGACCAGAAATAAGAGCGGTCTGACTCGTTATTGTTTTTGAGTAACATTTATGCATGCATATTTATACTAATTTTCCCGCCATTTAATTTCTGGTACAACCAAAAATTAGATACAGGAATAATTCATATGGGAGAAAAGTTTAAGATGCAAAGATTTTTTTCAAAGGGTTAATGTGGAACAGTGTTATTTTTGGAACACTTTAAGATGGGAATGAAATATTACAATTAAAAATATTTTGTTAAAATCCCTTACTGCACCTTTAAACCTAATAGTGCTGAAAGAAGTAATTGTGAAAACATCCTTTCTTTGCGGAGACATTGCCTCAAATATTTATGGGGAAAGGGTTTATGTTAAACTAAATAGTGGTTTGCTTAGTGTGCGCTCGTCTATATGGTAAGAAACTTCTGGTAAGGTTGTAAACTTGTATTTTACGGTCAGTGTCTGTTAACGTCATGGTCAGTGTCAGCTTTGGTTCAAAGGATTCAAAACTTGCAACGTCGTATTTTACAAAACCTTTTTGAACAGAAAATGCTTATCTTCATATACTTTTGTCTATCAGTATCAACCGCACACTTGATGATACGTTTTCAGGTACCGTTGCCAATGCAGGTGACCATGTCTGTATGTATGGAATGAAACGATACTTGGTCGGGGACACGTTTTCCGCACTCGACGGCTGCAACAAATGTTTGTGTACAGAGCGAGGTATGCAGTGCACAAGAAAGGCATGCAGTACTTCAGGCTTCGGTAGGTTTCCTTCCAATATAGTGGTATGATACACATAAAGTGGACAACTTCAAATTGTAAAGCGGAATAGTGCAATCTTTAAAGCATTGCTTAATAGTTTCATATAACATCTGATAGTAAACCATAACAAACAAGAGCTGTCCCTCATAAGTGACAAATGTCCCCCGAAAGAGGTGTCTCATAGTCCGTGTCCTCTTCGTGTACTCAAAAATTGTGCCATCTTCCATGCATGACAGAATTACCATGCATACAGGATTCCATAAACTATAGACCTATAAACTCTAAATGTGACCTTGACCTTTGAGGTGGGGCCGTGGGTCTTGTACAAGACACATCGTCTTGGTGTGCCGAATATTTGTGCCAAGTTATTTTATATTCAATCAATACATGACAAAGTAACAGTCCGGACACGAATGTGTGCATATTTACACGATTCTATTACTTTCAAACTCTGAGTATGACCTTGACCATTGAGGTAGGGACGTGGGTCTTGCACATGACAAGTCGTCTTGATGTGTTAAGCATTTGTGCCAAGTTATTTTAAACAAGAGCTGTCAGTAGGACAGCTCGCTCGACTTTTTTAGTGCTTGCCAATAAAACAAAACTTTGACAGTTAAGGGCACGCAATACTTTAACTAGGAATTTCTAAGTACAAATCAAGAAACATTTTCACAGAGTTATCTTCTCTTGCTTACAGATAGGTCTCATGATGGTACATAAGTACTCCAACTTTCAAAGTAATATCTCAAATGGTTAAGTCAACAAGTGGACAAGAATGAAAATTTTAACTGAGTTTCTAAGTCAAAAAGGGCCATAACTCATATAAAATCCTTGACAGAATTACATTCTCCTGCCCATGTTTTGGGATCATGATGGTAAACAAGTATTCCAACTTTCAAAGTAATATCTCGAACAGTTTAGTCAAAAAGTGGACTGGTACGAAAAACTTAACCAAGATTCTCAGTCAATAAAGGGCCTTAATTTTTAAAACAAATCCCTGACAGAGTTACCTTCTCTTGCCTACAGATGGGGGTAATGATGTAAACAAGCATTCAAAGTTTCAAAGCAATATCTCAAAGGGTTAAGGCAATAAGTGGATTTTACCCATATTCAATGTATTTTCTAAGTAAAAAAGGGGCATAATTCTGTTCAAAACCTTGACAGAGTTATGTACTCTTGTCTGTTGATGTAGGTCATGATGGTAAACAAGTATGGTTAGTTTCAAAGCAATACCTCCAATGGTTTTGAAATAAAGTGAGGTGGTACAAAAAACTTAACCAAGCTCAATACACTTTCTAAGTCAAAAAAGGGCCATAATTCTGTCAAAAACCTTGACAGAGTTATGTACTCTTGTCTGTAGATGGAGGTTATGATGGTAAACAAGTATGGTAAGTTTTAAAGCCATACCTGTAATACTTTTGAAATAAAAGGAGGTGGTACGAAAAACTTAACCAAGCTCAATACACTTTCTAAGTAAAAAAAGGGCCATAATTCTGTCAAAAACCTTGACAGAGTTATGTACTCTTGTCTGTAGATGGAGGTTATGATGGTAAACAAGTATGGTAAGTTTCAAAGCCATACCTCTAATACTTTTGAAATAAAGTGGGGTGGTACGAAAAACTTAACCAAGGTGTGACACCAACGCCGACACCGGGGCGAGTAGGATAGCTCCCCTTTTCATAGAAAAGTCGAGCTAAAAACAAGCAATACATGACAAAGTTAGAGTCTGGACACAAATGTGTGCATATATACAGGATTCTATTACTTTCAAACTGTAAGTGTGATCTTGATCTTTGAGGTAGGGACATGGGCATTGCACGCGACACGTCGTCTTGATGTGCTGAATGTTTGTGCCAAGTTATTTTAAGATCCTTCAATGCTTGACAAAGTTGCAGTCCGGACACGAAAAAATGTAAGGGCGGACGCACGTCCGGACAGACAGACGGATGGTGCGATTTTAATATGCCACCCTTCGGGGGTATAATAAAAGGAAATAAAAATTCTGCAAGGGATCAAACAAAAATGAAATTGCAGTTGTTTAAGAGCGTATTTGCTATGAATTTCCATATCAAAATGTAGGAGTCATTTGTTGTTACACTGTGCACATACTCCCTAATTTTGGTTTTAAAACATACTAAACATATACATGTAGACCTTATAAGCAAATTACATGTATATCACTTAAACTGGCACTGGTTCTTTGAAAATAACTTTACATTAGACTGTACTTTTTTCCAGCAACGCCGTCCAAAGAACCACTGTACGGAGAGTGTATGTACGACGGGGGATGGTATCAATTTCACACACAGTGGCTGGCACGTGACGGATGCAACACGTGCTACTGTAACAGCATAGGAAACTATCGAGGCGGTCACGTGTGCACAGAAAGTAAATGTTCGAGCACTGGAGACAGTACACCTGTTATTACAGGATGAGACTATTTTCATAAAAAGGACACTTTAATCAACTTTGAGAAGTTTGATAGCAACAATAAATACATGTTATTCCTTCAGTTTGGGGTATTTCTGCATTTCAGTTGCTAAGAAATTTTAAAATATTTTGTTTAACTTTGTGCAGGCCGTGGTCATGATCTGCACTGATAACTTTTTCAGTCAGTTTATTTCAAGCGAGCACCCCCATGAAAAAATAATGGAAATGTCCAAAGTGAAAATATAAAACTTCATTTTAAAATGTTTGCTAGCTATGGATTATGCCTACCTGACAATGCAATTTATGTATTGCAGTACCGCGATACAATTTACACACATGAAATAGGGTAAAGCTATGCCCTCTCAGGCAAACTTTGAAAATGTTGACCTTGTCAGTAGACTTAAAACAGACTGTAAGCACTAACAAAGTTGTTTGCAGCTAGATGGTTCCTTTACCACAAGTGTTAACAATGACCACCAGACAACCCGTAGTGCACACAGTTCTCTATTTGGTAGGTACAGTATTAGGAAGTATAAAGTATTCCGTACAAAGGAATAATGGTACTGTCCATCTTCAAAAATGAATTTATGGTAAAGCATGCGTTCGCACTGATTTTGGTACAAATATAAAACCTGTTCCAATCTGTATCACACATGTTTTAACCATTACAAACTTATCTTTTATAAGGTCAATGAATTAATGTAAGATTTTTTTTAAAATCATAAATGCCAGAACACAACCAAATCAATCACAAAGAGGTCTGTTATATATGATGACATCCCAGGAGTGGTCACAATGTCTCACCTGGTAGAGGCTTCAACTTGGGTCACCTGATCAAAAACAATACACACATTAGATTATCACATTATTTTATTTTTTTAAAATATCTTTTTCATACCAATTTATCATACAATGTACATTTGTATCTGCATGATCTGAATACATGCTAAAAATGCACACAAATCTACACTTATGCATGATAGTCAATTTATAGAGAAAAAGTAAGAAATGCTAACTTTTCTAGACACTGACACTAACAGAACAATGGACTAAATTTCACAACATTTATTAATGGAAGACATGATTAAACTGGTGTGTACATGTATAAGGGTGAAAGAGATGTATCAGCATCTCTATCCTGCATGTACAATACTTTACTAGCTAACACTGTAATACAAGTATTGCCGTTCAACATCTTGATGTGTTAAATTTATCTTTGCCTCATATTTGGCCGTATTCTGTACAAAATACAAATGGTTTAAATGCTTTTGTTTGCGATAGGCAGACAAGGTCATTTATTGACAGATTTGATACCTTAGCATCTGGTTGGGTAGATGTCAGAAATAAGTCTTAAATCAAGAAATCCTATTTCATTTCCTATTCTATGGGCATTAACTCATTGATCATCAAACTGGAGTAAAACTACTTTCAGTTGTCTCCCTTGTAAAAGTTTTCCTTTATAAAACCTTCTTCCAACAGTTCTTCATCTGGGTTAGAAACTTACATCCTTCCTATGGAATACGCCATAGTGAAAACCAAGTAGTACAAATAACTATGAGGTGTAATACATGAAATATTCTGTCTCGCTTCATGTCTTTAAAACGGAAATACTGTTTTGCAAGTAACTTTATATATCTATGAAAATAGAAAGCAAGTAAGGTAATTTCAAGACTGAAGTTGCTAACACATCTCTTTC
Organism: Saxidomus purpurata; assembly: GCA_022818135.1. NCBI lineage: Eukaryota > Metazoa > Mollusca > Bivalvia > Venerida > Veneridae > Saxidomus > Saxidomus purpurata. The sequence continues at coordinate 32,935,292 of JAFMSR010000013.1, forward strand.
ACCCCGACACTTCAAGTTTTAATTTTTCTGCAGTGAATTTGAAAATAAAACTAATCACAATTACATATATTCATTTGAAAGTGCAAAAATTTTTTGTTCCTTTTGTAAAAAGTGTTGTAAGCATAAATTGTACAGATGTTTATTTTACAAAATGGTAGTTCAAACTCCTGAATGATGTCAAGATGTTCGTATTTCCAGGTAAACTTGTCCTGATACAGGATTAATTTAGACAGGCAAACTGCTTTATCACTGAGCTCACACTAATAAATCAGCACATCCTTGCACAGAATAAAGTACATGAGAACCAGGAACCAGGAAGTTATTTCATGAAAAGATTTCAACAGTTTCCATACTTTTACCCTTACTATACATATGATTTCGCAGTTCCATTCTAAAACAGAAATCTTTATAAAAAGAGAAATAGTAAACTTATATCAAAGCAACGTCTCTGTAAGGAATGTAAGAAAGAAATAAGCTATCTGCCTAATTTACAATATACACATCAAGCATTTGACCTTAAGAACCATAAGGACAAACTCCAAGCAGTAAAGGCATACCTAGGTAAGCTACCATGCACCCATTTTTTCAAGCATTTCTATATAAAGTATACTTGTGCCCTGTGAGAATAGGTATGAAAGTCAAGCTGCTGGACTAAAAAATACATATCTATTTTTGCAAATTCTGTTTTTGAATCTTTTTTTCTTTTGTTACCATAGTATGTCGAATTTAGCAAACCAAATACTACACTGTCCATCTTCTCTATAGCCGAACAAACTACCTATGGCAGTAGCAATATCTTGAACAATCAACATACAGCTGTAGGACTAGTGAAAAAATAAAAATACATTCGGGTGCTACTCTGCTCTTATATGCTTTCTTTTATAATTTAATTTTGATATATAATTCAGCTGGAATCATACCTAAGTTCATACCAAAATGCATTGTCTAAATGGGGAGCCTTGGGCAGAAAATTACTAAAATAACCTAAGCTTATTTTCCCCTCAAGTTTACTGCTCTTTTTGACAGTATTTCAGTCATATACAGGCGGGAAATTTAACTAACCATTGTTCCTGGGAAGGACCAGTACTAGAGCCCCATCCTCCATAATCAAACTGACAAATTTCTTGACATAAAAAAATCCGCTTCATACTGTGGCTCTAAACTTAATGACTCTCAAAACAATGTTACAGCAACACTTCCTACAAAGATAGCGAGTTTTAATGCCCTGTCAATACACTGATATATCCAAGCATTTAAAATTGTTCTAGTGGATATTTTTAAGCAAACTGTGTCTTATTTCTTAAGTTTTGAACATCGGATCAGATACAAGTATCAACTTCTTAACTGACTGAAAATGATTTACGGGTACATGTATAATACAGACATTTATTACACAAAAATGAATCATGATGGACTAGAGCACTTGCTTATAAAAAACAAACTACAGTATACAACACAAACACAAGATTTGTTTGGCAGCTATACATGATTAAACGATCTTAGTCTTGGCAAACAAAAATACTCAAAACATTTCTTGACGCAACACCTACACCTTCAGCTTTGTGTGTGTACAAACAACAGTACAGGTTAAAGCTCCTCATTCACAGCTGAGGTAAAATCTTCGGAAAAAAACTGATTTTCTTCCACACCATCATATTCAGATCTAAAACATCAGGTTGAAGCCAAAATCAATACGATAAAAGAAAATTCACAGGAAGAAAAAAAATCGCGAATCTCTACTTAAAATACTTTGAAATTGCACTAACTTCAAGTTGCAATCGTGTAATTCTGTGGTGAATATTTTCATGTAACAGCTATACATGTTTAACTTTTATCCATTTATGAGTTAACATAGGTTTCCTTCTAAACTATAGACATTAACTAGAGCTATCACTAAATGTGATTAATACCCCCAAAAGACTGCTTTATAAACTGAGAAAGTTCGTAGTAACAGAATACCTTGCAAACAAACTAAAAAGAGATATTGTTCTTGGCAATAACTCTGTAATTTGTCAAGATGGAGTTATGGTTCTTGTACACTGCACTTCCTCTCATTGTGCTTGACCATTGTATGAAGTTGTATTGAATTCCAACCAATAGTTTTCGAATAATGCTCCAGACAAGAAAAAGTAACAAAGGGCAATAACTCTGAAATGAGTCAAGATAGAGTTATTGTTCTTTCGCACTGCACTTCCTCTCAATGCGCTTTGACCATTTTATGAAGTTGTATTGAATTCCAACCAGTAGTTTTCAAGTAATGCTCTGGAGAAAAAAAATAACAAAGGGCAATAACTCTGAAAATACTCTAGATAGAGTTATGGTTCTTGTACACTGCACTTCCTCTCATTGTGCTTGATCATTGTATGAAATTGTATTGAATTCCAACTGGTAGTTTTCAAGTTATGCTCCGGACAAGGAAAAGCAACAAAGGGCAATAACTCTGTAATAAGTCAAGATGGAGTTATGGTTCTTCTGCACTGCACTTCCTCTCAATGTGCTTGACCATTGTATGAAGTTGTATTGAATTCCAACCAGTAGTTTTCAAGTTATGCTCCGGACAAGGAAAAGTAACAAAGGGCATAACTCTGTAATTAGTCAAGATGGAGTTATAGTTCTTGTGCACTGCACTTCCTCTCAATGTGCTTGACCATTGTATGAAGTTGTATTGAATTCCAACCAGTAGTTTTCAAGTTATGCTCCGGACAAGGAAAACCAACAAAGGGCAATAACTCTGTAATTAGTCAAGATGGAGTTATAGTTCTTGTGCACTGCACTTCCTCTCAATGTGCTTGATCATTGTATGAAGTTGTATTGAATTCCAACAAGTGGTTTTCAAGTTATGCTCCGGACAAGGAAAATGCAACAGACCGCCCGACCGACCGCCCGACCGCCCGACCGACCGACCGACCGACCGACCAACCGACCGACCGACCGACCGACCACCGGGTGACTCCTATATACCCCCCTAAACTTCGTTTTGGGGGTATAAAGATGTTTTTGAAGAAACCCAATACTTCAGCAAAGTCGGTGTGCGAGCAGCTTTAAAACCTGTACAAATTCAAAATGGAGCATCTAGTTTTTACTTTATCCTCTAACTGCACTGTTAAGGATTCAAACATAGTTTAATATATAATCGGCAGCCAACTGACTTGTAAAACATTAATTTGTTGCAGTGCATCTGGGGTGAGTTTGTAAGTATTATTTTAAAACATGAACAAGTAAACGAAACAAATTGGCTACTGAGATCATACTTTATAACTGACCGTTTCATGGATTACACAATGTGACAAGAGAAGATCTTGGTACACAATACAACCCTCCGAATAAAATATTCATAATGAAAAGTAAAATGAGCAGAAATGAATGAAAGCCAACTTTCGAGTTCTGGGGCCAGTATAAAAGTGTATTGGCCCTGAAATCTGGGCATGGGTCTTGGAAGGATTTATGATGATGCTTACATTGTAAACACAATCTTTATTTGAGCTATCACTGAAGGTGATTCTAGCCTACCAATGCATAATTACTATATGAACCTTAGTATGGAGTGATATTCATTCCTGTAAATCATGAAATATTTGCGAGAACTTTTATTTTTGCATGTTTTAGAGAAATCACTCCTTCTTGTATTCATCATTTTGCTAATTCAAAGTTCTCTAGAAATAATCTATACTGTTTCAAACAGTGGTATGGCTAGTTCATCAATTCATAGTCTCATGAACTAATACAGAAATAAAAAATCACTTTATTTTGTCTCCCGAATTCGAAGTGATTTACAGTATGCACTTTTTGATGATGAGTATTAACTAAGTTCTGTATACATGTGTATTTATGACTTATAAGCTGGCGTTCAGTCAGCATGGCTCAGTTCATATTTGCCCTTGACTAAAAAGAAGAAACAAACTCATCATCTCCAAATGTTAAATGTCACAAGCACTAAAACACAGAAAATATTTTTCTTCTACAACCTTCATAAAAATCTATTTTTGTGCTAAAAAGTAACAAAATGATAGATGATAAAAAGCTAACAGATAGTTGTTTTCATAAAGAAACAAACAAAAAAAGACGATCACTACACAATTGTAAACAGATCTTTTACACATGACTCCATATAAACATACATGGCATAAATAATATTTAAATAATGATGCATACACTTGGCTATACTATAGTTATTAAAGCTCTTATCAGTGTGTAAGTTTCCTTTAAATCTATTAAATAATCAATAAACAAAATCCTCAGCAGTTACTTGCATAATGCTTAGCATAAAGAATCCCCAGTAACACATAGTATACAAGCAGCTTCATAGAAACTGCCTAATTTCATCTTTCAAACCTGCATTTTGTAAATTACGTGTGAACCAGCATCATGTATGGCAAGTCTGATAAATTAAGAATAAAAAAGTCTGCTTTTTTCAAAGAAAAAAAATATGAAAATTATGTAAGTTTTGGCTTGGACTGGCATGTGCTGAGAAAGTTATTTTCTATGCTTTTCCTCTCGAAGAGCTTGTACAATTGTGCTTTAACTGTCATTCAAACAATGAAAGTACATGTATACCAAAAACGGTTTAATCCTTATCATCAATCCTACATGTACCTATACATATGGCAAGTTTGTGTCAAATTGTTGCGTATCTCAAAAAGTTCTGCACCAAAATACAATCATGAAAACTTACCTTGCTTGGGGCATATGTTTCAAACTTTTGTCACCAGCGTAGAACATGGACTGTAAATTTGTACTGGTTAATACTAGTCTCCACTGTTCAATATTACGTTGGTATTTTTGACTGAGTAACTTTCTCAATACTAAATGGTGCCACTTTTAAAATGAAATAAATCCATTGTACCAAACTGCACACTTTGGTACAGCAAGTCTGTCGCTCCTTAATATCGAGTGTTGAATGCAAAATTGTCGTAACTTATATGAAATAAATGACTTATGACAATTTTGCGGTCAAACCTTGTTATGCTAACAGTAATGGCAATCTTGCTAAGACGAGGGGATGAAATGAACTAGATGTAAGTTATATGTAACACAAGTAGAGTATTTGCTTTAGAAATTAAACAGTTAGCTCTACATTCAGCGGCAATTTACATAACAAAGCAACAGATACGTGCGACATTGAGCGACACAATCCACACAACCAGACAGCTGAACAGTCAGGTTACAACTGATGCAACCTCATTCAACTTTCATCCAAGAAATTATCCGACTGTACTTCATTTGAACTTCTGAAGCACAGACAAGATTTCAAATATAAGACAAAAATATTGCACTATGAGAAATTTGAAAAGCATTACATTAACGAAGCATCTATTATGTCTTTCTCTGTCCTTTTGATGGAGCTGCCGTCACCATGCCCTAGACGTTGTTGGCTCACTGAAACAAGTACCACACTGGTACAATATCACCGGCGTATGAATACTGTTCCAGTACTTGCTACAATTAACCCTGTTGAAATATTTTTTGTGAGAAAAAATAAATAGCTTCCTTTTTTTATCAAAATAAAAAGCAGATTTTGAACAAATATATCATCCAATGTGATAGTCATAGATTTGTTTGTTCTACAATAAATGTAAATTCTAAACTTGAAATCACAGCAGGTATTGTACTCCTCGACATGTTTGAAGTATCTACACCGTCTATCTACCATCTCATAGAATTATATAGCATTCTATGCAAGTTATTTACTATATCTATATTTTTTCGTATTACAACTGCTTTGCAGACCTCTGGTTGTGATGCAATGTATTCATTTATCCTTTCTGTACAAATTCATGCAATCCACATGCTTCTATTTAGTGTCCAAATTCAGTAGTATCCAGGTATTCATTTAGTATCTTCACCCATACCAAACTCTTCATCATAAAGCACTTATTCACACTGCAGCTGGTCAGAAATTAATTCCTTTTTCTTAGATACAGTCTTTGATTTAATATATAAACTTTATACAATAAATTATCATGAACTCTTAAATTAAGTCACAGAAAGTATATTTGCAAAGTCCTTTTTGTTACAAGTAACAACAGTCTTCATGTAACTTCCAATTCCCACATCAATTCATTTATATGACTGTAAAAACGAAAGACAATTCTACTGCGTAGGTAATTTTTACGTTACTCCTGTTTGCGTTTCTTTAAGAAGCACTATCACTTACTTTTTGCAGAGTTACGCTTTCATTCATGCATACATTGTATGTCTGGGAATATCCTTCATGTTCACACTTATTTAATAACTATATAGGTTACTATTCTTCAAAATTAGTTCTGACAATAGTTTTAAAAGCAATCTCTGCAAATGCATATTTGACTATTGCTTTAAAAGAAGTTGCATATAAAGTCGTAATTTACCCCAAGATTCAAGGCTATACACTACTCCGGGAGTACCAGGGTACAGCTTTGTTTCTTGTACCTGCATGCTGTTTTTATTTTCTTTTTAAATCAAGGCTCCAATTTTTGTAACAGGACTGAAAACACTTGTCTCCCTGTATTCCTATACCCTTTACTATTCATAAAATGATGTTCCGACAGTTTCAGCGTTTTGGTATGCATGAAAAGCTTGTGCATCATAGCCCTGTTTGCAATATTGTTACATCAGCACTGTTCATATTTTGTCTTTGGTCCATGTTCTAGGGTCAAGCTTCAATTTCACCATCCTTTGGTTGCCATTTGTTGGTATTTGTCTGTTCCAAATTTTCACTTCTTGAAGATAATTCCAGAAGAATTATAACTTGATTATTTGTCTCGGTTCCAAGCTTCAGCCTTTTTTTAAAACAAAAAGACAGCTAGAGATAAATTTGAATTCTCTGGGATGAGAGTCCTACAGCCTTGTTGCCATGGTTACAGCCTGTATCACATCCAGCTTTTATTTTGTAAAATATCAAAGCGAAACTCATGTACACCATTCATTCAGAAGAAATCATTACTACTTCTCCCCATAGGTACAAGATTCTCTACACGCCTTCGTTGACTCCTCCTAACTGCATCTGCTCTTCTGTATGGCTCGTTTTTCAGATCTGAAAATTCAAAAATTCACTTGTTTTTAAAGGTTCATGTTAACTCTTATATGACAACCTGGCATATTCTAAAACCTAAGGTGAAATCATCTGTGATAGAACCACAGCTGAGGTATGCATTTTAGGAAGCTACTGTAAATTTTTGTAAGAACATTATTTTCGCATTTCTTCATTCGCTTATTCATCATTTTTCAAATTAAAAGTTTCTCCAGAAATAATAATAATAATAATAGCTGTTACACATTTAGACATATGAAAACATATATTCTAATTTTCAATATAGCCTTCAAAGTAAAGAAACAAAAGAAAAGGCATTATACATGAAATAAATCACCTGGCAAAGTTAACCCTTAAAGAAAGACACATTTACATATAAGACAAACATTCTGTTAATAAATGCATTCATACATAAACATTCACTGACAGACACTCAAAGGACATGAATATAAATTAAACATAATTATAAATATGTTAAAGAAAATGTAGATTAACTTATCATTCACTCAATAAAAATGCTTATAATTTCCTTTGAACGTTTTAAGTGTTTTCGAAGTACGTATATTTAAAGGAATGTCATTCCATATTTTTTTGCTATAATTTGTGAATGATGTTTCCATGTATTTAGTACGAGGTGTTATCTGTAAGACAAGATCCTTGTTTGATACTGATCTTAACTGGTATGTTTTATTGTCAGAAAACGTTACAATATCTGCCAAATATGATGGGGCATTGTTAAAATAGTGTGAACCAATGACTTTATTGTTCATGAATTCATAGTCTTTGAATGATAAATGCCAAGTAACTAGAACAATCTTTATAACATAACACAAGTTTTTGAAAAAAAAAAAACCATTACAGAGATCAAAGAAGTGTACATCTAGTTCAAATCCTTAATACTTTCAAATACTTTCCCAGTTACACCACAAGTCTACACCTACTTGCTGCCATATAACATGATCAACTTACCCAGCAGGATATCCTCCAACGCTCCGTGATATACCTCGTCTTTGTTCAGAAGTTTCTTCTCCTTGATTTGACGGTTTCTCTGTTTCAATTCAGACACCATAGCCTCCTACAGCAGAACATTTACACTCTGTTAACTTTTGTTAAATAACATCTTACTTTTATATTTTTGAAGCAATTGTCATTACAGCAGGACTGTTTACTGGAGTGAGAAATTATAACATGACAAACCTTCTAACAGTATGGTGTGGAGCAGTCATTTAGATATTGGTTATTTGTGCAACTTTAAACAGGAATAATGACAATACATATAGTTGAGCGGTCTTAACATAAGTCTCCCATTTTATCAAAAAGTGTTGTTGCTGTATGATACAAGTTTAAATCTCTGCCTTAGTTTATACTAATTTATTTCAGTTTGATTATGAAAAAAGCTTGTAGCTTATCGAGTCACTCTTGAACCCGCTTCCTGGTAAAACCAGTACTAGTGACACATGAGGAGTTACGGTCGTGACCCTAGTGGGGCTTGAACCTGCAATCTCAGGCAGACACCTCAACCTCTTCACCACAACTCCCCCATCTCTGCCTTGAAAGTTTATAACAACCTCAAGCAACACAATTCTACTACAGTTCGAATCCCATGAGCGGACAGCTACAGTATAAATATAATCATACCTGTACAACCTTTTTATCTTTCTTGTTGTTGACCATAGGCATCTCATCATGTCCGTAGGCAGCCGTCTCTTGTCTGCGTCGTTTCTCATTATCCAACATCGCTTGCTGGAAACAAACACAAACATGTTACAAAATGTTATCAATTTCTCTCTTTTTTGTAATGAATAAAATCATGACAAGGTATCTAGGTCTTCAGTGTATGAGGATACTTCTAGTGTCTGAGGTACTTTGAGAGACTTCAAAACTTATAAATGATCAACTTACACAGAGTAGAACTAGAAATATTTGGCACAATGGTTAATGTGACCTCAATGGACTCGTACTTTAAGTTCAGACATTAATTGCTACCACGGACTGTCCAAAATTCACTCTGATGTTTAACTTAAGCTGAAAATTGTGTTTGACACATGTGTTTTTACAGTAGAATTTCAAATCCAAAACAAAAGGACCAAATGATGGGATGGAAACATAATAATCCTGCACACATCATAAACAAATTAACAAATGAACCAAAGTGCATTTATTACTTTTCATAACAGTAACTTACCCTAAATGCGTTCACAAATCTGACAAACTGTGAAAAGAATGTGGAAGGTGAAACACTTCTTGGGCTTTCTCCGAAATATTCCACAACTCTTTTGTAAGAATCATGCGCAGTTTTTACATCACTGAGTAATTTACGTAATTTATCCTCTGAATTTGCAAGAAAATCCTTGAGAATCAATGGATGGTCCCGAGACGAACGTCTCAAGTCGTACTCTCTCTTCGTCAACTCCATTCCCTTTTCAAGTTCGTGAATATCAGTTGTGATATTTTCCATCGAAACTGTGCAGAAAGAAAGAATGATCTGAATTAAACGTATCAAGACAACAGAATATGTTCAAATATATTTTCTAACTTTCTGATAACAGCTTAAAGGAACTTTTTTAACACAGTTAATAACATTTATAGCTGTCTTAGTGCTTAGAACAACTATTTCAGTCAACATTGTGTTTTAATCATTTATATCATGAATCATTTTTCACATAACATTTAAACTTACAGTGAATAAGTAAACTTTAAAAGTTTTGTAAAATCAGATATGTCTCCTACCCAAGCAGTCAATTCTAGAAACAGACTCATGAAATAAGTTAACTCAACAAATCCTGTAAACAGCCTTAAACCTTACCCTGCCCTGCATTGATTCTACCTTTAATATTAGTGTAGTAAAATTTCAGTGAGCAATTCTGCAGGGAAGGTGTTTATATATAACATGTTGGAATCTATTGACTATGAATCACAGCCCCAGTAAACCACTCATCCCCTCACAGGTACAAACTGTTTTATTACCAATCATGTATACCCGATTATCATAATGATGTCGGAACAAAAATTAATAAATAAATGATTAAATTCAGCGTCAGTCAGTAACTTTACAGTAAAATCAATATTAAACCGGTAAGTGAAAATTCATTCTCAACACAGTAAAAGGATATTGTAAATTCTGTAATATAAGCAATCATTAAATTTCCCTATTTTTCGCGAATTTCCCACGTCGCTAATTTAAAAATCTCGGGAATATTCATTTTTAGAATTACTATCAGAAAATTCTCTTTTCCTGAATCTAAATTTCGCGAACAAGTCTGTCTGCAAACTGACTTGCGAAATTTTCATCATGCGAAAATAACCGCATTTACAGTAAATGTTTATACCTAAAGCTGCCTTTTCAATAAATCTCAGCTCTGACTCGAAGTTGAGTATATCTGGGAACTTCTCGTGCACTGTATCAACTAAGAAATGCATTAATGTCAACTTCTTGTCTCCTGTCTTTGTGTCCATTAACTACAAGATAACAAGACATCATAGATTATAGCCACTAAACACTCAGTTAACTTTTTTTTACTCAAAAGTGAATCACAAATGGAATTTACATATATATATTTTTGTAACTGTCATAGTACGGACTTAATCACAATTGGGGAGAAAATGTGTAAGCGGCCACAAAGCTCAGTCAGGTGTGCATTCAACCTGTAAGAAAAGGGTCCCAGGTTCGAGTCCAGGTATGGCTGCTAATTTTTCTCACCCTGTGACGTAATGCAAGTTCATGCTTTATTTACAATGAACTGGAAAAATATTTGTATAATCGTACATTTTCACAATTTTTTTCCCAATATACAATTTTTCTCAACATGATTATACATTTAGTACAGTATAAACTTTATTATAAAGCTACTATTTTAATGACAGCTTTTACTTATCGACTAAGAATTCTGCCAGTATCATGCAGCAAAATGAACAATACAATTTTTTGTAAAGGATATACAATTCATCACAGTTACTGCACTGTTACATTACCATATCTAAACTCTGCAGCTTGAAGCCATACACTGCTCCTCTTTTAGAACTGTTCATGTAGTTTCCAAAAGCTAAAATAATCTGCAAACATAGATATAATACATGCAATTACATTCCATTTTCAAACCTTTTCATTCAGTATCTTGATAGTAATTTCATAACTATCATGATCAAGTGTAAATTCAAACATTTTCAAAGAGATATACTTTTTACAAACAAATTAATAACACAGAAACTGAGAAGTTCCATTTTGTTAAATTTGAACCACAAAGAAATTTTCAATCAGCTCCATACATTTCCTTACTCCTCTTAAGCAGTTTTCTTAAATACCTAAATGAATTTTCTGAATTATTCTAAAATACTGTGACTTAAAGAGTTAAAGAGCTTCAAGACTCAACCTGAAGGTTTTTATCTAAATCTATCTGCCCGAGTCTTCCAACTTACCTCAAGGAGTTTCCTGACTTTCTGCGAGTTCCGTAATGACATAGATGCCGCAATACAGGCATTGACTTGCTGAAAAAAAAAAACCACCAGCGGTTACATTAACATTACAACCCATATTAAATTGATATAGAAAACTAAATAATCGATATCCAACAAAATCTGCACATCAAAATAATAGTGATAAAAAACTACCAATCCTAACATGGGTAAAATTGTAAAGAAATAGCGAAACTGACGTTTGTTGTAACACAGTTCACTGCATAATCTTTACAGATGTGACTGTTTCTTCAGATGTATGAAGCTAAATCAGTCAAGTCAACAATACAATTTCACTCTAACAGGTAGGTAGCCAGTGGTAGCAGGGAAATCCATTGATTTTAGAATTTAAACAAGACCTCAGCCAAGACCAGTGTTCCTGTGAATTGTTTTCTTCAAGATATAATAATTTTGTAACACTATTATACATTTTAGGTGATGTTTAATTATGCAGTCATTGACTGTGTTTTGTTTACTCCAGTTTTGTGTGAAAGCTCATTCTCAAGCATGTTTTGTTCAGCTCAAAGTCACAAGTTATCTCTGTCAATATGAACACTTTTCTGCCCTGTCATCTGGATCTGATGTGATCATGATTTAAACTGATCATAGTTGCAGGTTTATTTCATTCTTACATGCTAAAACTTAAGTGTTTCAAACAGGAATATTTCCTAAGATGAACACGAATTCTAGATGTAAACATACTTACTGGTTGTAAATGGTGAACATCATCATGATAGTTAGAAATAAAACTCATGATCTGTAACCTCTGTGGTAACCTCTCTACTTTACATAACTGAAATACAACATACATCAACATAGATAAACAAAGTGAAACCACAAACATATATCTTTTTTCCCTTAACATGCATAACATGGCAAGGTATTTTTAAAAACCTTTTAGCTGCACAGTTATACTGTAACAGAGAGTACTGCTTTTAACATTTTTTTTTACAGTTTTATGTGTTTTCCTGTTTCCTTATTCTGTTTGTGGAATTCAAGGAACTTCTTTAATTTAACAAGAGCTGTCCCTCACAAGTGACGAATGCCCCCGAAAGAGGTGCCTCACAGTCTGTGTCCTCTCCATGTGCTCAATAAAGGTGCTATGTAATTTTAAAATCCTTCCATACATGACAGAGTAACCATGCATACAGTTTTCCATTACTTTAAACACTAAGTGTGACCTTGACCTTCGAAGTAGGGACGTGGGTCTTGCACGCGACACATCCGCTTGATGTGCTAGACATTTGTGCCAAGTTATTTTAAAATCCTTCAAAGCATGATAAAGTTATAGTCCGGACACAAATATACAGGATTCCATTACCTATAAACTCTAAGTGTGACCTTGACCTTTGTGGTAGGGATGTGGGTCTTGCACACGACACGTCATCTTGATGTGCTAGACATTTGTGCCAAATTATTTTAAAATCCTTCAATGCATGACAAAGTTACAGTCTGGACACGAATGTGTGCATATATGCATATATAGAAGAATCCATTACCTTCAAACTCTAAGTGTGACCTTGACCTTTGAGCTAGGGACGTGGGTCTTGCACGCGACATGTCGTCTTGATGTGCTAGACATTTGTGCCAAGTTATTTTAAAATCCTTCAATGCATGACAAAGTTACAGTCTGGACACGAATGTGTGCATATATGCATATATAGAGGAATCCGTTACCTTCAAACTCTAAGTTTGACCTTTTCCTTTGAGCTAGGGGGACGGGTCTTGTAGCGACATCGTCTTGATGTGCTAGACATTTGTGCCAAGTTATTTTAAAATCCTTAAATGCATGACAAAGTTACAGTCCGGACACAAATGTGTGCATATATGCATATATAGAGGAATCCATTACCTTCAAACTCTAAGTATGACCTTGACCTTTGAGCTAGGGACGTGGGTCTTGACTGCGACACGCCGTCTTGATGTGCTAGACATTTGTGCCAAGTTATTTTAAAATCCTTCAATGCATGACAGAGTTACAGTCCGGACACAAATTGTTAGTGGGGACGCACAGACGGACGGACGGCCGTTTTAATATGCCGCCCTTCGGGGGCATAAAAAAAAAAGTGAGGTCCACAAAAGCCTTCTATTTGATAAAGTCCTTCTATATTTCTTGTATAAAGAAAGTCAAGCATAGCATATGAGCCTAGCTGTGTGAAAAATTGACCATTGGATTCAATGTACATACTGGTACAGAAGACTCCAAATTATGTAAACAGCCTACATACTTCAGTTTCATGTCACGCAAGAGAACTGTGGCACACAAGTAAATAGAGTACTACATATCTAGACTGACTTGAATCACGAAACTGGGACTCTTGGATTTCAGAGTTGCTACATTACAAAAATTAGTAAGTAAAAGGTCAGTTTACCTGCCACATAAACTTGTCTTCATCAGACAGCATATCTATGGGTTTCCTATCTTTCTCGTAAAGTTTGTAGGCTTTAACCTGCAATTAATCAAATGTACAAATTATGCACAGTACATTACGGTATGTATTGAAACAAACACAAAGAACAATATTTAGCAATATAAAATGCTCTGTGTAAGTTTTCTTTCTCTGTATAAAACAAGAGCTATCCCAAAGCTGTCCAATTCCCCTACCAAACTGCCATTTTCCTACTAAAAGTAAAATGAGAATTCTGAAGGTGAATGATATCTCACCAAGGAGCCTTATCTCACTGAATGAATTTCAGAGAGTAAGGGAAGATTACTTTGTATACAACCTCAGCACAGATATCTACCTTTAGAAGCAGTACACTGATTATGTAAACGTGTACAAAGTTTGTAAATTCATGCATCCAATACTATTCTACAGCTCAGCTTTACTGATATACAATTTGAGACAGAACATGACAGGAGCAATTACCACATAATGTGCCCTGCCCTTTGAGTACAAGATACATAATTTATTTTCAATTAAAACTTTTCCCTATATAAATGTGTTTACCTCTTGTTCATTTGGCAGGACAGTTTGGAGAATATCTACAATATCTATGGAGAGCACCTTCAAATCAATACTGCAATAAAAATACAAAACATATACATATTTGCTTCCTTTTCATAAAACACTGCAAAAGTAAAGCGAATTCACAAGGCATCTTACACAATTTCAACACTTTTAGAAACTGGATAGTCTTTTATCCTAGATGTTCATGCATTAAACATGCTACTTAAATCCTGCCCTCTGTAAGAACTTGAAAAACTAAAGAAAGACAAGAGGGCCAAGATGGCCCTATATCGCTCACCTTGGTACAAGTCCAATTGCCTGGTGGAAGATCACTAGATAAGGTTTTATACAATAGGTTTTCCTATACACTATACACGTCTTTGTAAAACAAGTGACTCCCTCCCCCCCCCCCCCGGGCAAGGTCAATTTTGACCTTAGGGGCATAATTTGCACAAACTTTGAAGAGGCCTACTAAGCAATGCTACATGCAAAATATCTAAGCTCTAGGCCTTGTGGTTTCAGAGAAGAAGATTTTTAAAGTTTTTCCTATATGAGCCTATGCAAAACTAAGTGACCCCCCATGCGGGGTCAATTTTGACCTGGGGGTCATTATTTGAACAATCTTGGTAGAGGTCCACTAGCCAATGCTACATGCCAAACATCTAAGCTCTAAGCCTTGTGGTTTCAGAGAAGAAGATTTTTAAAGTTTTTCCTATATAAGCCTATGCAAAACTAAGTGACCACCCCCACGGGGTCAATTTTGAATTTGAACAATCTTGGTAGAGGTCCACTAGACAATGCTACATGCCAAATATCTAAGCTCTAGGCCATGTGGTTTCAGAGAAGAAGATTTTTAAAGTTTTTCCTATATAAGCCTATGCAAAACTAAGTGACCACCCCTGCGGGGTCAATTTTGACCCAGGGGTCATAATTTGAACACTCTTGGTAGAGGTCCACTAGTCAATGCTACATGCCAAATATCTAAGCTCTAGGCCTTGTGGTTTCAGAGAAGAAGATTTTTTAAAGTTTTTCCTATATAAAGCCTATGCAAAACTAAGTGACCACCTGCGCTGGGTCAATTTTGACCCTGGGGTCATAATTTGAACAATCTTGGTAGAGGTCCACTAGACAATGCTACATGCCAAATATCTAAGCTCTAGGCCTTGTGGTTTCAGAGAAGAAGATTTTTAAAGTTTTTCCTATATGAGCCTATGCAAAACTAAGTGACCCCCCATGCGGGGTCAATTTTGACCTGGGGGTCATTATTTGAACAATCTTGGTAGAGGTCCACTAGCCAATGCTACATGCCAAATATCTAATCTCTAGGCCTTGTGGTTTCAGAGAAGAAGATTTTTAAAGTTTTTCCTATATAAGCCTATGCAAAACTAAGTGACCACCCCCACGGGGTCAATTTTGAATTTGAACAATCTTGGTAGAGGTCCACTAGACAATGCTACATGCCAAATATCTAAGCTCTAGGCCATGTGGTTTCAGAGAAGAAGATTTTTAAAGTTTTTCCTATATAAGCCTATGCAAAACTAAGTGACCCCCCCCCCGCGGGGTCAATTTTGACCCAGGGGTCATAATTTGAACAATCTTGGTAGAGGTCCACTAGACAATGCTACATGCCAAATATCTAAGCTCTAGGCCTTGTGGTTTCAGAGAAGAAGATTTTTAAAGTTTTTCCTATTTGCTGCCATAGCAACCAGAGTTCTGCATTGAATGAAATTCTTTGAACAATTTTGGTAGAGCTTCATGCAAGGAACATTCCTGCATAGTTTTATCAACATTGGCCTAGTGGTTTCAGAGGAGATGTCATTTGATTAAAAATGTTGACGGACGACAGACAATCATCAATTAGAAAAGCTCACCCTCGCGTAGCCAGGTGAGCTAATAAATATCATGTTTTGTTCTAACAACCGCAAGTATTACTGAAAACTTCTGCCACATGAAAGGCTGAATGGGAAAGGAATATGTAAATGTGTATAGCTTACTTCATTATAGCTCTCATAATTTCATCATTGGTCAGTTCAATCTTCCGTCTCGTTATGGCTGAAAGGTAAAGACAGGAATACATGTACTCGGGGGTTCACATGCATGTATAATGTCCTGTGTTTGGCCAAGTACGTAATGTACTTGTAAAGTATGAACCTGTTTTCATCTGGGGTCAGATTTCCATACAAATTTCATAAATGATATTACATCTGTAAGATGAACATACCGGGTACTATGGCAAAATTATGGAGATCTCTTAATGTACCCTAACACTTCCTTTGGGTTTGAGAATCATTTCAACAGGTTATCAGTTATTTATGGGTGGGCACTTCAACTTACCATCTTTCCTGGGAAGGACCAGTACTAACACAACCCTCCGTAAGAAACTGCCAACTTTATCACAGAGAGACATGGTCTGTAGCTGGACTCAAACCAATCACTCTCAATCAATGGGAGGTTACAGTGATTTAATGACAGCAACTCTAACCACACAACCACAAAGGCTGGCTTTACACACCTGTCTAAGCGAGATACTGCTAAGCAATATAGTAAATATCTATATAATTCTTGTGTTTCATGTGCTAGAATTTTCAAAGTTAATGTCCTGTATTATTAAGGGCCTAGAGCCAAAGGACCCAACTTAACATATGAAACAATGTTTACTTACCAACATTTCGGACTCGGTTAGGTTCAAGCAAGGTTATACTCTCTTTCTTTTTCTTGAGTGTTTTTGGAGTACTATCCCCACCTTTCAGACCACCCAACACACCCAGTTTAAAGGTTTCCTCAAATTCATTAAAATCTATCACCTGTAAATGTAGAATTTCATATAATGTACCTTATTACAATGTAGATTCTACTTAAAATTTAAACACCAAAACTTTTTTCAAAAACTGGTTAAGAATGACTGAATTTTATTTAATGGTGCATCGACTTCCAAGGTGATATAGCACCCATTAATATCTTTGTGTCAAAAATGTAATATGCATGAATGTCTTTTAAGTGTTTAAACTATATTCATTGCACTGACATGTGGCCATCTCCTTGGTGATTTGAGTCACATCTTGAGTGGGGCTTAAACGCTGCTTCCCAATTATAGGCTGACATTGGCTATAAAACGCATTCAAAATCTTAAAATATTAATTAGCAGAGTAACTTCTTGTGACATTAAAATACAATAAAACTAAGCTTCAATGTCTGAGGTTTATGCTCATGTCTTACCCTGTATAATTTTTCATCATCAAGATCAGCAAACACGGTGCCTTTCACTTGCTGGGGTTTAAGTGGGGTCCAGTTTAACACAGGTAGGCGGTACTTGGTCTGTATCTTTTTCTTGATTGTCATCGCTGAAAAACAAAAAACAGTGTTTCAATGATGCTGCGAATATGAATAAACGTAACTGGACATCATTCATGGTAACAAAGCTGTCCCAAGACCGGTTTCCCATGGCATAACAATATGTTCTCCAGTCTTTTGTTTAATGGATCCCAGCTTCTCCCAATACAATCCATACATATTTTTCCTCTGCTCATTCATGACAATTTTACCCTATCAATATTCAATTAACAGTTCAAAGAAACAATCTGGCATACAGTTAAAATTTTCTTTAAATCATGATAAGCCTTGTGGCTTGCTCATTGTAGATGTACTCTAAATCAATATTGCTATACATTGCTCTATCCTTCTACAGCCTTCTTTCAAGGTCTAAACATTTTACTATGTCATCTTTCAATAATGTAACAGTGGAAATGTCAAAAACTAATTGAGTGTACTTACCAGCAGGTGCTCCTGGAGCAGGTGGTGGAGGGGGTGGAGCCCCCATAGCTGGTGGTGCTGGAGGGGGAGGAGGAGGTGGTGGTGCAATTGCTGGTGCGGGCGGTGGTGGTGGGGGTGGCACAGCCCCGGCAGCTCCTGCTGCTCCTGCTGCACCAACACCTGAACCTGTGGGGAGATAGGAAAAAAAAAATATGACTGCTGAAACTTGTCATTGTTAAACCAGCAAAACCTGCATCTATTGCAACATTTGCCAAAGAGCATCCTGCTTGTTTATTTATCTTGATTAAATTTTGTCAGACTATCCTAACACGATGAAACAAATAATTTACCATTAAACTAATGCATGTAGAGTGTACATCTTATTCTGACATATAAAGAAACTATAGTTTTCCAGATACCTGAACTTATCAAATTCATTGTCCCTACCCTCTATTAAGATGTACTGGTATATGATTCTAGTTGCATAAATACTGCTACACTACTGCCATCTAACTTCAACTTTGGAGATTTAAGCTGCAGTTTACATACCCACTCCCTGCACAATAGTTGAAATACTACAGTAACTTTTATTCCTCAAAAGAAAAACAACTTAAACTACGGTTTAAGATCAGAGTACAGTCAACCCTGCCCTAGCGACCACCTGAGTTAAGCAGCAACCCAACATATGCAATCACTTTATATTCCTTCTTTGTAATTTAAGATGATAGCAATTTATCCTGAGTTGAAAGACCACATGTCTTAAGTTGAGTTTCCAATATGTGGTCGCTTAAGACAGGTTTGACTGTAGCTTCAACAGCATGATCAATCACAGTCCTTCATAAAACATACCAATATTTTTCTTCAGATTTTCTAATTCCTGTAACTTGGCGTCTAGGGTAGTGAGATGTTTCTGAGATTCAGCATCTTTCTCATTGATAGCGTCTCGTAAAGCTGTGTTCTCCGCTTCATTCTGCCGCAAACATTCCTAGAATAGCAAAGATATTGTATGCCAAGTAAATACGGCTTGCATGGGAACTGCTCCATTCAGATATTGTTAAGTTCAGTAAGAAGATTCAATTAAATTTCATTGAACCAGGGCATTTTTTCCAAGTTTTGGGAAGGTGCCCTAGCCCCTCAATTTGGGGAAAATTGAAGAGATAATAAGCTGAAGGGAACACTTAAATCCTTGCGTAAAGTCACAGTTTGGGGGAAAACTGCATGAATTTTAAGAAATTCTAGCAGGGAAAGATGCCCTGCATTGGTCTCTTGTGAGGAAGGCAATGCCCTGATTGAACAGGCCTGTCTGGCCAGGAGTGAACAGGCCTGTCTGGCCAGGAGTAACTTTATACACTCCTACATGAATCATTTTAATAAATGACAAATTTCAGTGTATACAAGACATAGTTTCAAAGAAAAATGTTGGCGGAATTCAAATTTCGGATTTCAATGACATTGAATCTGCCAGAATGTAAGTAAATATATCATATACATTTTACTAATACTGCCTTACAGTATTTCACAGAAAATTTATGTAAATGATTGTTTCATGTAAATTCTACTTTTATATCCTAAACAGTAAATAATTTGATTATCCTAAACAGTAAATAATTTGATATCTTCAACAGTAAAGAAATTCCGTAGTACAGAAATATCCTCTACACTTTTTATTATTAAAAAATAAAAAGCACTAATGGGAAATCTGTGGATTAAAACCAGTTTTTGTGGAGTACCTACACAAACCCGCCATTTTACGTACCTTAAGCTCGTCTATTTCAGTGTTGGCATCTGACAACTGTCTTTCCAGCTCTATTGATTTCAGCATCATCTCTTCCTCAACCTCTTGTAACTTTTCATTTATCTTTAAAAGTCAAAGTTACAGCAACATTAAACACAAAATAATATTAATATGTTTACAGACGTTTGCACCAAGAAATTATTTTGTATTTTCAGTATGTTTCAACAGTAGAACGAAAATTCTTTGAAATTCTTTGAAATCGAGGTCTTACAAACATATCAGCCTTGCTATGCAAAAACCAGTCAGACTGGTTGTCAACATTATCTATACCATTATTATCACTATCTCATGCCACCTCACTCAAAACCAGAAGGTAAAGTGTCGGGCAAGACGTGCCAACTAATTGGAGAGACATCGTATTGTAAATTTGCATACAGCATGAATCATAATTCTATCTATACTTGTTCCATTTTTGGCAGTTAAACAAAGTTTAATAAAGGTTGCAGAAAAGGTTTTGCTGTGCTAAATTTATGGCATCATAAATGACGTCAAATTGTATATCATGACGTTCTAGAGAATGTTCGCATAAAATAAAGCCATTGCTTTCTTATCTGTTTTTGCAATATGTAGTCATGTAAGATTCCAAATAATATCTTTTAGGCATTGTTCATCATGTAATAAACCATGGTATGTTGCTACTTAGTTATACACTATTCATACATAATATCCTCTTATACTAGACTATGAACAACACTAAAACTGAACTGATATTATTTCTTAAGTATTCTATTCAATTATTCATGTAGTTGTAGGTTAAAAGAAGTAAGCTCTCCACCTACCCTTGAAACTTCATCTTCCAGTTCAGAAGCTTTCTCGAGAGCTTCAGTTTTGGTTTCCGAGTCTTCCAGTAAAGCGGCAACATCAATCATGTTATCTAAGTACGCATGTACTTGAACAGACAATCTATCACTCTCAGTGTGCCGTAATTTCTGTAATTTTCAACACATAAAATCAACAGACATGAAAGCTGGACACAATCATCATGTATGTTGCGTACAATCAACACTTTCCTCAAAGACATTTCCCCCAATGAACGATTACTTTTGATGATATTTGTTATCACTTTTCGTCTGATACTGTACCAAAACTTCAAGAAATGTTATCTTTACAAGAACAAGAATTTTTTTATTAAATACCCAAACACTTCATCAAGTATTTACGAACTGACCAATATAGCTTAAAAATTTAAAATTACAAAAAAAACGTACCTCTAAGTAGTCATCTAGACCAATGATTGAGAATTCATGTTGTAAATGGACCCGAAAATTCATGTTCTCTACAGAGTGGACGACAATATTCACAAACTGCATACACGCTACCTGTAAACAAACAGAACATGTTTAAATTCCAACACAATTTGTGACTTGAAACCATTTACTTTTCCATCAAAAAGTTTGTTAACTTGTATAACAATTTGTTTTAGCTGCTATGTACAGACAAGACAGCTAGCACCTTATCCACACAAATTCACATTTTATCTGGCATTGTGCTGAAAATTCATACACTGAAATTTGGAAATGCAATGCATTAAAATGCAGAATGCATATGACCTGCACATTCATTAAACTTTAGAGACATAAAGTAAACATGACTGAAACAAGAGACAGGACAGATGGACAACTGCAGACCACTCCTTGCTACCAAGTAAGTATAGAGTAAATAACAATAATTTATATTAACATTAGTTTAAAGAAATCTTTTTCATTTGGGAACAAATTTACTTACCATGAAATCTATATGGAATTCTTCATAGTTCTTGAAATACTCCATCAGTGTCTCAAATCGATGTCTCTCTGCACAGACCTATAGTGCATGGAAAATTATTAAAATTTACTATTTTTTACTTAAAACACACTAACTAGAGCAATGTTACTGGTAATAACACATGTCCAGGCAGAAAGAGGCTATAAGGCAAAATAAAGCTACAATTCAGTGCACTTGATGTACTGGTTGGTAATAGCGGACACAAGTCATAAAGGCAGGAATATCTGCCTGCAACATGACTGGTTTGAGTTAACATTACTATGCACTGATACTTAAATGACTGATTTTTTTTACTATTCTGAATAGGTAAACTTGCAAAGCTCTACAAAATGATCCTTATCCAAGAATTTGAAACTAAAACTTTAGATTAATCATTTTACTCCTGCCAATGAAGCAAATGCAAGTTTATACAAGCTCGGTATGTACTCTGACTCTGAGTTTAGCAAAAGAATGCCTAACTATGTACTCTATCTCTGAGTTTAGCAAAAGTATGCCTAACTGTGTACTCTCAGTCAGAGTTTTGTTCCTGAATGCCTGACTACCCTAGAGTACATAAAGTAATAATTCAGAGCATTCATACTTACTTCTTTGAAGTTATCAAAAGCGGAGAGTATAATTTCATGGCCACCACTAACTAAACATACAGCTGCCAGCAGCTCTAACACCAATGCTTTCGTTCTGAAAAAGGAACATAAATACATTAGTTTAGTTAACACACATTTATTTCAGTTGGATTATCTGTTGAATCACTTTTGAACACTCATTCCATATGTCATCACTCTTGCACTAGACAGGCATCGAGTTTTTAAACACTGCTACCCATTTACAGCTGGGTGGACCAAGTGAATATGTGGCAACAAAGCCAGCAATGCATTGAAAAGTGAAAATCCTATTTGTACAAAATACAACTTTCTACCAAGTTTGAATTAACTCGAGAACTGAGAGTAGTTTTCTATCACATGACCTACTTTTATACTCCCAGGATGATTTTCAAAATGATGCAAGTTTGGCAGACATCTTGCTTATAGTTGAGAACTGGACTGCTGGGGGGCAATTAAAGCATGTGTCACACAACCACTGCTGAAGCTACACAATAACATGGAAATCACAGAAAATAGCAAGTAAGCACAATTTCTTTCAATTTAATCTTGTGGTTTACAGTATATATTGTGACAAGTGTGTGCTTACCTCATACTCCTATGGTTCAAACTCAATGCTATACAGTTAATGGCATGAGTGTGTGCTATCACAAGGTTAAACCCATACTGAAAAAGAATCATAAACGCTATGGTATAATTATGTAGGTTATTGTATAAGAAATAACATTTTCAAAGACATCAGTACAGTCAGCTTTTGAGAAAATATTCTCCAAAATTCTTAATTCAGTACTTACTTTGAAATTTTACATCTGTGTTTCACTTTTCTAAATAGAACAACACTTCACACTTCCCTAAAGTTAATAGAATGTTCTGTAGTGTGTTGTTTAGTTTATACCAATTTATTTACCCTTTTTGTGCGATGATATAGATTGTTCATAGTTGACCCTAGGAAACTAAGTGAAGCTGCCAAGACCCTTGCCCTGTTTAACCTTGTAAAGAAAGCTTGAATTATCTACCCAAACTTAAATTCACTTTCTGGAAATCCATAGTACTGATTTAACATACGGAACTCGGACTAGACCTGCAGACTAGCTGAGAGGCCATCACCTTCACGTAATCCTGCCACTGCCATTATACACTTTTGATTTGACGAGAATTTTATCAAGGTCCGTCCAAAATAGCACTTATGTTAGCTTAATATCTGGATGAGACCCCTGCCATTATACACAACTCTGTATCTTGCAAATAAAACAAAACCAGGATTGTTATATGAAGATTTTGTCTGCTGATATAATAACTATAATAGACATACCTGATGATTCATAATTGCACGTAAACACATAATACAGACATGGACATCATCCCGTGCCTCGCCCATATTCAGTTTCTGTGAATACTTTGATATACCCCTTGAGGCACTGATTGTATTGGAACGTTTCAAACTGCGCATGGACCCCTTCGCCAACCCTGTATCTAAGCTGGAACTCTTTTCTCTGTTCAGAAGCTGCTCTCTCCTGCAAGATAAACATCTTAAATACAGCTTACTCTGAAAAACAATTATGTGTAAATATAACCTTGTTCATTTTTCATACTAATATGAGTTTTTTGTAATTTATACATGTAACAGTACTACTGCTTCAAATTTCTAACAAGCAAAAGCTTGTTTGTTTCTTGTCATTGTCAGTTTGAAGTTTTCTATTCCAAAGAAGACAAACCTTACAGCAGTCCCATGATGCAGTGTATTAATGAGAGGTGTAGGGATCAAACTGGTAAACAACAGTGAGACACTGCATAAACATTTCTGTTATTGTTAAAGTATGACAATGCCTGTATCACTGTAAAACTAGGGACAACGGGAACTACAAATAACACTGATGGGAGCTGTGTGAAAGTTGGATACCTTTTCTTCCACGGGTAAGCAGTGGTGGTTGATATAATCAACAATGTGCTGTTTCAGCCTGACTACAATCTTACACTGTCACATTTGCTGTTTACATGAACACTGTTGAATTTAAGCATAATTTAACAATTTAACAATTTATGAACAGCATGGGGCCTTACCTCATTACAACCTGAGTAAATGACAGATAGTCAACAAGAACATCTAGACCCTGGTTCTCTTCACTGAGAAACTCTCTCACCCATCTGTAAAACAGCAATAAATAGTTATGGTTTGTACAAACAAACAGAAACACATTTTCTACACAGTGTAAAAACGACAGCTCATTGCGAAGCAAGATTAATTTTGTACAGTATTTGCAATGACCATGATGACTGGATGATTACCATGATGACTGGATGGGGGCAGGGTTTGTGTGTTGCCTGTAGCTGTACAAGGATACACTAACATGACATTACCAACCTGTATGTACTTAGATCATGTTTTCTTTTTATTGCCTTAGGGTATAATGCCAGCAGTATTTCAGCCATGTAGAAATTGGCAGTTTACCTAACCACAGTTCCTTGGAAAGCCCGGTTCAAGACTCCAATCTCCATGAGAAACTGCCAACTCTCCCACATGACGAGTCTGGTTGGTAACAGGGGTATGAACCCATCACCCTCAATCAGTGAGCGGTTTAGTGATTACACGTCAGAAATACCATTAACCATTTGACCATGGAGGTAATCCAAATATTCACATTTGCAGAACCCAAAACAGTATAACTGTAAAACTGTTAATATCATTACCAAAAGCAATACTGTAGAATATTTCACGATTTTCCAATTTTCTCTTTGCAATTTTTTAATTTCACAAGTGAGCACTATTTAATACAATAATCATTGTTTGTTTGCTTTGTTAGCGGCTTAAATGAAAATCACAAAGTGCTACATTTGCAAAAATAAACACCTTGTGAAAAAAACACTTTTTACCAAACAGTATTTTACATGTTGTGGAAGGAAAAGACTTACTCTATGTGATTTGTTCGTAGTGATATTTCCAAGTCTCGTAAAACTTGCGTTGAACTCGTCTCCCCAAGCATCTTTCTTTTCTACAGGAGTAAATAATAACAAAATTACATATTATATTTTAACAAAATTAAAACTTTATGCCATCTACCCTTTGTTGATATGTCTAAATCTTTCAGAACAATTTTTTTAAGAAAGTTCTATTCATTACATAATTTACTTCATTTTCTATCAATCTATCTGTAACCATGGCAATGGTGACCTCTCTTCAATAAATCTTAAAATAAAATTTAATTAACCAGTTCAAAGAATTTAAAAGCTGCCAAGATGTGTGATCAATTGTAACATTTATTTTCATCAGTTTCATCAGGAAAAGATTGCATAAAATTTGCACTTTCTACAGTTAAAAACATCTGGAAAATCTAGAAAGACATTTTCTATAGACCAGCTCCTGTTTCATTTGGATTAAAATTGGATTAGATCTTCTTTTTACTACATGATTAGTCATCGGGAGTATAAACAAAGCATCTTTTCATTCTCTTAAGAGAAACTTATGTTTAGCAATAACTTTGCACTGTTGTTTAATTTCCGCTTTAATATACAATTTATGTTTAACTGCTTACTCAACCCTGTTGATGCAGTTTGTTTTATTTTCTTATATGAATACTTATTAAGGATAATGGGATAAAAAAAATTTATCGAACTAGAAAAAACACAAGTGTTTGTTTTGTAAAAACGCTGCAAAAATATACGTCTACAAAATATGCATGTTTTACAGGTACCTTGTCTGAAAATGTTTCTACATCCTGATGTACTTCATATTAATTAATTAACTGATTAGTTTTTAAGTTAATTAACTGATTAATTAAGAACAACATTCAGAGAAAATCAAAATGAGTGCATCGTTGTAAAAATGAAATCAAGGCGGTACATATAGAAAAATGCATTACATTGCAAACAGCATGTGTAACACACAAACAGCATGTGTAACACACAAACAGCATGTGTAACACACAAACAGCATGTGTAACACACAAACAGCATGTGTAACACACAACAGCATGTGTAACACACAAACAGCATGTGTAACACACAAACAGCATGTGTAACACACAAACAGCATGTGTAACACACAAACAGCATGTGTAACACACAAACAGCATGTGTAACACACAAACAGCATGTGTAACACACAAACAGCATGTGTAACACACAAACAGCTGTGTAACCACATTAAACACACAACAGCTGTGTAACACACAAACGCATGTGTAACACACAAACAGCATGTGTAACACACAAACAGCATGTGTAACACACCAACAGCATGTGTAACACACAAACAGCATGTGTAACACACAAACAGCATGTGTAACACAAAAACAAAGAAGAAAATTATAAGAAGCTGACTTAGAAATTAACAGAAATTCAACAAATTTTTGGCAGAAAACCAAACTTATAACTTCCAAGTTACCAGACAATTACTGCAAAGTGAAGTTGTTCCTTCAATGCAGAGCTGTTAATAACATATAGCACTTATTCACATTATTAGAAGCAGTCCTTAGCCCCTGCCTAATCTTTTACATGGACCCCTCTGTTTTCAATTTGGACCAAACCATTATACTTGTCAAAGGTGAGCTGATTGAAAAACTGACAGAGTAGCAAACAGTGCAGATCATGATCAGACAAGTAGGGTGTGCAGGCTGATCATGATCTGCACTGGTCACAAAGGCAAAATGACTTGCTGCCTTATGCTGGGTAAAGGAAAACACTGCACAGATATCACAGCCTCATTACTTCTCCAACAAGCATTTCCATTTACAAACAGACAGAGAAACTGACATTTTCTTTTGGGCTAACCATTTTACAGAAGCAGCTCTAACTGAAACAAGTAAGAAAATATTCACACTGGGGTGGGCAAAGCAAAATAACAAATTGACAGCCCTATAAGTGCATCAAATCATACTGGAAACATTTTGGCCAAATCACATAAAAAGGAAGTGTGGTGCAAGGAACAACAAAAAATTGAATATATCCACAAGGTAAACTAGAGCTATCACTGAATGTGATTAAAATACAATCCACAAACAGCTTTGTCCCATGAAATGGCTTCCAGATTACCCTAATTTCAATGAGTTTTGTGACATGCTTATTTGAATTCCAGCATCATAGTTCAGGACTCTGTTACAAATTGGACACAAAATTAAGTTGCATGACCTTTGATACCTAAATTTGACCTTAAACCAAGATGGCTGAGATACACACTATTAGCTTGATGTGGTGGACATTTAAGCCAACTTGAATGAAAATTCTTCAAGGGGCTTGACAGATATAGTTTCATTACCTTTGACCCTTAATTGTGACCATGACCTAAAGCCGGCTTAATTAGAACATATGTTTTGCATCACATTTCAATTAGAACATATGTTTTGCATTACATATTGATAATCAGAAATTTTGACCTAAGTTTCATGTAAATCTTTCAAAGGGTTAAGGAGATGAGATAAGACCCTGACTTTTGATGTCTCCATGAGGTTCCATTTAACTTTAAGAAAATCATGACCTTTGACCCTAAGTATGACCTTGAGTTGCACCATTGGAACATGGGTTCTTCAAATTGACTTGATAAGATAAATTGACCCAAATTTCATGAAATACCTTCAAGGGGTTAAGGTGATGTGGAATGGACACGAATAATAAATGACCTGCAAGTGGGACCTTGACTTTGAACTGACAGGGGTAAGCAAGAGTTCCGTAAATCATCTTGATGAGATGAACATTTGATCAAACTTTCATGAAAACCCTTCAAAGGATATAGAAGATATGGAATGGACACAAATAAAACCAATGACCCCTGAGCATGATCTAGACCATGTCATTTTGAACAGATAAACATTTGACCCAAGTTTGATGAAAATCCTTTAAGGCTTTTAAGAGATATGGAGCAGACATGAAAATTGTTCAACCAACTTCTATATACTGTATGCTCCCACCCCAAACTTTGTTTGTGGGGGTATAAAATTGTTGAATGGGTAGTAGGCCTGAGGTCCAAAACCAGCATGCAGGTAGCATAGAACTACTCATCACTGGCAACTTCCACTTGCAAATGTTCCTCTATGAGCAACTTCTACTCTCAAAAAAGTTGAACAAGCAATTAAGTACCAATTAATAAACTCTTAAACAGGCATCGAATCAGGCCAAGTTGCACTTCAATTTTGTTTAACCAGAAGTAGATGTGTAAAACAATTGTAAATGAACAGGGATACAACTTTCCAAAAGATGATCATGAATGTTACATTTATAAAACATAATCATAATGCATAATTTATTTAAATTTCATGTTGAAATGATAGACAAAATTACTGTAAAATCTATCTAAAATTAAACAACAATGAAACTTAAATAATACAGCTAGGACAAAACATACACTTAGAACTTAAACATGCTTAAAAAAGAAATGGTTATAACTGATTAACTGGTGGGAAAATGTAATATGTCCGAAAAATAGTATCCAAATTCAGTATAAGTTACATCATTTCATCATTGACAATCAGTCTAAAAACAGCACTAGGGCTAAAATTTTGGGCTGCCATAAAGAATTCTGTCAAATCATGTACTCAGATTGGCCACACAAAATTCAAGTCATAAGCTTCTTACTAAAACCAAAAACTGTCCTGACAAAGTCAAACAAATTAGGTCAAAGGTCAAAGAGCCTACTGGCAGCATGCAATGAAAATGGTCTTGTTGGTGATACATTTTTGTAGTGTAGTATAACATACAAAACATAAAATTTTCACTGTTAATGCTGTATCCCCCAAATCCCTAAACATGTCTGAAGTCATCAATATAAATCAAGACCTTAAAAGGTCAAGGTCACAGTTTTTATAGAGGTCAAACTTAAAGTTCCCTAATGAATCATAGTCTCTAAGTCATCATGATTGCAGGAAATTAGGCGGCAACAGTTTTACAAGGAAGCATTACCAACTTCACAAAGTTGTTTTATGTCTATAAGGAAATAAATGATATGAGTCAAATGTTTGACAGGACATCTTAACTGCTGAATAAGATGATTCAAATGACGTATTAATTGGTATGCAAGATGAAAATTTTGCGATTTATGAGCAGAAAGACTTATTCACGAATTTTAATTTTGTGGATGTGAAATCTGTAATAGTTAATCTATTTGGAATGAATCTTTCAAAAGATTCTTAAATTAGATAAGTGGAAAAATCACAAAAATACTAAAAAATAAATCATCGCATACATAACTAAATCAAAACAATACAGTACATTTGAACAACTTGCAGATTACAAATGCACTGACTGTGGGAAAGTCTAAGACAATTGTACAGTAGAGTGTCAACATGGGAAAATTACAATTTTTATGATACAAGGCCGTGTAAATTGTTTCCTCCTAGGGGACCTTAAAAACACTTTATCATGGTGAGTAACAGCTGACTAAAACATAATGTGAGACAAGTAGCTAAATCAAAAACAGAAGGTACATGACATTGATCTTTGAAAATTAATACAAATGTTACGATAAAGACACAACGAATGCAAAAAAAAAATTCAACCAATCAAATGCAACAGACAGATCATGAATAAATCATCCGCAACATGTAGCCTGCCTTAAATAACTCCTACCCTGCTGGTTTGAGGTGATTTTGCCTTTGAGACAAGTGCAGATCATGATCATTGTACACATCTATACAGTCTGATCATGATCTGCACAGTTCACTATTCAGTCAGTAAATGTTCATTTCACACCCCTCTGAACTAATAATGATACAGTCCAAACTGAAAGATGGACAAGTCCATTGTAGATATTTAGCAGGGTAAGGGTCGAAACTTAAAAAAAAATTCATACATGAAGCGAAAACACTGAAATATTTACTATAGTCCCACATCTGGCCAAGGGATACATTGTATGCAATATACACATCTGCTGCAATGAACAATTTTTCTCCGGCTAATTATATATCCCAACAATTACAGCAAACCGGGAGTTCTCAGTTCAAATCAGGAGTACACTGTTCAGTATAGCAACAAGCAAAACAATGGTTATGACTTGAGTTCTAAGGCATACAGATGACGGATATGCTCTGAAATCAATTCTGCTTTCACTGCTGTTGGAAAGCATTCTGTGTAGGCTGGCAGGTATTAATGGCTTTATAATTTCTGCAGGGTAGCTTATTGGCTTGGCAACAGTCTATCGGTGGCAAAAATACCGCCACACCTGAAGCTGATAACAGGTTCGAAATTATCTTAAGAAAAGTTTTTTAATGAACAGGACATTTTATTTTTTTACAAACGGTTTATGTGTGTGGTAACAACAGCACTGACATCTAATCTCCTCTATGAGGTAATGTTAAAACTTACCTATGCTCTACAACAATCACCATTTCAGGCAGCCAAGAAAGACCGTGAGCTCAATCATGGTTCTAATATGTAAGATCTAAACTTTTGACCTACTGACCCAAAACTAAATAGGGCCATCACGTATCTGGTAACCACAAAGCTTGAGGTCCACAACCCAAAGCATTATACTTGTCTGTGTCTTTCTGATTGTTGCCAAATGTTATATTAATCTACATCCTTTAGGGACCATAACTCTTCCTCCGATATGGAGAACATATATAAAATTATTTATATATATTATAGATTAAGAAATGACCATAACATGAATAATAGCTGAAACCTGCATCTAGCTCCAAACAAATAGTTTGACAGGATCTAGACTGTTTCAGTTAAACATTTAGAAGAGCTTAATTCACTTAGTTTGAACCCAGCAAGGACCATAATCCATACATGCATAAGATAATCTAGCTAATTCAGGAAATGACGCAGCATCTGTTGATGGTGATGCATATTGTATGCAAGCATGGTTTGGTAACTACTGCATTAACATGTTATCTGCTGACAGACAGACAGACGAAAAGACAGATAAAAAACTTAAATTATAGATCATGACAATGACAGTTTCTTCAGTATTTAGAATGGAACCCTACATCCTATAGTCTGAAAAGCTGACCAAAACATTGTGCCAAATCCCTTTTCTCTCATCACAAATTTTATATATACTATCCTGTCATTTACTGAAGTTAAAAGCTTTCCCTTGCCATAAAACCCAGTCATACACCTTCTTTGCCTGCAAACAGGCCAGTGATACATTAAAATGACTGCTGGTGTTAGAAAAGTAACTTAACAGTGAGGAAAATAAGGAAAATTGAAATGAAAGGGTGTAAATTTTATTTTCATCCTGCTAATGTTGCTGTAATATATGCATGTATTCTGCTCTCAGGCATAATTTAGTATGCTCTCAAGTGAGATTATCACCAGAAAAGCAAGTATATATGAAAACTTGCAGCAACATTTACAGGACTGGAACTCAAAACAGTTACTGTTAGGAATGGTATGACATGTCTATGGCTGATACTGGATACCTTCAAAGTAAATTTAGCTGCTCAAATTTGCATATCTTACAAAACATTTACGAATAATATTTATGCATATAAGAACGTCAAAACATTTTTTTTGGCATGAGAAGGATAGTGAATGGTCCCTTTAGTCTCATAAATGGTAAACAGTTAAATGAGCTGCACTTGCCAGAAACATGTCACACAGTAGGCAGTTTAAATGACAGGGAAACATGGGCCAAATACAATATATCAGTGCCTTGTGGCCTAAATTATATATGCATTCCAGTTAACTACTACAGTCTACGTTCTTCATAATTAGATTGACTTAAAAAAGACTTTCTTACCACAAGACTTGATAACTGTATTGTATATGTGTACATAATGATATAACTGGCATATGTACGTGTATATAATCACGGTTGGTAATAATCATGGTAAAGGCACCTTATTGAAACTTTTGGTTCATATCTTAGCACAAAATTCTAATCTTTTACTCAAATAAAATTAGAATGTTATGTACATGTATCTGCAACAATCACTTCATTAATCCATAATATGGACTTATTATATTGACGTTGAATTTTCGAGGAAGGTTTTAAAAAACACTTATTTTTAAAAATAATGTAAACTTTTATGAAAGCCATCAATACCGCAACCCTTGCTCTGACAGCATCAGCATTGTTAGAATTGTAGATAACAATTTCCCAGCTGATCAAGGTCTACAAAGTTTTAATGAAGAACAACTGTCCACACTGAAAGTTAAATTTAACATTTTCGCTTAATCAGGGTTAATAATACTGGAAGCAACATTTCCTATGACTTGGTGCAGACAATGTTTCTTATAACAATGTTTATGCAGTATCCCAATCTTTCAATAAGGTACCTTCTATTGAAACACAGCTCAAATATGACATAATCAAATTATATGTGAAGAAAGCTAGCTTTGTAGTGAAGATGCACACGCAAAAAAGTGCACAATATCATCTACTGTACAACTGGGAATCTGAATGATTCTGACTGCTACTGTGATTGTAATATACCGGGGATAAAATTACAGGTAACCAGGTATTACACTAATTAACTAGGATTCTATACAGGTATAATTGTTCTTTATTAAATATATAACATACAGGCTTAAGAGCACAGGCAGTATGATATAGCACTTTTATGCTCAAAAGCCTTCAAGTTTCTTCATCTAATAAAAGGAAGATATATATATCAAGGGGAGATAATTATTTAATAGGTATCTATGTAAACAGCTACAATTAATCAAATATTGTCTGTTAACTACTCAAACAAAACCATCATTAAAGTTTACTGTCCATGTTTTAAATACGTTTGATGATTTTATATTAATTCTTCTTCATATTTGGTAATTAAAATAAATATAAAACATGAAAATCTACAGACTACAAAACTGAAAAATGAAACATATATAGACAGTTCTTTAATGACCATTTCAAGTGATGAAAATGTTACTTTGGTGAATTTGAGTAAACTCTAAACCATTATCAAATTGCAAAGTAATACACCATGAAATTCCCTTATTTACAATTCATCAAAGTGTATAAAAGAAACTGGTAGAAACTTGAAACCTACAAAATTACTGACAGATAAAATCTGTAAAGCCAGGTTTTCCTCTTTTAAAACTCAGTTTTAAAAACATCATTATAGCATTATAAATGTCAGAATCAGTTGTTCCCACTTTCCCTTTTTGTTAAGAAAGGTAATGTAAATATAAACCAGCTTCTGAATCGACACTTCCTGCTAGAGGTGGCCATTACCTGTCTTAAGCAGGCTCATAGACAAATACTGTAAATACTCGGCCATAAGTCAACCAAATACTATTCCGAAACTTGACTTATGGCAAAATCAGAACAACTTTTGTATGTCTTAAAAATTAATTTTACACTCATAAAATGTTGATGTATAGAAAGAAAGGGGACCAAAAATTGCTTATCAGTTTTATTTTTTGATTTGCATGCACAAAATTTGTAGAAAATACAATAGTTTGTTGATCAAGTTTACTGTTTAACCTTAAGAGCAGTATTACTTTTTTCTGACGCAGGTCAAAGGACAAAAAGGCTTTTCATGAAATCTTAGTGGCCTACAATTAATCATTTCATTATCTGATGTGTTTTCATTATTGATTCTTTCTGTAGCAGACACAATTATCCCATGGAGATATGTCAATTGTCTGCTCTCTGATTGGACTCAGATGATACTTGCAAACTGTAATAATATTTGATTAACATCACTGTGCAATAATCATCTAACAATCACTTTTGAAATTTGACCTCAACTTCTGAGTGGTTACCAGCTTTCTTACACAAAAATGTATCCCTAGACTTATGGGCGAAGTCGACTTTTGGCCAAGTATTTACTGCAAACGTCTCTTTTATCTATTTTTAGCTTTTGTGTGACCTAGTTTTGTTGACACCTGAAGAGACCACATCCATTTGAAGGGGCAACTGTGATAAAAGCCAATGTCATGTTTATAATGATGTCTCTAGCATAATCAGGGCACTAGACAACTTTTGGGGACAGGTACCCATACCCTCTGGAAGGGGAATTTCTCGTCGTTTTAAGACTAATAGGGGAATTTTTAGCCATATAAATATTACTACTATTCACACTTATTAATACTGTTTTCAATCATTTCCAACAATTGTAGAGCTCTACAGAGTAGTTTTCTGACAAATACAACAAATGATGCAAGTTGTTCTACTATATTTATTTTACGTCCAGCACAATTTGCAACTTGAAAATGCACAATGTAAGTCAATAATTTAATTACTAACCCCAAAAAACAATGCCGAAATTATAAGTCTGTTATGACATGTGCTGATCGGAAAATGGGTATACATGAATTGTGTTATGATCACCCGAAGTGCAATCTGTGAATTACATAGTAACAATACATCGAGTCGTGTCAACCAAGCATCGCTAATTAAATCCGTGTTACAAACAACGTATTATAAATTTGCCGAGATCTATTATATTTCGTTTTATTATTGTTTATCAATTAACACCTCTGATAACAACCGAGACGGCCATGTGCGCGTTATCAGATAGCATCTTATCAGCTCCGCCTTCTTCCGTAAACTAGCTAACAGACGACGATTGATTTTTGATTGACACGTCAGAATTGCCGAGATTATTTTGTTGGCGCCACTTAAATTCGCCAACTGAAAGAATTTAGCGACAGAATTTATTTTTTGTCGCATTTGGCGCCATTGCCGACAGACAGCGGGAACCCTGTTAAATGAATCTATACCGACTTGTTACAAGAAAACGGGTCGTACCGACTATACCTCGAACGAGGTTTGTGGACCTAATAAGCACAATTACATACAAACAAAAAAGTTACGAGAAAATTCATTGGACAGTCAATCAAGGGAGAAGGCTCGTGAATGTTTAATTGGATTCGTACTCAAAACTTTTCGTTCTTATGTCCGGCCGACGGGTAACTTCGTGATTTTCCTTCCGATTTTATTTTTGTTTTCGAGGGGATTTTTTTTCTTAGAAAGGGGAAAAAGACATATTATTTTAGGAGGGGAATGGGGCCGATATTCGGCCCCAAAATCGGCCAAACGAGTGCCCTGATAATGAATATGAAACATCAAAACTACACTACTTTTCCTGCTTTGCTCTGATCTGAATGCCAAAGAATAAGGAAAACTAACAATGGTCTTTACTTCCAATAAAGTGAAACCTCACAGTTTTATCCTGTACCACAACAATAACCCATATTATTAGAAATACAATGTCATGTACTTGATCTTGCAGGACCTGTGACAATTCAAGAGAATTTGACGCGAGTCCAAGCTGTATTTTTGACCAGTGTGCCAATCAATATTCTACAGAACACTGGACACTTTCCATAACCTTTCATGTATTCTGTCTGAAAAACCTCACTGGTCACATATTATGGAGAGAAAAGATATTCCTAACAAGGCAGAACACTGCTTTCTAAGACATAACATATTATTTTGACTGACAATTTTGAGACCTGGCTTTCTCCATTCTGAGCTTTCAGTTCAAGAATCAATACTGTATTAACGGCAGTTATATTAGAATGCCACTTGTTAAAATTCACAACCGAACTTTAAAATTTCTCACAAGTCTAAATTAAACTTTGATCGTTTTGAAGTGTGAAGGGTTAGAGAATGGTCACTGCAACACTGGCGTGTAGTGCTAAAAATAGACCTATATATTTAAAGTCCCAGGAGCACTTTGGATGTAAATTTTTTTGTAGTTTTTGTATTATCAAACAACTGACAGTTATATGTATGGAAAACATTCCTAACTTTGCTTTTTAAGCATAGTAATTTGATGCTGCAAAATATAAGCAACACATCTGATAGCCTATTTTTCTGAGGAAACTTAAAAAAATATGAAAGAAGGTAAACGTTAACATTGATTCTGTTGTTGCAAAACGTGCCCGATGTATCGCAAAAACTTGTCTTCACAAGGCGAGTAAGGTGGAATAATTTTCTGTTTAAAGTCCTTGTGGTGAATTGCAAATGAATTTCATGGTGTAAAATAAGTTGTGGTTAGTGTGTCTACATAGATCTCGTGAGCATGGTTACAGGAAGTTGTGTCTACTTGATATAAGCCTTACAAAAGACATTCTATGTCGACTCTGCCGATTGCCCTACAATACAAGCGTGTATATGATCATTCATAAATATATAAGCAGTACAAGCAAAACATACTCAAAACCATCATTCTGATATTATAATTAACACACAAGAATCCAAAGTAAGATGAAACATAAGCCTTTACACAAGCCCTTGTTGTAACCTGGCGGGTGTCAATATAACTACTGAAAGGGTACTCAGAAAAAACACTTAGTTACAGTTTATGGATGCCACAGACTTGAAACACAATTTATATCGATCTTCAATTACTCTCCATTTGTATTTTCAAAACCTGACATTATCACTGATCTCTGACCTTACTAGATGTCCATCTTTTAATTTGGATAGTCTCATGACTTGACTAGTTTACAGTGCAGATCATGATCTGCACAGGTTACAATGGCAGAAACAGGATGTTAAAACTAAGTAAGTCATTAAAGAAAATAATCTAGCAAAGTCTGTCTAAACAGTTTTCTACAAAATCCTGCAATCTTAAAGAATTTATAACATCCATTTAATCAGATCTATAAATTTATGCCCTTTGAATTTATCTTAATCTAATTCTACCTATCATTTACAAAATGAAATATATTTTCATTTCCTGCAACCAAGAAATAAAAAAAGAGTTCCCTTTCAGTCAGTTATATTCAAGTGCATTATAGCTGTAAACAGTAACAAACCAAGCTTTAAGAAGATTCTGCATTAAAGCTACTGGGTAGGGAGGGACCATGTGACAATGTAGACTGTTTCCTAACCATACTGTATATACCTGATCATAATGTAAGCCTGTAAGACTAAATATGATTGTGTATACATATTGAGGTGATGTTCTCAAATAAATTTTCTGGAAATGTTCTTTAATAAAGGTTATTTTCTAAAACCATACATAAGGTAATTTTCAGTCTCTTACCATCAATATTACTCCTACTTTTTTTTTCTCATGACATGGGGAATATATCATTGTTTTACATAAAAATGCTACTGCAGTTTTGGACAAATATCAATTGTACTGCAGTGTTGGACAATACAGCAATCAGGGTACATCATATGGTAGGCAAACAGCTCTAATAAGTAAGCACACTGTGGCACAAACTGGGGCTTCTTCATAAATATTAATTATTAGTGTTCATGACATGCTGTATTAAAGTTGTTGTCAATGTATTCTATAGTTCAATACAGTAATATTCATTCACACAGCACCTTCAACAGTGTATACAGGATAAGCTTTCCTATGGCAACAACTCCATGCTATATGGATATCAAAAACCCAGTGTTTTCAAACGGATATAATGTATTCATGGAAAAATTAAAAATAATGTTTTTTTAGTCCTATAGTGCAGTCAATTTCTACAATAACAAAGACACAAGTTAATTTACAGTAAATTTGAAACTTGTTCACTAGTAAGCCTTAATTAAACAGAACAGAATAGAATAAGGCAACCTAAAGCAGATTCCCTCGGGAACTGCTCCATCATTGTGTAATGTTATTTGCACAATTGTTCAACAACTACTGTGATACAATTAGACTTAATCCTAGAATTTCTAGTAGTCAGGTACTGGGAACCAGGTAATTTTCACATGTCAGAAAATGTTGTGACTGTATAGCATAAAAGACTTGTTGGCTTATTCAAAATGTATGAAATGAACATCTTTTTATAATCTATGTGAAATGAATCTATGATTTATCGCGAAATATTTAAACAAGTGGACAAAGATGAAAGCGGAAAATTAAATATTCACAAATATTACTAGTTTCTAATCATGTATAATGATGGTGAAACCTGACTAGGGTTCAAATCCAGTACCTTTCAGTCAATTCACCTATATCAAACAGACACCTGATTTTAATGGCCATCCTCATTACATCACTTGACTGGTTGCTTAACACAGGTTTAACTGTACCTGACAAAGGATTTGAAACTACATTTATGTTGCACAAACAAAAAGCATCATAAATCCTTCAAAATTGTATTTGAAGTTATACAAGGATGTGTAATTCAATAACATGAAAAATGAAAGCAAATTTGTACACAAAAAAAATCACAAAAACTCATAATTTTGCTTTGAGCAGGATGTTCTACTGCCTCAAATTTCATTTACTGTTTCATTTTGTTGTTGTTTTCATTAGAATGGCCTTGGTCTGCATCACTCAATGTTACAAAGCGAAATTGAAGTCTGTATTGATCAAGTCACATGTAAAGATTGTGCAAACACTAGAACAGACTTTCTTTCACAATACCACTT
Organism: Saxidomus purpurata; assembly: GCA_022818135.1. Taxonomy (NCBI): domain Eukaryota; kingdom Metazoa; phylum Mollusca; class Bivalvia; order Venerida; family Veneridae; genus Saxidomus; species Saxidomus purpurata. Next base: position 32,973,828 of record JAFMSR010000013.1, read on the forward strand.
GAATACCCACAATCTGGTACACCATAAATAATAACTGAATATTCAACCTAAATCAACAATTTGTATCCTGATACTTGTTTCTTAGGAATAAATGGAAACCAAATAAGACTTTGCGACTCCATGTGCTGTATCATGGTTCATACAGAAGTTCTGAGACAAAATTCAAGTACTTTTCAAGGACTTTTCAAGGACTTTTTTCTAATTTTCAAGGACTAAAATGATGCGAAAAATCCGACTTCATGTCGGGATACATAGTCAAATGTCGCCTTAAATCATATTTGGAAGACAATGTTATATGTATCTTGGTTATTCAAATTAATATCAAGCAAAATAAATGTTGTCTTGAAAATCGCAATATTTACTTGTTATTCAAATCTAAATTTTTTGTCATGAGGAACGACTGTATTGACTCATTGGAACGTTCATTTGTCAGATTTTGTTTATCATGTTAATGAATGCTTTTTTCTCGTTGATGACTCTTCAATTCATTTTCGCCCATAATGCGCTATGTCTGTAAGTTCATTCAACACAACGCAAATACACTTGTGTTTGTTCCCCTTAAATTCCTTTATCCATGCTTTATAACTATCATTCGTGAGCAATGTCGATGAGAAAATGCATTTTCACAAATTTTCCGCGACCATGACTTTTGGTAAAGGGAAATCACTCCCGGCAAGCGTGTCTAAATTCCCAAATCGCATGAAGTAGTTGATACATCACACGTGAGCATGTTCGATGGACTGATACGTATCTATAGACTGTTTTCGTATTTTAAAGCGTGATACAATTATTTTGGACGTTGTTTACGCAGAACATACAAATTCAATGACTTTTAAAGAAATTCATTAGTTTCATCTTCAAATTCAAGTACTTTTCAAGGAATTTTTGCCAGCACAGAATTCAAGTACTTTTCAAGCACTTGACTCAAATTCAAGTACTTTTCAAGGCCTGTGCGAACCATGTGTATATATTTTACTGAATATGGTTAAACATTTTCACAGACATGTTATGTAATTTATAGGTTAACACTTGTTACAGAAAAGTCAAACTGCTGCTTACTCTTTCTTGCCAGAGACTTCAGAGTTTTCAGAATGATGTCAAGAAAGCATGACTGTTACATAGTAACCTGTTTCTTGAAATAGTCAGGCTACCTTAATTCATATCACCTAAATTGTAAATTGCAAAACTTTTAAGTAAAATTGCAACTTTCTGCTAAATTTGAGATTGACTAACTTTACCCAAAACTCAAAAAAACCGTAGGGTGACAGTTTGATAGTAGAAATTGACTGCACTAAGGACATTGTTCAATGTATATAATGATCTCACACCAAGCGTATATCGCTCCAGGTATAGTTCATTGAGGATATTGTCACAGTGACACTGCACAGGAACCCAATATTGATGGGTAAAATTCATTTGATAACGTAAGCATTTAATATTTTCTTGCAAGCATGATCTATGTTATTAGTCAACGGTAGCGAGCTTGTGCATTTGTAGAATTATGTCCATTAAGTATCTGTCACATTGTTCTAAATGACAAAAAATCCAAATTTGTCCCAAGTTTTGATGTAATTGTAGCTAACTTTTACGTTTGCATATGTCGTTTATTATGTCACTGTCACATTGTCCTTAATGAACTGTTGTACCAGTTACATAATAAATTAGAGTGGTGAGGTTTCATTACCTTTCGTGATATCTACCAATGCATTTGAAAAGCATCAACAACATTATACAAAACATTAAACTGGCAATTTCCGTACAAAATTAGTATCTTATTACAATGAACATTTAAACAAAGCATTGTGAGTTTGTAAGTGGCTTGCACAAAGCTTGTAACTGCATTTCTTTGCAGACCTTTACCAAGAAATCAAGAACGGAGATAGAATAGACAACTGCGATCTCGGGAATGGATGGTGCACGAAAGTGCGTTACAATTCCCCTAACATTATGTATAACTATGCAAATTACTGTCAAAACATTGGCAACAAAAATGAGGGCTGATTGTAAAACTGTATTAGCCTCTTCTTGCAGATGATCAAGTCTCAAAATCAAATTAAAAAATTTTTGTTACACAGGCCTGTTTTTGAACAATCATCATGAATGCATAAAAATGTTTCAGGTTTAGGTCCTGCAATATAATAAGTTAACTTCTGTATTTTCTCCTTTCTGAATTTCTTGATAACAAATAAAGCAAAGAACCTTAAAACATTATGAAAATGTTGAGGAATTGCTTTAACAAAAGCTGTATAACATTTAGTGGTAGAAAAGTTTCTGCGATTGAATGTGCTGAAACGCATCTAAATGCAGAAAAGTTTGTACAAAAGGGTGGAAACAGCAATTTGATTTTCACAGTGAAGGTGTACACTTGTGAAATACGTAAAATATTCACCTTTGTACTTCGTGTTGACCTTGGGTCCAAGTATGTACGCAACTTTGTGAGGTAGACATCTGGCGGATCTTTAACATGGACACGTTCCTGAAAAGGAAAGGCACATTTATTTAAATTATGTTATTCCTTATCACATTTCTGATTCATGAGTTCACACCAGACAGCATTGCTGTTTCTGCTTTGTCCAAACCAACCTATGAGTTAACAGCCAATAAACCACAAAATACTTGCAGGAGCAAAGTTTAGCTGCTTCATTAAGACTTAAAGGCATACTATCAACCAGAGACAGTGAATTTCGGGAAAACATATTACACATATCTTAACCCAACAGAAAGATATGCACAATAAGTTACTGGGTAAACTCAACATATGATAGATTTATAACACCACATAATTTAAAACGTATATTTTATGGGACCTCTTATTTTCAGTACAATGTGCAAATATATAACACCTGCAATGTTGCTTACTTCCTTAATTTAAATATTTTTTGGAGGAATACATTTTATTAAATTACCTGCCTGCTATTAATACAGTATAGGCTAGCTCAAACAAGTCTTAAAGGGGCACTCCCTACATCTAGTAGATTATATTCTCGAAACATGGATTATTATTAAAAGTTTCTATTATTCATGTTTTGAAGGTTATACAGTTTGACATCAGTTACAGGGTATGTCCCTTTAAAGAAAACTGTTTTTCAAATTGGACGGCTTGTTATGTGTGGAGTTGAATGACTGAACAAAGTAAACAGAGCAGAATGATTATATACATGTCCAAACAGCTGATCATGATCTGCACTTGATGCAAAAGTTAAGGATCACTTGCCTTTAAGTCAAATCAAACGGTAATTGCAACTGTTTCCTGTTTTCTCGGGGAAGTAAAAACTGTTTCGGAATTTGCTTAGTTTCTTTAATTATAGGTTATTGTTCATTTTGATGCATTTATGAAAATAATTTGGTCAGGCTGTAATTAATTAAGTCTTATTTATTGTAGTCAATGTATCAAGTGACTGGGTATATAATGATTGACTTACCAAAGTTAAAGTGCAACCAATAGTGCGCTGCGATTGGATAAAAAATCATTTCAAACGCTTAAGGGATCTTTGCTTTACACACCCACCAGGTTAAGGAAAAGATATCTTTTTGTAAACATCTTTAACACATTACTTACTGTAATGAGTTGCAGACATAAAGAATATACCAGGTTAAGAAAAGATATCTTATTAACAGACATATAAAATTCTATCATACCAAGACTTTCTTCAACACAGATTTTCTTCATTCATGATGTAACCCCACTTTGTATCATATTTCAATTTAACCACCTGAACTTTTAAAGTCGTTTGTAATAGCCTGCTGATAAAAATAAACTGGGCAGTTAAAAAAAACACATTAAAAGGTCATTTGTAAGCTCTGCGAACAAGAAAACAATTGATAGTTAAAAATGTGGTTTCCTCTGATTCATGCAGAAACCAAAATTCACCCAATCAGATCTTTCTTTACAAAAAAGCTTTTGCATCCTTAAATAATTCTTTTCTTTCTCTGTAAAATTGCTTTGAAAAATAAACCCATAGCATAGTTAAATCCTGCTTACAAATAATGATCTGAAAATAATTAAATGGAAATTTGTGAATCATATAACACAAAACCTTGACTGCTCCATGACAACTTTATATCTTGTGGCATCCTTTCCCCTGACAATCATGCAATACAAGTCATTTAAACCACACCAAAAAATGGTTGTTCTGACTGATCGTTCACATTAAAACATGGGGAAAAACTCAAGAATGTTCTCTCCAGAGATCAAGAGCTTGCAAAAAATCAATTTCTTGTAAAATCAACAAAATGAAAAAACTCTAGTTCCAATTATCAAAATGTTACGATTTTAATAGTGTATGTTGGAAACTCCTAAAATTAACCAACTTGAAGTCTGACTTGCAGATCAGTAACACAAAAATGATATAAATTTTATAATGTCTATGAAAGTATCGCTTATCATCTGGTCTGATTAAAATGAAACTTAGTCCTATGGCATGACATGAATTCCGTAAGTCACTGGTTTACGCCATTACAGTAAACTCCCTTTATAACCACTCCGGATATAGGGAAAATCCAAACATAAGGAACAAATTTTCCCTGCCTGATTTTTTTTCTTTCTTTATTTTATATGAAAATGTTATAATATTGGATATAACAAACTGCGGATATGGTTAAAGGAACACCTTTAAATGGTCCCAAGGAGTTTGTTTTTTAATAAAGTTAACTGTATAATGTAGTGGCAGCCACAAGTGATATCCCCTTTCCTGTCAATGTAGATCATGATCAGCTTCCACACTGAAGCAGGCTAATCATGATCTGCACTATTCATGTTCAGTCAGTAAATTTAAACTGCCCATCCCTTGGAACAATTAATGGTACTGTCCCAACTGAACAATGGACTAGTGTATTTCAAAAGTTTAGCAGGGTAAGGGTTAAAAAACTGTCTGACCAGTCTCATAACGTATGTCATGTCTATGTTCACTTTGTTCACAAACTAGCTCAAATATTGAAGTGAGCTCAAATATTGGAAGTGTTCACAAACTAGCTCAAATATTGGAAGTGTTCACAAACTAGCTCAAATATTGGAAGTGAGCTCAAATATTGGAAGTGTTCACAAACTAGCTCAAATATTGGAAGTGTTCACAAACTAGCTCAAATATTGGAAGTGAGCTCAATTATTGGAAGTGTTCACAAACTAGCTCAAATATTGGAAGTGAGCTCAAATATTGGAAGTGTTCACAAACTAGCTCAAATATTGGAAGTGTTCACAAACTAGCTCAAATATTGGAAGTGTTCACAAACTAGCTCAAATATTAGAAGTGTTCACAAACTAGCTCAAATATTAGAAGAAGTCATACAGAAGGGTAGTATATAAGCCCTACTACCAGGCTAGATGATCATAATACATAATTATTTTATTAAAATTACAAGCAGATTGATTTTCAGCCCTTTCCTTCTAGCAGGGCTTGGTCATGTAGCTCTTACATTTTTGGCAGCAAAGGAAGTGCATTTTGTAAGAAACAAGTGGGAAGATAATCACAAAATAAAAGACTGATAAAAAGTAAGGACTGAATGCCAGTCTTACAGAGCAACTATATTTCCCTTTCATTTCTGTCGACAGGCTAATTTCTCAATGAGAATTTTTTTACAACAGTGGTAGAACTACAAGCTTTCAGAAAGAAATTACCTAGATTAATTACTGTAGGTGGAAGCAGCTGGCGGTACTTGTTTCAACACCTGGGCGTAATTTTAGACTTGATTTATAACAACTTCAGCTACAGCAGGGGATACACCTTGTACACAAGTCCTCCACAGTAACTAAAACATATCAGCTGATGATTGACCGGACAGTAAACCATTCATAATTACTCATTTTTCTCTCCATCTATTTATTATGGTCTAAAATTGACCAAACACTAATTATTAGCTTAACACATACAATATATACAAATAGACTTGTGACTTTCGGAGCGGATTCATTCACTTCACAAATATTGTCACACTAGGCAGGGAAATGTTACAAAATGGTTTCTTCATGAACAGATATTAGCAAATTTTTAAAATTAAGTTTCTTGGAAAACTTTAGGTTAAACTTTTTAAGACCTATAGTCTTGACATAACTATCTTTCCGCACAGCTGGTACCTGGCATCAAAGTTCTGAACTAATGGTGTCCTTAAAATGAACTCAGTTTTCTTTATACTTTGTTGACAAATAGTAAAGAGTTACAACAGTTTGAAATTTTGAGTACAGCTTTTTGGACTTCTATCATCGTTTATGCATCTGATTTAACCTTCATACTATTTATACATAAAATTTTATGTAATAAGAGGGGAAAATGGGTGTTTCCTATTTTCCCTAGGTAACAAAAATAAACTAAAATTATGTCCTACTGAATCGTGGGAAGACATCTGTGTGAAGAGACGCCTAAGTGCTTCATGATAAAATTGGTTAAGTTTACAAAATGTTTCTTGATTAAGGACACAAACTCACAGTTTTTCAACAAAACATGAAGATATCTCCGATATTATGTACATGAAATAGTGCTGCTACTTTCAATGAAGCAAAGCCTCAAGTTATATTGCAAAAATTTCATAATCTGTGTGAAACAGTGTATCTCACATGCAAAAACAGCAAGACAAGAGTAAAATCTCTCTAGAGAATGCATGTTTCAGACTTACAGAGCATACAGATTGCTTCTATATGCAAGGTTAATTACGTAATGAAACTGATGTCCCTCCAGTATTCTTTATTACATGTACCCTTCCATAATGGACTTGCCTGTCTTTCAGGTTGGACAGTTCTATTTATTGTTTCAAGGTGTACTCACTGAAATACAACTGCCACAATGGCAAACAGTGCAGACCATAATGCATTGTGCAGGCTGATCATGATCTGCACTAGTTGTCAAAGCGTCCTCATTCAATTCTGCTGCAGGCAGGGTAAAGGTTGGAAGAATAGGACCTACAACTTTTTTTTCAATGAACCTGGATGATCTTTCTCACTTTAGTGACAAAGACTTTAACGTATTACACTGCCAAACTCAAGAATCAAATCATACAGCAGTCTGGGACTATCAGTCTGTTTCTACTAATAAGTTGCTACTAAAAGATCTGCTGCATTATTAAAATATCGAAGGAATATTAAAACAAAACATTTTTAAAATATCACAACTAACGATACCTTCATATTATCAACCTTATCAAGGCATACCATAGATAATTATGACTGTGGATCATAATTCATTCATTCATACTGAAAAACATCAGTGAAAACACTTGTAATATGCTTAACACCAGCTGCCTATATCAATTCTGCTAAACAGGAAATAACTTGATTTCTGAAGGGCAGGTTAACTTGGTTTAATCCAACAAAACAATCATAAGTCAGCACATAATTCATTTAATAAGGCAAAATCGGCTAAGTTTAAGCCTGAAAATTGCACTTTTGGTAGGTTAAATGAGACTGATCAATAGAAATTAAGACGGATTTGATTTGTAACATCTGAACTTCCAATAAAGTGATATGCTATACACAGCCATGAAATGAAGAAAAATATCATCCTTGAATGAAAGACTGAACAACATGAGCAGCTGCTATTTGTTTATTTTCCTTTCTAGATCTAAGTTAAAATCCATGTTTATACATTGCATAATTATCTTGAAAACCACAAAAATCTATAGTAACTTTTTATGAAGCATTTACAACTTCCAGAGGTAACAGAACCATTGGCATTCAATAAAATTAATTTCTTGAATTCACTGGTCCGAAAATACTATCAATCATACCAGGTTACTTTTATGTATGGATACAATAAGATAATATAAATTCTATTGGTCAAAATATATGGACATAATTTAATAATGAACAGATCAGAGGTTCAGAAATCCATTGCTCGACCTGTCCAGTTAAGGTTCTGGGCAACCAAATCTGCCATCCTGACTAATAATGCCTGTGAACCATTGAAAAAACCAGAAAGACAATTCACTACTTTGGGATTTGTTTACATACTTCTACATGCAATATTTGAGAAAATCTACTTGATAATACCATGATGGTTCTAGACAGCATTTTTCGAAACATATCTATCATATCAGTAACAACAACCAATAAAATTGAGAATTTCTTGGCAAATGAATTTTTGGTATGGACAAGTAATTTTCCATAGCACTGTCAACAAGAAATTTCAGAACCCCTGCAGATATGAACAGGTTCAATGTAACAATACCTGGTGTACTGATCAGCTACATTGTTCATAATGATATATATATTAAAGGGTTTCTATGTCTCACAACAAAATACTTATCTACAGTAACAGGATTTACTTGTTTCATTAATTTTCTAAAATCTTAAGAAAATGCAACATTTTGTTAGTCAATTGGAATTCCATAAGCACAGAAAGCAAGACAGAAAAAAAAATATCTAAAATAGTTTCACAGTAAAATAATTCTGACAGTGTAATTTTGATGCATAAATTCAGTATTCAGTTCAAATAAGTTTGGAAAAAAACTGGTAACAAAGGTGGATTGAGAAATTCTTCAGATAAACCACTACTGTGGTTTCACCTGGAAATAAACAAGTTTTATTGCATAAAATACCAGAAACTGTAACGGAGTATCAGGTTTGAATGTTCTCATTGTTCTGGGTAATATAGGAGATAGTTTATAGGTGTTAATGGTGCTTTGTCTTTATAGTGATGGCGAATTGATAAGGGGTTTTATCTCCCAGGATGTTGACCTCCTCGCTGGTTTGTAGTCAACTCAGTTTTTTACCTCAAACAAATTTCTATCAGCGGTTTCAAATACAGTTTAATCATATTGTTTATCCCTCCCAAATGATTTAAATAGACATTTTCAGTTTTCAATTTGGAGAACAGTATTTATCATTTGAAGCTCAAGAAAAATTTACATCAAACTGAAGGTAGTGCAGACTGTAAGGAAGAACAAGATGGTCTATCTAGTGTCTACACTGGCCGTACAGACATAGTATACATGTATCTGGCTGCAGCTGGGCAACATTTAAAACTGACAATTTTTTGTTATATACATGTATATATGTCTTCTGAAAATCCTTCATACCTTTTGGCTCATGTAAAGTAGTGACACTTAGTAACTTTTAATTTCAAGGAAAATACCCAAGGCCAAACCAGCATCTCAAGTGACTCAGGCTTGACTCTCCTTTTAAAGACTATGTGACTGGTTCATTATTTTTCATCACAGGTTGTCGTATAAATGCTTACATTTTATTGACACTTGATGACCTATGTAACCACAATCCTTCCTTTAACTGATTAAAGCCAATATAACAAACATTATTGTTTATTCAAGCCAACTTCTAAAACATTAACTGCATTGTTTATGTGTTTATGAATAGGTCTTATCAGTCAAGGAAATTTTACATAATGGAACTACATGTATTTTACCCCCTGGATTTCTAAAATGGCCTTGTCCATCTGTCAATTTGGACAGTATTATTATTTGTACAAAGGGGTGTTAACTATAAATTGATTGACTGAACATTGCAAGCAAATTGTGCAGATTATGATCAGGCTTACCAGAGCTATAAATGCCAGAGAGAGGTGACTCTGACACACGTATAGCGCAATCTTTAAATATTTCCCTTATTGTGCATAAAACGACCTGAGTGACAATGCAAACTTACACTACCCGCCCCCCTCCCCTTAATTCACAGGTGGAGGTTTGTTAAAATATGAAATGGCATGAGAACAATATCCCAATCATACCAGTATCCGACTATGGTAGCTTTTTTATTCTACTAAGCTTTCGCGTAACTCTTCCGAATGGGAATACCATATAGTTTCAAACGCTATCATCTAACCAAGCATCGAGTGAAATTTCATTTTCTAAAGATAAGTACTTATAAAGAATTCTACATTTTACCTCTGACAATGAATTTGTTTACATGTCAACATGTGGGGGATTTGTGCATGCGCGGGAGACAACCACAAAGTGTGTCCACCAGAAAAAAACAGACAAACTTCTAAAACTCCTCTGAATTGCTTTTTTATTATAGTTCTTGCAGATATAAATTATTTATGATTCCAAAACTGTTCAGGATTAAATTATGTCGGAAACTGGTACTGTACCATAACGAATTACATTAATTTGGTTATCCTTTCGGAGCCCCAATTTTGGTACAAATGCGCAAAAGACACTGGTTTTGTTTACATCATTGCAAAGGGGATAGACTTACATTTGTAAATGTGTAGATGACTTTTGTTTACAAGACAATTTTTTTTTAAAAACATACACAGAAAACCTCAATTTTTTTTCAGAAACTGGTCTCATACCAGTATTGTTTTTCTCTGAATTTTTAAAACAACAGGATTCTTCATTCGATAATAAAAGGCCTCACCGCCATCTTTCTTAAAGTGATAAAAGCGCCTTACTTCAGTCTACTGCTTGTACAACAAGAAAATACAAGACTGCAACATTCAAAATACATCTATATATTCAGGAGAACAAGCAAAAACAAATGTTGTTTTTAACTACCAAAATGAATGTACTGAGGAAGTAAACACTTCATATTAATGTAATCTATTAACTAAATTTCCCCTTCCTAGTTCTTTTCCAAAAATGATTTCCATTTCGAGCACTTTGTTTTGACCCCTGGCGAATATTTTAAGAGTTACGAACTTGATGACTGTTAGAAAACATGCATGCACAAACTTAATTTCCTATTCCAAGTAGAAAATTCAGCTTTTTTACCCACTGAATTTACAACTACCTGATAATAAAAAAAACAAGAGTACATGGCAGCCCTTTATTGCTCACCTGACTATCATTTTACATTAAAACAAGAAAGTCAGTCAAAAGGTCAAAATCAAGGTCAGTCATGAATAGCAATTGGGGAAATTAATTTCACAAACCTTCACAAATAGTCCAAATTCCATCTCTGCTTAAAAAACAAAAACTAAGCCAAAGGTGAATAACAAAAACTAGGCCAAAGGTCAGCCAAAGTCAAAGTTTAAATCTGCATTCAAAACTGTACATGTACACATAGTTTGAATTTCATTGCTGTAGCTTCACAAACAAAATACAATGCAATACATTCGTCTCGCTCAAGTTTCATGTAATTTTTCTCCAAAAACCTTTGCCTAGACATCAACAAGAGGGCCAAGATGGCCCTATATCGCTCACCTTGGTACAAGTCCACTTGCCTGGATAATGTTATATACCAAAAAAATTTTTCCTATATACGCCTTTGTAAAACAAATGATCCCCCCCCCCCCCCCGGGCAAGGTCAATTTTGACCCCAGGAGCATAATTTGAACAAACTTTGAAGAGGTCTACTAGGCAATGCTACATGCCAAATATCTTAGCTCTAGGCCTTGTGGTTTCAGAGAAAAAGATTTTTAAAGTTTTCCCTATATAGCCTATGTAGAATTAAGTGACCCCGGTGCGGGGTCAATTTTGACCCAGGGGTCATAATTTGAACAATCTTGGTAGAGGTCCACTAGCCAATGCTACATGCCAAATATCAAGCTCAGGCCTTGTGGTTTCAAAGAAGAAGATTTTTAAAGTTTTTACTATATAAGCCTATGTAAAACTAAGTGACCCCTGGTGCGGGATCAATTTTGATCCGAGGGTCATAATTTGAACAATCTTCGAAGAGGTTCACTAGCCAATGCTACATGCCAAATATCTAAGCTCTAGGCCTTTTGGTTTCAGAGAAGAAGATTTTTAAAGTTTTCCCTACATAAGCCTATGTAAAACTAAGTGACCCCTGTGCGGGGTCAATTTTGATCCGGGGCTAATAATTTGAACAATCTTGGTAGAGGTCCACTAGCCAATGCTACATGCTAAATATCTTAGCTCTAGGCCTTTTGGTTTCAGAGAAGAAGATTTTTAAAGTTTTTCCTATATATTCCTATGCAAAACTAAGTGACCCCGGTGCGGGGTCAATTTTGACCCGGGGGTCATAATTTGAACAATCTTGGTAGAGGTCCACTAGACAATGCTACATGCCAAATATCTTAGCTCTAGGCCTTGTGGTTTCAGAGAAGAAGATTTTTAACGTTTTTCCTATATATGCCTATGCAAAAACTAAGTGCCCACCCGCGCGGGGTCGATTTTGACCCGGGGGTCATAATTTGAACAATCTTGGTAGAGGTCCACTAGACAATGCTACATGCCAAATATCTAAGCTCTAGGCCTTGTGGTTTCAGAGAAGATTTTTAAAGTTTTTCCTATTTGTTGCCATAGCAACCAGAGTTCTGCATGGAATGGAATTCTTTGAACAACTTTGATAGAGCTTCATGCAAGGAACATCCCTGCAAAGTCTCATCAACATTGGCCCAGTGGTTTCAGAGGAGATGTTGTTTGAAGGAAATGGTGGACGGACGGACGTACGACGGACGGAATGCGATCCTAATAGCTCACTCTGGCACTTTGTGCCAGGTGAGCTAAAAAACCTTGAACTGTGTAAAAAGGAACTTTGTCATGGCAAACTCTGACAAAGTTTTCTTTAAAATCATTGACCATGTAAACTGACCATTATACTTGTTTTGTATTTTGACTGACCTGATCGCAAATAAGCTCCCATTTCTTTTCATCATCGTAGCTCTTCAGTAACTTGGCCTTGTCAGGAGGTAAGTCCATAGAATTCTATAAAACAAGAAATGCTTGATATACATGTAGAGCAAAACTTAATACATTTGAGTACACATGATTAAATACCTGTAAAGTTTTAATATGATGTATGTATCAATGGAAAGTTGAAGTTAGAAAGTTTCCATTAAAACTGTACAGCTCTAATGGATTATGCAAAACGCAAAGTGTGGAGTGAGTATAAAAAAACATGACTTCGAATGACTCTAAGACAAAAACGTGAAATCCTCCATTCAATGGAGTTACTTCGCGGCTGTTTGGAGTGAAAATATCCATCGCGGGACTTCGCTTTTCTTCGCATATTTTGGAGTGACTTCGAGTGAAATTATTTATTAATTAAAATGTTGGTAAAATACACATGTAAAGGCCGCCCGTTACATTAAGATCCTTTGAATCACAAGGGTAGAACCAGACATTGCCACCGAGGTATTGTCGTTGCGAATATCGCCGCTATATTATCACAGCGTAATGTGTTTTTTTTTAATAATTGTTTAGAACCTAAAATAGTTATCAACTTTTACATAAATTCAAAATATTTCATTCCGTTAAAAATCGGCTATAATTGGTTAATGTTTATTTTCCACTTGGCATTAAATTTTGTCACTTGTGGTAGGTGTGAAAAATTCGGCCTGTCATAAGGATGAGTACTGTTTCTAAATTTGTAAAAGCACAGTATTTCTCAATTATAATTTAAAATGTTCCAACTGTTCTTTATACAAAACAAAACATTCTGATTTTAAGAAAATTACGGTGTTTCAGTGTGTCTGTTTTTTGTCAATTATTGTGCTATTTTTCAGTAACTGTCAAAGCCAATTTTTTCCCTGTAACAATTTGCTTTTATTTAATTAAAAGAAAAACCTGTGCTGAATAAAATAATTTTTACTGCAACTTCTTTTAATCATAAGATAAAGCCGCAGGTGTCACAAGATCAAATAGTGTTATATCTGTAGCATGATGGTGTGGCGCTGCGTTCTGCCGCCTTTTTTATCATGTTCGGTATTGTGAGAAATTATAGTAATTTTCTAAGTCAATGACTGTAACCACCCGACCGCAGAAGCAGGCTATCTGATAATCAAAGGTGTACTTCATAGCGGGTTGTTAATATATCATTCTGCCATTTTGTATAGTACATATATATAGTGATCTTGTTAGCAAGGTGAAATCGCGGGAAAATGTTTTGAAGTTCTGCCTACATAACCCTATGTAAAATTAAGCTCTAGGCCATGTCATTTCAGGGAAGAAGTCTTTCTATAATATATAAGCCTATGTAAAATCAAGTGCCCCCTCTCCCTTCCCACCCCCTTGCGCAGGGTCAATTTTGACGGACGGACACCTGACAGAGAGCGACAGTAATAGCATACTCTATACAACTGCTTTTTAGGTTGAAAACACACGGCGTCTAATTAGCTCCGCCGTCTTTCGTATACTAGCCAACAGACGACGATTGATTTTTTATTTTGACACTGCGAAAGTGCTGAGATTATTTTGTTGGTGCCACTAAAATTCGCCAACTGAAAGATTTTAGCGCCACAATTGATATTTTGTCGCATTAAGCGACCAACAGCGAAAACCCTGTTTATTAAGAACTTAATTCTATCCCATACCTCAAGGAAACACTAAAATGGTATATTTAGATAAGCCACAAAGCAGCTGTAACTACTTGCCAACTATTTCAATAAAAATAACTATGTTGAAACTGTAAGTCTACAAGCAACATCCACACAAGTTGGTTGTTAGCTTTACAAAACACTCAAAACAAATGTGCCGGACCAGGTACAGCAATTTCTTACCATGCATTTACATGGAATATATATCAGCAGCAGATTAATGCAGAAAAATGAACACTAAACTAGGAATGTTTATATAAGTGAATACCATTCATTCAGATATGCAGAGTCATGTCTGTCATTTATAAATTATTAGGCCACAGCAAATATAGAATTTAGATCTTGCACAATGAAATCAAAACCTTTCTTACCAAAACTTTGGTGAACCTCCTGTCCAATTCACTTGGATCAGGCATTGGTAGTCGAATCGGCATGCTTGAATGTCTATGCTCGTTTTGTTTATAGGTTTCTTGTCTGCTACTAGTATTTCCCATTATTTACAAAAATCTTGCAACAAAATTTCGTGTTCTTCCTCAGCTCAGCTTCTTTCTGAAGGGAGCTAAGGAGCTTGTTTGTACGTAAAAGGCGAAACAACAGTCACATTATGACAAACTTTTACGGCATTCTTTTGAAAACAGTACTTTATTGGACATTGTGCTTAAGAGCTAATCCGGTGAAAACAAAGAATAAAGATGAATTTGATGATAAACATCCTTTGAAATTTGGGGAAAGTCTCTCTGACTCACATCTCGTCAAACCTCACGATACGAGATTTGACACTGACATGTGTGTGAATCTAATGTTGTATTTTTTACTACTTGCTGAGCAAACGCCACTAATTCTTAAAGGCTTTCAGCATTCACCCGGAAACTTGTAAAATAAAACATTAAAAGTACGTGAAAATATACCACTTGATTCACGTTTTGTACAAAATTATTCCTCCAGTGAGCAAAAGTCGGTGCTTATGACAGTAAATGACTTCTTGCAAATTCTTCGCAAGTTTTCTTCGTCCCGTAAAGTTGACCGTACATTAGCTCTGCGAGACTAGGTCTGCATGATGGCCGTCAGTCCATTCCAAATTTAAAAACTTTAAAACCATTTACGTAGTTGGTATGTCCGGCAGTATGTGTGTGACTGTGACCAGGTCGGTCTGAAGGCTTCCTGTGTGAGCGCTGCGACTGCCTTGATTGGAATGTTGTTCCACTCCCTTGCATTCCATGGATAGAAGGAGTTGGCGTATGTAGCGTCATTGATGCATTTTTGGAAGAACCTGTGCTGGCCTCGAGCAGGTGTCACTACGCTCCAGGTTCTTGTCTGAGAAGATGTCTACAAGACCGTGCTGTATCTTGTACATCATGGCTAGCCGACTACGGCGATACTTCGAGGGACTCGTAGACAAGGTTTGATATCATATTGGTGACACATCTTGGGATCTTAGTTTGAGTAATTAATGAAGACGTAGCGGGCTCCTGCAGTCTCCTCTGTACTTGTTAGAGGGACCAGACACTGGATTTGGTGTATAGGACTTTGTCGGTTGAAGCAACCATCAACTATATGGCCGTGTAGGAGGCAGCCTCAGTGACACTCTTAAGTTTATGCGTAAAAAGCTAATAGTACGGCTGGCCTATTGGTTGTGCTTGTTGCATTAATTTTATGCTCATTTTTTTACTCTTGATTGTGATTCAAGTTCTTACAACTTATATTGATAGCTTTCGAGACTAATTCTAGATGTATCAACCTCGAAGAGAAAGATAAACAGAGAGAGAGAGAGAGAAGAGGATACGACCACTACTTGGGCACTGGATCCCAAATCCTGAGGCGAACGCGCTCCTTCTGCTTGTTATTCGTCACACCAAGGTACGTGCTGGCGTCAACTACTTCCAGTAGGTTTGTTCACCCTTTAAGGGGGGTCACTGGTGAGGTTTTGGATTTGTGCACTTCCGGAAATTTACATTTGTTATTAAAAAGGGACTGGAAAAAGGAGTAGGAAGGCACAATAGGAAAAGCGTAAAAATTTGAAATCTGAGTGACATTGGGACTAAAGACAATGTCATCAAAAGGGGGAGGGGGAAAGTCATTTTCTAAAACCTTTAAGATTTTACATAATTCAAACTGTATTATACAATTGTTAGGATATAAAAATTCATTAACGACCCCCCTAGTTTATTTTACAGTTCTTTGTCACAGACATATGCCGTCATATCTCAAAGCTCGCCGAAATCTAAAAACACTGTTTGGCAGTTTTAAACTTTCCTGTGCTTCCAGCACTTTTGTTTTTTAATCCAAAAAAAAAAATTAAAAAAAAAACCCAAAAAAAAAAACCAAAAAAACCCCCCCCCCCCCCCCCCCCCCCCCCCCCCCCCAAAAAAAAAAAAAAAAAAATTAAAGTGTTTTAATGAGCAGTTATTAGATGATGATATTACTTTTATAACTGTTTTCATCCTAATATACACAAAAAAAAAAAAAAAAAAAAGAAACGACTCGAAAAAAAACCCCAAACATTTGCAAACGTTGTACACATTATTCATCGGTTGGCATTGGAAATAATTAAACTCATATCTTGTTGGACAGATTATGCCTTTGTAAACAAACACCCCCCCCCCCCCCCCCCCCCCCCCTAACTGCTTAGACGTTTTTTTTGCGGGTATAATTTTTTTTTTTTTTTTTCTTTTTTTTCCCCCCCCCCCCCCCTCCTTTTTCCCCCCCCCTTTTTTTCCCCCTTTTTTTTTGAGCTTTTGATCTTTCTGATACTTAGAAGTTGTACCTTTTCAGGACGATGCCTTTGTAAAAAACTGCTTTTTTCCTTTCTTTTGTTCAAGGGATGTTTGAAAAATGTTCGGAAATCTTTTTATTAATCAATTTATTACGACAACATCTTAAGGGTAAATACTTAGAGGACAATGGCTGGTAGGTGATAGTAGGCCCGCAAGGAGCATAACGACACGTCGGCTTTAGCATAATGTTTTTGACATCATTCACGTTTTATTCGATCCAAAAAGAGTTAATTCCCAATATTTAGATGTGAAAATAGATCTAGAGCAAACATATAATATTTGATATTTTACTGAATTAAAAACTGATAGAAGCATGGGACAGTTTACCCCGAGCATATTTTGAAGCTGTATTGGGGTAAGAGGTATCATTAGAAACAGTCTCGCTCACGTCAGTATGACAATAGTACACGCGTTACTTTGAGTACTTAAAAGACCATTGTAGTAGATTGAATATACTTTAAATGCACTTACAGTACTTTTGTCACATAATGAGACATGAGAGTTTACCGGAAACATTTCGAACGCCCCTCGTACAGGTCCGTGCATTTTCAAAATACAAAGCAGTTGTTTAGAGTATGTCATTACTGTAGCTCACCGTCCGGCGTCCGTCCGTCAAAATTGACCCCGTGGGAAGGGGGCACTTGATTTTACATAGGCTTATATATAGAAAGACTTCTTCCCTGAAATGACATGGCCTAGAGCTTGATTTTACATAGGCTTGTGTAGGCAAAACTTTAAAACCCTTCTTGTCTAGAACCACAAGGCCCAGGGCGTAGATATTTTAAATGTAACAATTTATGTAATGGATCTCTATAAATATTGTTCAAATCAGGTTTAAAAATACCCCTTTGCTTTTGTTGGCATTGTGTTATAGCCAATGGTAGCCAGGTGAGCGATCTATGGTCACCTTGGCCCTCTTGTTTTTTTATACAGTTGTAATGTTTTGGAATGGCATTTTATATTCATGGATCATTGTTTATTTATGCGTCCAACGTGATTGCATCGTCTGTCCGTCGAGCATTCCATGCATCGCAGGTTCGATTCCCAGCTCTACCACTGACATTACTTATATGATATTTCGAGTGAGATAAACAGCCGAACTCTCATCTACCACTGCTATACATTACATCTTGCACTATGTACCGAAACAACAACAAAAAATATTGCAGGAAGAAGCGCTGTTTCGATAGCCTAACTATCTTCACAACCCGTGATCCAGGGACTAGAAATGGCGGTAACATTTTTTTCTCTTTGGATTAACACCAGGTTATACAGTGTTTCGATTATTTGCAGGTGGGCAGCTTACCTAACAATTATTCCTGGGAAGGATCAGTTCAAGGCACACATTCCATTTAAGAAACTGCAAGTTTTCTCACGTAGAGTTAAGGTAGGTACCGGGGAACGAACCCATAACCAGTGAGAGGATAGATGATTTCAAACAAGCGACATTGACCACTCTACCACGTGGGCGGGTAGGAAACGACTAATTACTAATGACTGATAAATTTAATATTCGGGGAACATTTAAGAAGTCTATCACAATCTGCAAGTGGATAAAAACATTTGCCCCCGATTTCGCCTTGCTAACAAGATCACCACTATACTAGACTTATAAAAGTCTGTTGAGATTGAGAGGTCTTAATTTTTTTCTCTTTGAGTCTTTTTAGAAAGTATCTGTATCAAAATTTGTCTCAATCAAAGCTCATCTCAACAGAGTCAAGGGAAGGAGAAATTGGGAAGATGTTATAAAAATGCCCAGAAAAAAAGAAGGTAATGATTTTAACGACTGATGCCAGTCTACCACTGTACATGTACCAAACAAAACGGCGGAATGATACATTAACACCCACTATGAACACCTTTGATTGTCAGAATGCCCGCTTCTGCGGTCGGGTTGTCACTGACTTGGAAATTTACTTTAATTTCTCACAATACCGAACATGAAAAACTTAGACACGGTCTTACAAAGGACGTCCCTCTCGGGAAAGATGGTTAGATAAACTGTTCGCTTCTATACAACTGAAATAATGTTGAAACGGGCGTAAATCTCCAAGGAAAAAAAAAAAACAACACCAAAGAGGTTAGTCTACAACGTACTCGCTTAGTAACTTTACAGTGTTGTAATGAACTGGCAAATCGGCCGTGGCCAGCATGGATGTCTTCTTCCAGTACAGGATATCAATGCTGCAATGTACTTTGCCCAGTCGTACTGAGCACTTTATGAATTATTTCATTAACACGAAAATATCAATTAAAATTTAAGTGCAGAAAACTAAAACAACAATAACAACGGATTATTAAATTTACACATGACCTAAACAGCTGATTACATTTTTGTAGAATCTCTATTTGTAGCAGTAAAATTCTCTCATGTTTTTAATAATAAACTGATAAAAATCAGTAATTGTTTTTTTCATTATATAAATCTTTCTACAAACCTACTAAATCTTGCACATTAGAAATGCATTTGCAAGTAGACATGTTTTGCGTCCAAAACATAACAACATGTATCCCTGTTTCTCGTATTCTCGGGGTTTCTCATATTCTCGGTTTTTACATTAAAGGTATCAAATTGGCAACTCTTTGTTATCATTTACAGAGATATGATACAAAACTGGTAAAAAAAGTTTCAAGTAATTTGACAGAAAATTTATAAAAATATGGACATTTTACTGAAAATGCTGAAATTTCCTTACTTTTTGCGGCCGGGTTAGT
The DNA here is from genome assembly GCA_022818135.1 of Saxidomus purpurata. NCBI lineage: Eukaryota > Metazoa > Mollusca > Bivalvia > Venerida > Veneridae > Saxidomus > Saxidomus purpurata. Next base: position 32,993,479 of record JAFMSR010000013.1, read on the forward strand.
TAAAGTGCCCATATTGTTTTATTGTGCTGTCTATCATGATTATTCTTATGCTATATGTAACATATCATACCTTGGCATTTATAAGTGTTTAATTCTACAATGTGGCAATTCCCGAAACCCAAACATAAATCCCTGCGAATACGAGAAACTTTCTTTTCATTTCTGAGTGTGAGGGTGACCTCAGATACTGTAGCACAATTTACATATGGAGAAAAATCATGCTACTTATGATGACACCAACTGAAAGATGAGTATTTTTCTATCAAATAACATGTAAATAATGTTGCTAAAATGTGTACTGTTTTATTGGTAACAAATTTACACTCTTAGCCCCCGGAGAATAGGAGAAAACAGGATCATGATCTACATTAATTGAAGCTCTCAACAATGTTTCTTTTTACATATTTTTTCTGAAACTCTGAAAACGATTCCAAATGTAAAATAATTAGGTGCTTTCAGTAAAGATCCCTTTAAAATTTAAATATTATTTTAAATTTGTATCCCGTTTTATCGTGTGTACATTTCTGCTAATAACAAAGACATGAGCAACAGGGATAATCCCTTATGACAATATGCCCATTAACCATCAACTTCCTGTCAGGTCACCACTATAATTGGTGGTTAACTTTAGTAAATAACATAAAAACCGTTGAAGATCAAGGATAATCCCAAACAACAACAGGCATGCAACATCCATCTTCACGGTTGACTCTCACAAATATTTTACCGCAATTAAAAAAACACAAAGGGATTTCTTAGGCGCGCAGGCAGCAGGACACTGGATATGACAACAATTAAATGTTACTAATATACTCTGTGTTTTAATTTCGCATACACGTCCACAGTAACTATGAATTGTTATAATATGCAACAGTCAGGTAGGTGCTCCTTTGATATTAATTTTATAAATGTTACATGTACGATGTTTAGACACTTTTGAAGGCAAAAAATAAGGTATCACATCATAACGAACCAATGTTTCGGCCGTGACATAAAGCACAACGTATGAGAGAAGAAAAGAGACTGATAAATCAATGAAGTGAAATATGGTAGAGGGCTCTTTTGGAATATAATTATATTATATAGAATATTATGTATTGTACATGTAGCATGATACGAAACAACAACAACAAAATTAAAAATATACATAAAAGACAAATTATGAATATTATACTAACAAAAGTAGTATATGTATATACATTGTGTGAGGAAAAATATATAAAGATAGAAAAAAGAGAGTGAAAGAAATTGAACGAACAGATTTAGCAAAAAAGATGTATGAAAACGCGCATGACAGGGTGTGGTTGAACAATGAATATGGCCTGACAGAAATATAACTACAAAATGTTCTTTTATAATTTTTTACACTTGTCAGCATTTTAATTACATTTCAAATTTTGTGTAACACTTTCAATAAGTCAAGTAGTATATTAAACTATACATTTATTACTTGGCCGTTTTTTATAACTAACCTTTTTTGGCTCCTTTTGACTGCGCGAAGCTATCTCTTCTTCTGCGTTATAACACCTAATAAAGAAACCACGTGGCAAGTGGTTTTAGCACTAATCGTGTCTGTCCTGCATGCTCGCACACCTATCATTTGGCCTCTGCATTTTGCACAATTTGACTATTTGGACAAAACTGACTGGGTATTGCAGTCAGGTAAAACGAAACTCCCTAGATTTTCAAATTTTTTATATATATGCATCCACTAAAAAAAAAAAAAAAAACATAAAACAGAAAAGGGGGGCGGCTGGGTTTCATGTATGGATTTTGTATAAAAAAAAAAAAAAAAAACCCACCCCCCCCTCATTTTTTTTTTTTAAAATAAAAAATTTTTAAAAAAACCCATTTTGTTAGGGTATCAGTATGCATTTACCCCCCCCCCCCCCTGGGAGTCATGCTGGGGTCTTAGCAAGTTAACAAGGGGATAAATCCCACGGTCGACCGAGAAAATAGACAATAGAGGAAGGCAAAAAAGGTGTACATGGCTTAAAATAATGGACCGAATACGTTTTTGTAAATTCTGTAACATGCAGAGTCCGCCTCCGTTGTCGAGTGGTTATAGAGTCGCTGATTTGAAATTAACGTAACCTTTCATGATGGAGGACCATGGGTTCGAGTCCCGCTACCGACCATGTCTTTTTATGTGAGAAAGTTGGCAGTTTCTTGTGGAGGATAGGATCTTCCGAGGAACGATTGTAAGGTAAACTGCCCGCCTGACCAAAAATACGGTTGTTAAAACGGCGTTAAAACTCAAACAAACAAACAAACAAACGGTTACATGCAGTGATGCAATACAGCATTGCCGTAGCAGAAGAGGCTGTGCTCATTAAACCTGAAGCTGCTACATTATTAAAATCGAAATATCCATCTTTAAATTTGAAACAGTGCCACTAAATGCTCGTGGGTGTGTTCACTGAAAGATTACTGGCGGAGTAGTGAACAGTGCAGATCATGACCAGACTGCAGCTTTGTGCAGGTTGATCATGATCTACACTGGTCTACACTAAGCCATAATAACAGCGATATATCAGCATGATAAAACACTTATCTTATTTACTGCAGCAGTACTACACCCGGATATCAGAATAATTTACAGAACAGCGGCTTTAGAATATACTTCTTAAATTTAAGCTTAAATCAGCATGTTGTATGCATAGGAGTTCGCGGTCGGGATTATGCCTTTTCCGGTTTTGTAGACTAACGTCTATCGGGTCAGAGCCAGGGAAAATAAGATAATATTTTGTTAGTTTGGATGTATAAAGACATTTAACAAAGCCGGAAAAAGCATAATCCCGATCGCGAGCTTCTATAGGCCTATATGGTTGCATGACTTACATTGTCAAAGCCCACTACTTAAAGCTTTATTACCCTTCAAAATAGCCGTATCAAACAATGGCCAAGAATGAAACATAACATACAAAAATTGACTTATGCACATGTCATTTCACTTATTGATAGATATGAGATGAAAATATAGAAAGGGTGTATCATATTTTAAACTTTTGACTAGGATGGTCAATAAAGATTTTTTTACTAATTTTCTTTATAAACTTTTATAGAGATTCATAGATTCATATATCAAAATTCTAATATGCCTAGGGTATATTTCTATAGTCAATTCGAGTGCATTAATATGATTAAAGCACTCGGAAAAGAAGGCGGAGTTTCGGACATGGAAGTAGCTCCTTCCGACTTTTCTAATTTACTCCCGCGCAGAAAATAAAATATAGAAATAGGAATAATATCTGTATAAATACATCATTCGCATGAGATAGTTGTGTTTAAGAACCTAAATATTATTTTTGATTGCGTCAAGTAAGCCTTAGAATACCTTCACCTTGTTTTCCTTTAAAAAGGCCAAGAAAATTCAGGATTTACGTAATACAATGTTTTGATTCCGAAGAACAAAACCATGAATGAAAACGTTGACGTCATCACACTGACGTCATTACTCCACGTTAAAACGTTGTACAGTTCAGATTAACGGTTCGCAGTCTGATTGTCGATTAACGATTGTCTGCTTTGTTAGGTTCTGAATCTGACGGCTTCTGCATAATGTCACAGTCGGGTATTTGTTTATATTTTATATATTAGATGATTAAACTAAAATAAGTTTGTATAATATAGTTATGTATGATATCTTGACTGGTTGCCCGAATAGGGGAGTGAATTCCAACAGCCACTATTTATGCTATTTAACACATTACCGCCGAACTGAAAAAAAGATCCGTAGTAGTTACGATAGTTTTCATAAACTTTCGGCTTATAAGAATCGAAATAATCTATTGCTTGGAGTGCTTTATCGAAATTGAAGCATTTCCCGTCGGTAATGTGCCTGCGTAATAATTCACTCGGGCATCGCCCTCGTGAATTATTTCGCCCTCGTGAATTATTCCGCGAGGCACATCACCTCCGGGGAATGCTTCAATTTCGATAAAGCACTCCAAGCCATAGATTATTTCTTAACTAAAGCAATGCTCATTCTAAGATTATAATGATGATAGTGTCATGGGGCACCCTACGATAAGATTTAGAATTATATAAAGATTTTGATTTTATAATAAAAAGTGATTTAGAATTCAATCCTTTTGGTAAATGAAGTTTGAAGTTTATGATGTGTACATCCAAAACGTTTCTTAACAATATCAATGGGCGCAATTGAAAAATCATTTAGACTGTGTCGCAACCGTGATCATTACAATTACAAATATCAAAACGAGGGCTATTCATACGTTTTGAGACTGCTTGAATGTGCATGCTACCATTTTTACATGTTATAATGTCGATTACATTTTTGGTTTTGCAGACTACATTATGATGTAATTCGTAAGTTTCTTCGGTAACACTGCTACTAAATTCAGAACTGTGCCACTTTAATATTAGAACGGTGCGAACAACGAGATCTATTACAACTGTGAGACACAGGCGTCTCGTTAAAATCATAAGTTTTAAAGTCAGAAGACTGCAAAACCAACTAGAACTGTCACAAGAGTGACGAATTATACCCCCACAATACAGCTTTGTCACAGAAGTATGGCAACCATAAGAAAGGAATGGCCACAAGGACATACATTTCAGTTATTATACAATAAGTTGTGTAAATGTATTGTTTTAATAGCACACAAAATATGTAAGGTTGGAAAGTATGGATTATTATTAAATTTAATAGGTTTATTTCAAACATGTTAATATCACTAACCTCCCTATCAAATTTCATGATCCTAGCCCCAAGCGTTCTTAAGTTACCATCCGGACCTTGACCTACAGACCTCAAAGTCAAACCTGACCTGTATTTCATGATGTTACACCTGTGTACCAAAAATTATTTAGATAGGTCAAGCCTTTCATGAGTTATCATCCGGAAACAGTTTTACTGTTCAGGGTCACTGTGACATTGACCTTTGGCCTAATGACCCCAAAGTCGAACTTGACCTGTATTTCATGATGTTACAGCTGTGTATCAAAAATAATATAAATCGGTCAAGTCGTTCATGAGTTATCATCCGAAACTGTTTTACTATTCCGAGTCACTGTGACCTTGACCTACAGACCTAAAAGTCAAACTTGACCTGTATTTCTTTTCACTTATAAAAAATGCCAGATAAGATAACTACTTTAAGGTATTGCTCCCCTTAAAGATCAGACACGTTGCACAATCATCTCAGATAATCTGTGTCAAGCAAATATCCTGAATGTCTGGTTTTTTTCTTGAGGTGTTTCGTCCTTGTTCCTGTCCCAGTTGTGTAGGAAAAGGAAATACCCTGCAATACCCGACATTGTAACTGACCCCAAAATTGTCCTGAAACTACTTCAAACCCTACTGATATAGTCCATTGTCCTGAAGGAGCTCAATTATTTTCAAAAGATCCCTGAATACCGATCAACTCCGATCCGATTGGACGAAGGCAAACGTCGCCCCACTATTTAAAAATGTGATACTAGCGACCCTGCAAACTCTGCTCTCTGCCCCTCGTGGCGTGCACGTCGCGGAGCAGGCGTGGGGTCTCGACGGAAACTGGGTCAAACACAATAACAGGACTTTGTCCATTTGTACTTCGGTACAGCGACCTAGTAACTGTCGGGGCCTCAGCTAACGACGAGGGGGTGACTCTAACAAGAGCCGTTTGTTGTTTAAACGCACACCACAGAAGAAGACCTCCGAGATGAGATGTCCACCTCTGCACTTCAAGAACCCTGTGTGCCGGTGACGTCTGCCGGGTGACAGGGGACCACCACTCCAACAGCGGGATGATGACGGGCGGTTCTACCACGACACCAGAAGACCTCCTTACAGTGTTTGTGCTGGGGGGAGGCAACCTTTCTTGCCACGTTCGGACAGGGTCACTCACATCTAGGTCGGAATTGGCCGCGTGAGTGACCTACTTTTGGGACTCTAAATTTCTCTTTAGCCAGTGGAACTGGGGAGAAGGACGATTGAGCGACTGACAGCATGTGCTCTGGGAAGCCTGATGGCAGGGGCTGGTACCCCTATTCTCAATGATTAGGCTACAGAGTCGCATCATGTGTGGGGCAGCTTGGATACTTGAGATCGCATCATGCAGCAGGAAACCTGGAATGGGTGGTGTGCTTACTGACAAGATTGAGCTTGAAGCTTGTTGGTAGGCCCGCTCAGGAAAGGGAACTCTGGAGTGAGTGGTGACCTACTGACCTATTTTTGATGGTAGGCCCACTCACACCGGTGGAGCTAAGACACGCCTAGTTGTGTGTCTTGGCCGCCTGGGTGAACCTTGACCGGAATTCACCCCAGTCTCTCGGCAGTGATCGTAACGGGTTCTCAGCATGTGGGAGACATGCATGCTTCGTCTCTTGAGATACTCGTTATGGTCACTGTTAGACAGCGAACTTCTGTCGTGAGAAGACTACCAGAGAACCTGCTGTGGGATGGGGCCTCTTGAGGATGAGCTTCAGCTCTGGGCTGATGGACACAGACGACTAGTTTTGGCTGTGACCACTGGTTCAGACTGAGTACTGACTGTCTCTCAGCAGTGCCGGATGAGGGTTCACCGACCCGATTTCGGCACTGTGCTGAAACGTACGAAATGGCACCCGGTGCCTTAAGCACCCGTAGTGGGGCGTTCGTACGGTTAAGCAGAGAGATACCAGTAGGCCTTGTATGTGATGCGGCCGTGGCCGAGGCCTGAGTTAATCACTACCACCAGAGTGCTTGCTGTCGACTGTTCTCGGATATCTCACCAGGAAAACTAGCTGATACTGACTGGAAATTGCAGTCAGGTAAATTTCTCCTATTTTTGGCTCAAAAATCTATTTTTTAGGCATGACGGGAGACATGCCGGGGTCTCATCCCGATCTCAAGCTTACATAAATGCTCTTTGGGACGGACCTTGATAAAATTCTCTAAACAAACAAACAAACAAGACCCTGCAAACTACAGGCCCATATCGCTAACTTGTATTCTATGTGAACCCCTGGAGCACAAAATTGCATCTAGCCTATACAGAGCTAGTTGATGAACTAGTCAAAAACCTTACCCCGGGTAAACAGACTGACCTTGTCCTACTTGAGTTTTGTAAAGCCTCCGACAAAGTCAACAACTTTTCATACTCTGTATAAATGATCTCCCCGACACGGTCACCTCCCAGGTGCGGCTATTCGCTGATAATAATGTCGTTAACCTTGCAATCCCTTTCTGATTGTTAAAGATTACACAATGATCTCCTTAAGCTAGAAACTTGGGGAAAACTGTAGGACATGGAATTTAACCCCAGTAAATGTCAGGTCGTCCATATCACACGTAGCAGAAAGCCTATTAAATTCCCTTGCAAGCTTCTTTGTCAAACACTTTCACCAGTTAAGAACTATCTTGCAGTAATTTAATTTTAACTGTCATTAACAACCGGCGTGCACCCTGCCTATAATACTCGCGAGAGGTGTGAGGCAGTATGAAGAGATAGTATTGATGTTACACTGCTCTGGTATGAATAGTCATTCATTAATATCTACAGCTGCGGCTCTGTGCACCCTCTCAGTTTTAAAGGTTCCGGTTTTTGTCAGTTTCAAAGATTACATTTTTTTTGGTCAAGGATACCAAATTGGCCTACACTACTATAGTTGTAGGCGAAACGTATGTTTTATATGCTGTTTCCTGTTTCTATTTCTCTGTACACCTCTTTTAATAAATCTAAGAGTGTTTCTAGCCTTAGATGATATATTTTCAATATTCCTTTTCCGACGATGGTTACCCCAGTGTATTTTCCATTTATTGTTGTGCTAAGTTTAATACTATGCAGGTTTTTTTAACAAAAATATGGGATAGTTTTTGTTATTCTAATAACCACATTTATGTGGATTGAATTCCATCGATCAATGTTTTTCCCATTCTTCTAACTTTGATAAGTAATTTTGCAGTTTTTGCGAGTAGACCGAGAAATCAATTGCTAAGTGTACGATGGCATCGTCAGCGAAAAGCCGGACTCATTTAACATTTAACCGAAATAAGCATAGAAAAGGGCAAAGGTCCAGCAATGACTGGTGGATCTACTAAATCTGAGTGGTAGCCCTTTACCGTAATTATTTGAGTAATGGAGATAGTAAATGTTTGGAGTCAAAATAGGTCGTGATGTTAGATACTAAGATGTGCTCCATTAGTTTTTGGGCAATGCATGTTAGAGAAATTGGAGGTCATGAAAATTAATAGCTTTGCATGACCTTTTTTTGTACACTGGTGCAACAATCACTGTTTTCCAGTAATCAGGGACAATTCCAGTTTGTAAGGAGGCCTGGAATACTTAAGTAGGAAAGAGTGTGAGCAACTTACGTACATGTTATTCGTTTAAATAGCAATCTCAGGGAGAAAGCTGGTCAGGACCAGATGCTTTGTTAGGATTAGTTTTAGGATACAATCTATAGATATTTTGATATCATGTATGTACACTACATGTAGATTCTCTATGTTATTTTCTTGACAAGTTTAATTCCAAACTTACAATGTATGTGCTTTGTTCGCAAATTTGTGTCAGGCTGACCGTTTTTGGTTAAGAAATCACTGATTTGAATTGCTTAAGATTCTTGATACTGGGTTTCGATGGTGTAAGTCTTGCCTTCTGATTTGAAAAGCCTGCGACACCATGGTTATCAGTTTTCTTATTTTATTTATGAAAGAGTAAAATATATTAATTTTGCTATTTTCTGAGTTAACTCTTAACACTCCAAATATTTGTATGCATGATTTTAGAGTGTCCGTTTACTATAGTTGTTACTTCCCTTTGACTTTAATGTGCTAGCTAGAGTCTTACCAAGCGTTTATGCTTTCCTGACTGAAAAAAGACCAGTTTACAAAATACAAGAAACTTGAAGTTGTAGCGCTATTATGTCGGTTTAAATTGTAGAGCGCAAATGTGAATGTGATGATTTTGTAGCGTTATTCTTTGTCAGTATTTCTTATTATGGGACTCTTAGTGACTCTAGATTTAGTGGCTCTAGACCTAATTCTTGAAAGAATTTCCATAGTAGTTTTTGACTAAAAATTGTGATATTAACGAAATGCATTTGAAACGGTGACCACTTTTCCAAGCGAAAATGTTTGCACATAAATTTTAATATTGTGTTTCGGTGTTAATTCCTGTGCAAATAAAATGGTAAATTGTATTGAAAGTTTTTTGTTGCCTTTATAAACTTTGCAAATGCATCATTGCTACAAAGACTACCCGAAAGAATTCTTACACGAGGCCAGTCCACAATTTTTATAAAAACACGTTTGTCCTGTCACTGGGGAGCAAAATATATGGCCCAAAATATGCACCTCTGAACACGGGTGTCCATAACATTTTGGGCCCTATCTACTGGGGAGAAACCAGGACTTGATTCTGGGACAAATTGTGCGATGTTTCGGAGGAATGCTCCAATTTTTGTATATTTATAAGTGCCACAGTTTCATATCCTCCTGTATCGAGTTCACGAGCGACATCCCTTCTCGAGCAGTTTGCGTGACTTTCTGATATTATAACACGTTTTAACAGAAGGAAATCCTTACCTGATGCACTTTGGTATATTCTACACTACATTCCTCGAAAATACTTCAATACACAATTTAAATGCTCAGTAGGCAGTCATGTTTCTATGACGTAATATAATTTGTATCTAGCTATCCGATTAGCTGCTGCTTGACGGAAAGATATAGCTACCTTAGTGACTGAGCATTTAAATCGTGTATTGAAGTATTTTCGAGGAATGTTTTGATCTGATGAATATTTGATACGTGTAAGCGGCAGATAATAGATAAGTTTTTATTATAATTGATTTCTGTCAAGTTAGTTTTCCGCGGTAATAGTTATATACGGAGAAATAAACAAATCAAATGTAAAATGTCTATCACCTCATCGATGTAGACTAAATAAAAAGCGCTGTCATGGAATGAAATCCCGGCCTACTGCATGCAAATCGTTTGATTATGTATCAGAAATATTAATAAATTTGTTACATACGTTTACCTATCTCTTGTGTTCTAGAGACTGCCAGCCCAGATAACACTGCATGGCTGTGACACCCGAGAGAGGGGAATAGTGACACAAACAATTATAGATAATAAGAATCAGATCATAGTTATACCCCCAAAACGAAGTTTAGGCGGGTATATAGGAGTCACCCGGTGGTTGGTCGGTCGGTCGGTCGGGCGGTCTGTTGCATTTTCCTTGTCCGGAGCATAACTTGAAAACTACAAGTTGGAATTCAATACAACTTCATACAGTGATCAAGCACATTGAGAGGAAGTGCAGTGCACAAGAACTATAACTCCATCTTGACTAATTACAGAGTTATTGCCCTTTGTTAGTTTTCCTTGTCCGGAGCATAACTTGAAAACTACTGGTTGGAATTCAATACAACTTCATACAATGGTCAAGCACATTGAGAGGAAGTGCAATGCACAAGAACTATAACTCCATCTTGACTAATTACAGAGTTATTGCCCTTTGTTGCTTTTCCTTGTCCGGAGCATAACTTGAAAACTACTGGTTGGAATTCAATACAACTTCATACAATGATCAAGCACATTGAGAGGAAGTGCAGTGCACAAGAACTATAACTCCATCTTAACAAATTACAGAGTTATTGCCCTTTGTTAGTTTTCCTTGTCCGGAGCATTACTTGAAAACTACTGGTTGGAATTCAATACAACTTCATACAATGGTCAAGCACATTGAGAGGAAGTGCAGTGCACAAGAACTATAACTCCATCTTGACTAATTACAGAGTTATTGCCCTTTGTTACTTTTCCTTGTCCGGAGCATAACTTGAAAACTACTGGTTGGAATTCAATACAACTTCATACAATGATCAAGCACATTGAGAGGAAGTGCAGTGCACAAGAACTATAACTCCATCTTGAATAATTACAGAGTTATTGCCCTTTGTTAGTTTTCCTTGTCCGGAGCATAACTTGAGAACTACTGGTTGGAATTCAATACAATTTCATACATAATGAAGCACAATGAGAGGAAGTGCAGTGTACAAGAACCATAACTCTATCTTGACTCATTTCAGAGTTATTGCCCTTTGTTACTTTTACTTGTCCGGAGCATTATTCGAAAACTATTGGTTGGAATTCAGTACAACTTCATACAATGGTCAAGCACAATGAGAGGAAGTGCAGTGTACAAGAACCATAACTCTATCTTGACAAATTACAGAGTTATTGCCAAGAACAATATCTCTTTTTAGTTTGTTTGCAAGGTATTCTGTTACTACGAACTTTCTCAGTTTATAAAGCAGTCTTTTGGGGGTATTAATCACATTTAGTGATAGCTCTAGTTTAAACTGCCTGCTATTGATGTAGCTTCAGTGATAACTGGAGTTAGACTTGATAAGCAACAAAGCACCTGTATATTTCAGGTAACAGTATGCACAGATGTATGTTTGACCAGTCTGCCTATATTTCTTACCCGGTAGATGAGACAGTAAAGGCAAAGGAAACATCAACCACAACACCAGCTACCTCACAGAATACATCTAGTCTAAGACTTGCACACCTTGCTAGTTTTACCCCTCCTTATCCTGTAGGAATCAACCAGCCTCAATATCCAGGTGTGTTTTGAAGCATTAATTTTGTATCAGTTTGTTAACATGCAAGTTGAACATTGAAATCAAGTTTTGAAACTTTTCCAAAGTGGTCAGGAATATCAAACAGTAACAAAAAGACTACATAAGTATAATTGTATTGGACATAGATAAATTTCTAACCTTTCCATAATCATATTTTAAAGTCAGCAAAGTCCCTTTTGATTTCACAAATATTTTTAAAGTTAATGTTATCAATGATCTGTCTGTCTGTTGTCAATCACTTTCTTGTAAGCATTCTAGATGCATTAATTTTAGCCACACTATCGGGTAAGCTTGAAATGTAGTCATCTGCAGGTAGCTTCAGGAAATAGGTTAACACAAAAAAATCCTTGTTCAATGTAGGCACTTTACAGGGCATGAAACAAAATCAAGGTCAAGGTTGAAACTGGGTCACCAGATGAAATCATTGTAAAAGGTTGTAAACACTTTTTAGTTTTTCTGATCTTTGTCATACCTGATCTGTATGTTTTCTTTACAGAATATAAAACAGACATGTGCATGTATGTTGTATACTTACGGTGACATCTATGGTAAAAACGCATGTCTGCAAGTCTGTTTTCTAGAAGAAAATGACTTATAATATATGTATAGTTTCTTATAGCTCCTATATTGCCAAGAAAGATGTTTAGTCAGAGAAATTGACCATCATTTTATTTGTATGGATCTACATAGTTTCCACTTAGGCGGTTCAGTGAAAGACTATGTATGTACTCAATCTGGAAGAGCTTGTCCAGGCTGTAACTTGTTCATGCATTGAAGGATCTGAAGAGCTTGTCCAGGCTGTAACTTGTTCATGCATTGAAGGATCTGGAAGAGCTTGTCCAGGTTGTAACTTGTTCATGCAATGAAGGATTTTTGTCGAGCCGCTTGCGAAAGCTCGATATAGCTGTCCAAATGGCGGTTCAGTGTATGTGCGTGCGGCAGTCCGAGTTTAGCTTGTCCAGACTGTAACTTCTCCATGGATCAAGGGATTCTTAAATAACTTGGCACAAATGTTCACCGTCATGAGATGGAGTGTCATGCGCAAGGACCAGGTCCCTAGGTCTAAGGTCAAGGTCACCCTTAGAGGTTAAAGGTCAAATTTTAAAATGACTTTGTCCGGAGCATATCTTTTTGATGCATGGAGAGATTTTGATGTAACTTGGCACAAATGTTCACCATCATGAGATGGAGTGTCATGCGCAAGAACCAGGTGCCTAGGTCTAAGGTCAAGGTCACACTTAGAGGCCAAAGGTCAGATACAAGAATAATTCAAGAATGACTTTGTCCAGAGCATTTCTTCTTCATGCATGGAGGGATTTTTAAATAACGTGGCACAAATATTCACCACCATGAGACGGAGTGTCATGCGCAAGAACCAGGTCCCTAGGTCTAAGGTCAAGGTCACACTTAGAGGTTAAAGGTCAAATTCAAGAATATCTTTGGAGGATTTATTCTTCATGCATGGAGAGATTTTGATGAAACTTGGCACAAATGTTCACCACCATGAGCTACCCTTGTTCTTAGAATTACTTCCCTTTGTTGTTACTATAAATAGCTTATATTGTTATTACTGGCCGTAGAGAAAAATCGAGACTACTTTTCTGTGGTACAACATGCATGTTACATCCAATATTATGGTGTATTTTAACCTATCTCTACTTGGGAAGGAGTTAGCCCTTTTGACAGCTGATATGTTGCACGTGGGCATCTAGTTTAATTGACTTGGCATGATTGTTTACCACAATGGGGATAATTTGCGTAAGTTAGATATTTGGATTGTAATGACAACCCATTGGAAAGATTGCTATTATAAAGTATTAATACTAGTAAATACACTTGCCATTCTGTTGTTGTCTGTAACTGACCATCCATTTTCCTTTTAGGTGTCTTCAGTAACCCATCAGTAGGCAATGGCAGTTTTCATACACCTTTAGCTCTGCCAGTCCAAGGGCATCTTGGATACAGCTCACCTGGTTATCAAAACTTCACAGAAAGCCCGAGGCCTGCCTCCATTGTGCACAACATTGCCCCTGAATTTTCACCGTCCTTTGGTACCTACACAAATTACTCGGGGCCAGGCCAGGTATCTCAAATAAGTAAGTGTATTTGTTGATATGAAACATCCAAATGAGGTAAACAAGTATTTTGGCTCAGTCATTTCCCATCATCTGTACCCCTGTGATGTCTGTTATGTCTATGGGATTGAGTGGTTTTAGACACTTGTCAATAATTGAAGGTCATAAGTTTTAGAACTTGCTACAACATGACTCTTTCAAAGAGCGACAGTACAGTAAACTACCTGCCTTTTCAAACGTACAAAATATTGAAATGGTTGTAAGACTTGTTCAGAATATTAGTGTCTTGAATATTTTTCAAATGAACTCCTATATACTCGAGGCAGGGGGGAGGGTTCTATACCGATTAACCCTCTTATCTTTAAAGGGGCACTCCCTACATCTAGCAGATTATATTCTCGAAACATAGACTATTTGTTCAATAAACGTACAGTGATATATACAATTTCAAAGAAGAACCTATGGCGGAAAATGCTTCATATTTCTACAATCAATATAGAGGCTTTCTGTAATAAATCGCATCCACCCATTAATTGTACAACAACAACTCTACATAGATTACTGAATGGTTTAGGGTACTGCAGTATATTTTAAACCGCTGATTTCATCGATAATGACGGGGAATGCATAGCTGAAACTTTTAGGTTGAGTTATAATACTTTCAAAGATTCTATATTGATGTTTTGGAGGTTATTTAGTTTTACATCAGTTACAGGGTATGTTGTATGTCCCTTTAACTGCCAATTGACCTACAGTGGTAAATTTTAAGAATTGAGCTACGCCTCTTACATAACATTGTATGAAGACACATTCCTTTCTTATGGCCATTTTGAAGGGAACTTTAACTTAATTTGAAATGCCAGTCTTATGTATATCACTTAAAATTTTCTAAAGACTTACATAATTATCTACTTTCAGATACAAGCTTACCTGCGTGTCATTCCAGTTCATTTTGTCTCGATCAACATATAGGACTGAACGAACCATCAGTTTTTAATGCTAGTCAACTTAACAATAAAATACAGGTACAATGCCATTTCACAGACAATGATAGATTTTCTGTGCAGTCTACCAATCCAACCCAATCAAATGGACCTAGCTTGAACTGGCAAAGATTTAACAATAATGTGCCTGAACATTTAATGTATGCTGTAGATTTTAATGGAAATACAGATTTTCAAACAAATTTTGACCAGAATGCTGCTGGTACTGTCCTAAGCTCAAGGCAAACAGATGTTGGCGACTTCAGTCAATTTTGTGTCGCTAATATTACTGGAAAGAATTGTGCAGGATTGAATAATGATTTGGATAAAAATGGAACTCTTCCAAACAAAGAAAATGAAAAGTATGATCATCAAGCAGAGGAAAGAGAGTATTACAATCTTTTTATGCTGAAAGAGAAACAGAAAGACTCGGTGAAACAGAAAGACTCGGAGAAGCAGAAAGAACAAAGTTGGAACAATGATACCACAAGTTTATCTAAGGCAAAACCTAAAGCCAAGAAAAATACGTCTAATGGACCAAATCAAAATAATAATAGGGTTTTATCTCAGAATGAAAGAAGTAGTTTTCTTGTACCAGTGAATGAGGCAGATACAACAAGGCCGGTGAAGAGTTCTGTACATTTGATTGAAGGAAAAGACAATTCATGTGCCACTGCAAATAAGGCAGATAATACAAGGAAGGTTGAAACTGTGGTAAACAATATCACCACAGAACATGCTCCTGATTACCATGCATTTTCAAGAGAATATTATCAGGAATACCTTAAGTTTGTAAATAAACAAAAGACAGAAAAGCTTAATGCTGATGTTGAAGCTTTTAAAGACACTGGTGTAGTAAGTAGTGAAAAGCCTGCTTCATCATCCATTAGGTCAAGATCCAAAGTTGATGTTGATGATGGAATAAAATGTGTGAGTTTGACATACCAGTGTGAAGATTGTAAGAATATTTATGATAATATTAAGGAATTGAAGAAACATATACGTAAAACCCATGCCAAAAACAAAAAGGGCTGTGAAACTGTTGAAAAAAGTCCGACAACTGAAGATACAAGTGTTGTAGATTTGATAAGAAGTAAAAAACTTGATGGTGTTGATATGGCTTGTGAAAATGATGAAAATGAAATAATGGAAACTGAGAATGAAAATGAAAATAGTGAATTACAGTCATATTTGTGCCCCTATTGTGGATATGATAGCCAAACATTGGCTGACTCCAGTGAACATCTGAAGAACCATGAAGATGGGGAGGAATCAGAAAGAGCTGAGAACGATTGTCACAAAGAAGAGCGTGAGTATCTGCAAATGAGTAAAGATCTCGATGAGAATAGGAAGAAGAGAAAAGAGGAAGATAATAGAGAAATGATAGAAGAAAGGAAGCAAACTGAAAGCGCACTGCTGGCAAAGGCCAAAGTAAAGGTTAGTGTTTTAAGTTGATGGTTGGACAAATGTTGTAAAGTAAAAGGTAATTTGATGTCGAAATATAATTTATATAGAAGTCACCTTTTTAGCTCACCTGACCAGGAAGTAGTCATGGTGAGCTTTTAGGATCGTTCAATGTCCGGCGTCTGTGCGTCTGTCCATTCACAATTGGATTGCTTATTACACTAGCATCTACATTTTTGAAACAATCATAATAAAACTTGAACACAATGTATATGGCCACAAGACCTTAGATGAGTTCCATTTTGGACTTGATTAGATCAGTACTTCCTGAATTATGGTCCCTGATTTAACAAAAAATACAAGAATTAACTATGTTTACACTCTTGTACCTTCATTTCTTCACTAATTCTAAACATATTTACAGAGCATGTGAATGACCATAAGATCTCGGATGAGTTCAATTAGGGGCTTGGACGGATTAGTTCTCCAGAGTTATGGCCCTTGATTTAACAAAAATGCAATATTTAACTATGTTTACACTCTAGAACTTTCATTTCTTCTTTTATCCTTATCATATTTACAGAGAATGTGTATGAACATAAAATCTCGGATGAGTTCAATTACGGGCTTGATCAGATTAGTTCTTCCAGAGTCATGGCCCTTGATCAAAATTCAAACAAAAATTGCAACATATAACTTTGTTGACACTCTGGCACCTTTAATTTTTATATTATCCTAATTATATTTACAGAGAATGTTAGTGACCGTTAGATCTAGGAAGAGTTCAATTATTGGCTTGGTTCTTCCAGAGTTATGGCCCTTGATTTAACAAAAATTGTTATATTTAACTTTTTACACTCTAGCACCTTCATTTCTTCTTAAATCCTAATCATATTTATAGAGAACGTGTATGATCATAAGATCTTGGATGAGTTCAATTATGGGCTTGATCAAATTAGTTCTTCCAGTGTCAAACAAAAATTGCAATATGTAACCATGTTTACACTCTAGCACCTTAATTTCTTCATTAATTCTTATCAGTGTTGATGAAACTTGGCAGGGATGTTCCTTGCCTGAAGCCCTTTCATAGTTGTTCAAATAAATCAATTCCATGCAGAACTCTGGTTGCCATGGCAATGGAAAGGAAAAACTTTAAAAATCTTCTTCTTAAGAACAGTAAGGCCTAGAGCGTAGATATTTGGCATGTGGCATTACCTAGTGGACCTCTACCAAGATTGTTCAAATTATGCCCCCAGATGCAAAATTGACCCTACACCATGTACACAGGGTTCTCTTGTTTTTAGCTCGACTTTTCTATGAAAAGGGGAGCTATCCTACTCGCCCCGGCGTCGGCGTTGGCGTCACACCTTGGTTAAGTTTTTCGTACCACCCCACTTTATTTCAAAAGTATTAGAGGTATGGCTTTGAAACTTACCATACTTGTTTACCATCATAACCTCCATCTACAGACAAGAGTACATAACTCTGTCAAGATTTTTGACAGAATTATGGCCCTTTTTTGACTTAGAAAGTGTATTGAGCTTGGTTAAGTTTTTCGTACCACCTCACTTTATTTCAAAACCATTGGAGGTATTGCTTTGAAACTAACCATACTTGTTTACCATCATGACCTTCATCAACAGACAAGAGTACATATTTCTGTCAAGATTTTTGACAGAATTATGCCCCTTTTTTTACTTAGAAAATACATTGAATATGGGTAAAATCCACTTATTGCCTTAACCCTTTGAGATATTGCTTTGAAACTTTGAATGCTTGTTTACATCATTACCCCCATCTGTAGGCACGAGAAGGTAACTCTGTCAGGGATTTGTTTTAAAAATTAAGGCCCTTTATCAACTTAGAATCTTGGTTAAGTTTTTCGTACCAGTCCACTTTTTGACTAAACTGTTCGAGATATTACTTTGAAAGTTGGAATACTTGTTTACCATCATGATCCCAAAACATGGGCAGAAGAAGGTAATTCTGTCAAGGATTTTATATGAATTATGGCCCTTTTTGACTTAGAAACTCGGGTCCACTTGTTGACTTAACCATTTGAGATATTACTTTGAAAGTTAGAGTACTTATGAACCATCATGAGACCTATCTGTAAGCAAGAGAATATAACTCTGTGAAAATGTTTCTTGATTTGTACTTAGAAATTCTTAGTTAAAGTAGTTAAAGTCTTGTGTGCCCTTAACTGTCAAAGTTTTGTTTTATTGGCAAGCACTAAAAAAGTCGAGCGCGCTGTCCTACTGACAGCTCTTGTTACAAAGGCTTATAAATGAAAAACTTTAAAAATCTTCTCCGAAACCACAAGGCCTAGAGCTTAGATATAAGGATGTGGGGTAATCTAGTGGACCTCTCCGAAGATTGTTAAAACCATAACCCACAGGTCAATATTGACCCCACCCAGGGGCATCTTGATTTTACATAGGTTTATATAAGAAAAACTTTTAAAATCTTTATCTCTGAAACCACAAAGCCTAGAGCTTAGTTATTTAGCATGTGGGATTAACTAGTGGACCTCAACCAAGATTCAATGTTAAAATTATGAAAGCAAACTTTAAAAAATCTTCTTTACTGAAACCACAAGGCCTAGAGGTTAGATACTTAGCATGTGGCATTGCCTAATAGACCACTACTAATAGTAGAGTGTTCAAATTATTACCCCCCCATCCCCCTACCCCCGGGCTCAAATTTTACCCTGCCCAGGGGTCTCTTGATTTTACATAGTTTTATATAAGAAAAACTTATCAAATCTTTATCTCTGAAACCATAAGGCCAACAGCTTAGATACTTGGCATGTATCATTGCCTAGTGGAGGTCTACCAAGAACGCTGAAATAATGTCCCCCAGGTCAAAATTGACCCTTTCTGCTATTGATGATCTTCTATTATAGCCAGTGGTAGCCAGGTGAGCGATATACATGATATGGGGCCATCTTGGCCCTCTTGTTTAGTTTTGGAAAATGATACTGGACTGTGTAATCGTACTTAATACAAACATTATTGTGTAAACATTTAAAGTCCCAGTTGTATTGTATTTGAATATATATAAACTTGTGCTTTTCTAAAAAAATTGAAACAAATCTGCTACATAGAACTGGAGAGAGTGGAAGATCTTTGCTTGTTCAATTCTGCAGAGTAGATGATCTGAAAAATAATATGCAGGGTGGGATAATTCCACATTTGTGATACAGTAGATAATTCACATGTATACATACATGTACCAATCAAAATCTGTTTCAATTTAAATGGAGAAAGGTTCAGAAGATATGACTGGATCATGCAGGGTGTATAATTTTAGACATTTGGATACATTGTATATGTATATCTGCCCAAAATGAAAATATTGCACATGTACATGTGTGGTTGCACTGCCAGAAATAAGCAAACATGTATCCAGGGATGATGTAATCGTAATCAGTAATCGTAATCAATTGTAATCAAATACATTTTGCCAAGTGATCCACAGTAATCAGTAATCTAAATCATTATACCCCCAAAACGAAGTTTAGGGGGGTATATAGGAGTCACCCGGTGGTTGGTCGGTCGGTTGGTCGGTCGGTCGGTCGGTCGGTCGGTCGGTCGGTCGGTCTGTTGCATTTTCCTTGTCCGGAGCATAACTTGAAAACTACTAGTTGGAATTCAATACAACTTCATACAATGGTCAAGCACATTGAGAGGAAGTGCAGTGCACAAGAACTATAACTCCATCTTGACTAATTACAGAGTTATTGCCCTTTGTTACTTTTCCTTGTCCGGAGCATAACTTGAAAACTACTGGTTGGAATTCAATACAACTTCATACAATGGTCAAGCACATTGAGAGGAAGTGCAGTGCACAAGAACCATAACTCCATCTTGACTAATAACAGAGTAATTGCCCTTTGTTACTTTTCCTTGTCCGGAGCATAACTTGAAATCTACTAGTTGGAATTCAATACAACTTCATACAATGATCAAGCACACTCAGAGGAAGTGCAGTGTACAAGAACTATAACTCTATCTTGAGTATTTACTGAGTTACTGCCCTTTGTTACTTTTCCTTGTCCGAAGCATAACTTGAAAACTACTGGTTGGAATTCAATACAACTTCATACAATGGTCAAGCACAATGAGAGGAAGTGCAGTGCACAAGAACTATAACTCCATCTTTGCTAATTACAGAGTTATTGCCCTTTGTTACTTTTCCTTGTCCAGAGCATAACTTGAAAACTACTAGTTGAAATTCAATACAACTTCATACAATGATCAAGCACACTCAGAGGAAGTGCAGTGTACAAGGACTATAACTCTATCTTGAGTATTTACTGAGTTATTGCCCTTTGTTACTTTTCCTTGTCCGAAGCATAACTTGAAAACTACTAGTTGGAATTCAGTACAACCTCATACAATGGTCAAGTATATTTAGAGGAAGTGCAGTGCACAGGAACCATAACTCCATCTTGACTCATTACAGAGTTATTACCCTTTGTTACTTTTCCTTGTCCGGAGCATAACTTGAAAACTTCTGGTTGGAATTCAATACAACTTCATACAATGGTCAAGCACAGTGAGAGGGAGTGCAGTGCACAGGAACCATAACTCCATCTTGACTTTTTACAGGGTTATTGCACTTTGTTACTTTTTCCCTGTCTGGAGCATTTTTCGAAAACTACAAGTTGGAATTCAATACAGCTTCATACAATGGTCAAGCACAATGAGAGGAATTGCTAAGAACAATATCTCTTTTTAGTTTGTTTGCAAGGTATTATGTTACTACGAACTTCTTCAGTTTATAAAGCAATCCTTTTGGGGGTATTAATCACATTTAGTGATAGCTCTAGTTTTCATTATTTCATAAAACATACCACAAAAAGTGTGTCGTCTCAACCAGCCACCTAGTCCCCTGATCAAGGTCATACTAAAGGGCTTGAACTTTAAGTTAGTGTTATATTGCAATATTTCCTGTCAGCTCTGTATCTTCTTAGTGCATGGGCCAATTTCAATGGTTTCACAGGATTGTTACCCATGCAATGAGGGTGTGTCAGACACAACACCCTGCCACCTACTCCTGAGGTCAAGGTCACAAAGCTCAAATACTTTCACATCTAGTGTTGTATAGCAATATTTCCTGCCCCATACATGTATGTAGCTTGTACATGCATGGACTGTATGGAAATGGACATGGCATGGACTCCAATAATTATTACCTGTACATTTAGAATGTGTCATAGACAACACACAAACTCCTAAGATCAAAGTCATGGTGGTGTGGTGGCTGAGTGGTTGACGCTCTGGACTACCAATCCGGAGGTCCCCGGTTCGATTCTCGGCCGAGGCACTGGATATTTCAGAAATGCTTTTCAGTGTTTCCCACCTATCTGAGATGAACTGGTTAGAAACACAGAGGTAGTCTCGCGTGTGTCGGTGCTATACACCGGGCATGTAGAAAAGAACCAAGGGGTCTATTCGTAAAAGAGCTAGGGTCTGGTACCCGGATTCCCTTGTATCTGCTTCTTTCTCTAAAATAAAGGACCACAATGGAAATAAGAGCTTGCTCTTTATTGTGTTATCCTTGGTACTTGGTACTGAAATAAATACATACAATGGTTTTTTATAGCTATATCTAAAATGTCTACGTCCAGTTTCAGTGAACAAAAATAAATGAACTGTGACTGACACCTTCTCTTAGGCATTTTTATTGTATTACCTATGCTTGAAGTGTAGACAGGGGTTCACTATTAATATTCTACCTTTACCACACCCTAAATGTGTACACCTTTCTTTATGGATTGCTTCAAACTGGTATGGGACTTAGTATTGCATGGCAGTACCTCATAAACTTGTTATGGAAGGTTCATTGATAATGTAAAAATCAAAATGGATGTTTATAAATACAAAAAATATCGCTGTTCTGTAAATTTTCAGGGAGATGATGAGCCTTTTGTCCTGAAAAAACCCTGCTCTCAGTCTAAGCCGTATTTAAAGAAACTAGCATCTAGAAAAGAAGTTGAACATACTACATTAGACAAAAGCTCTATACACAGTTCTTCACCAACAGAGGAGCATAGAATTATGCCTAAGAGAAAGGCTGCCACTCAGGCAAAAAATAATTTGATGAATCCTAGTAAAGGTAAACAGAAGAGAGTTAGAGATATCAGAGACCTAAACAAGGAGGATGAAACTCTTATGGAAGTTTTTGGCATAATCCCGAGTAAAGTTTGTCTAAGTAGGGTTCAGGAATCTGGAAATGTTGATAGTCAAAAGGAAAAGAAATCTGTTGTAAACATTGTTCATGATAAGGTTATAAAGAATAAGGAAGTTGATGACAGTGAAAGAAGTCCTAGGAAGAGAAATAAAACCAGGAATGTGTGGAATAAAGTTATCAGTATGAGTAATTGTGAACAGGAAATAAAGGATGATGTTGGCAATTCTGATAGTAAAGTGTTAAGTGATGATTCAGATGTAGAAGTGATTGAACCTCCGAAGACTGTGATTATACTTGATGATGACATTGATGAGTCAAGAAAAACACATGATAGCCCGAAAAAGACAGATAAAGAAATGTTGAAAGCTTTTGGTATAAAAGATGTTGCAGTAAAACTTGATAAGACAGAAAAGATGTGTGATAAAATGACTTCAGATCGGGTAAAAAGTAAGAGTAAAAGTGACACAGAACTCTTGCAGGAGTTTGGCATAAAGGATCTCTCAGTAAGCCTGACTTGCGCGTCAACAAATTTAAGAAAAGCTAAACCAGGCCCTAAGTCAAAAACACAAATTGCTAAAATTCAGACTGCAGAAAGTAAATCAACAAGTAGTGTAAGCACTACAGATTTTGAAGAGATGTCCGCAGATGAAATTGAGAAAATGCTCTATGAGTGTGGTATGGGCATTTCTGTTCCTGTTTCCACAAAAGGCATTAAAGATGTTGAGAAACATGATCGAACTCCAAGCCCAGTTCCAAGCACCTCAAAGGGACACGGACATTTAAAAAGGAAAAGAACAGCTCGGAAATCCACCAAAGACAGTGCACTCTTTAAGAAATATAAATTGAAAGACTCCAAGGTTATCCTGAAGAGTTTGTCCAGGATTGATGTATCGCTTATAAGAAATCCTAATTCTCCCTTTGGTAAAAGTGACTGGCTGAAGCATAAATTTGATTCTGACACAGAAAGTGACTTTGAATTTGATATTCCAACTCCGCCATTATTGGAAGATTTTGTAGAAAGTCCAGCATTATCAAAAGTTGATGGGAAAGAACAGCCTGAGCAGTCAGGAAAATTTGGATCTCAAGGGAAGGGAGGAAGAAAGAGTCCAGTGAAACAAAAAGACTTGAAAATTATGGAAAAATTTGGAATTCTCAACTCTGTAGTCGTAATTGACAGTCCTAAGAAACAGGAAACTGTTAAGGTTTCTGAAACAGGCAAAAAAGAAAACACTCTCTGACAATGAATTGAGAAAAAAGTTTGGTATACCAAGCACCATTGTTGTGATAGATTCACCAAGCAAAGCACACTGTAAACAGGAAACTAAAAAGAACCCAAATACTGTAGGAAAAACAACAGGTGTAATAAGCTTTGCTGAGTTCAGGTCAGCTTTAGATAGTGCTAGGAAAAATATTTTGAGTAGGCTAAAAAATGAAGATTCAAGTCTGATAGATGGACAAAACAGAGATAGCAATAAAGAAAGCAATATATACAGAGATGCAGCACGGCAAACAAGAAGAAAGGCTGATGTTATTGAAGAGAAAACTGTTAAGTCACCCAAGAGACAAAAACTTGCAGGCAGAAATAAGGAAGGTAAACGATCTGACCTAAGAAGTGCAAATATAGACTGTGAAAGACTTAATGACCAAACGCATGCAAAAACTAAACCAGTTCCTATTAATAAAAGAATTCCAGATTCAGGTAAATCTAGTGAGAAAAGGTTAAAAAAAATACTACCAAGTAGGCTGAAGACACTGTCAGTTAAACTTGACAGGTTGAAACTAAATGAAGCATTGAAAACATATAAAGCTAAGGCAGTGTCAAGAGCAATAGAAGTTAGACATAAGAAAAACAGAAATCTTAAAGATATAGATGAACAAATAAAATTAGACAATACAAACTCTTCTTCATCTGGTCAAAGCAGATTAAGACATAAGGGCTGTAATGTTCCATTAGAAAATTCAGTGAAAAGAAAGGGCCAGAGTGTCCAGGAAAAACAAAATGAAAATGCAGATGGGGTAAAGCATAGTCAGGTGGTAAAAACAGCTCGATACAGGCGTTCTGTTGGAGGTAAAGAACAGCGTCTCAAAGGTGCTGAAAATTCAAACTTCAAACTTAAAAAAATGGCCAAAAGATTACCCCTTGTTAAAGTAAATGTTCCTTGTTTATCCAGTGATGAAATTCTAAGACTGTCGCAAAACATTCATCCAGTTAAAGGAAACAGTTGCTCATCAGAGGATTTGGATGTCAAAAAAATATCAGAGGAAGTGATTAGTCAGATTATTGACAAGATTTGTTGTCTTGAAGAATTAACAGCAGAAACAGATCAGCAGCTGAATGAAGATGTGGCAGATAATTGTAGTCATTCTTGTAACATTGAACGTGCTAAAGAACCATGTACAGAGGCTGGTCAAATAAAGTCTATTGAAGGAGATATTACAATTGAAGCAAAAGATGGTGATAACAATTATGCTGTTACTGAAAAGAGAACAGTTCCATCTTATTCCGCAGAAAAGGACAAAAAGGAAGTATCTAAAAGGGTGAGGGAGAAGGGAAATGAAAGGGAAAAAACCATGTGTGAAGCATTTCCTTTAGAGGACTCTGAATCAGACTTGTCTCTCATATCAGTAATGTCAGAAAATAAAGAAACTGAATATGAAAATTTTGCTTCAAAAGATCTGAAAGGAAATATTTCTCCTGTAGATAGTGGCATTGATGATAGAAATGATTATGTAATTAAAGAAAGTGGCAGGGTATGCCTTGTTGATATAGATAGTATCCCAATTGGTAGCAGCAAGTTTTATGATGAAGATGAGAAAGAGAATTCTTTTGATGAAGTTGATGGTGATATTAAGGATGGAAAGGAGGGCTCATCAGAAAAAATTATTGAGAAAAATGCAGCTGTCCAAGATAATGAAGAAAAGAAATCAGTTAAAAGTATGAAGGAAGTGGGCCATTGTAAAATGAATACTGAACAAGAAATTGTAATTTCAACAGATAACATTGTAAATGCTTTAATAGAAAGCAGTGATATGATTGCACATACGTCTTGCAGCAATGATGACAAAATTGATAATAAACGAGAATCAGGTGACCAAAGAAGATCATTAAATGCACTAGAGCTTGATTCTTTCAATGATGAAAATGAAAATCATGGTGTTAGTAAAAAATCTGAAAACAAAAGTGAAGAAGAAAATAGCATGTTAGATAATGAGTTACCTGCAGAACTGAAACATGCTTTGAATAAAACTGAGGTGTCGGGAAGTCTAGAATTCGATGTTGATAATACTAAAAACAATGAAGGTGAAGATGTTAAAGGAATGCGGATATTAAGCTCTATAATTGATAGCGA
The DNA here is from genome assembly GCA_022818135.1 of Saxidomus purpurata. Taxonomy (NCBI): domain Eukaryota; kingdom Metazoa; phylum Mollusca; class Bivalvia; order Venerida; family Veneridae; genus Saxidomus; species Saxidomus purpurata. Next base: position 33,019,072 of record JAFMSR010000013.1, read on the forward strand.
GTCAGGTTCGGTTATTGGTGATGTATATACTTTAGATGAAGCTGCCAAAAGTATAAGAAGAGAGACAAGTGACAAGGAAAAAGACACAATTGATGTGCAGAAAGAACATCTTACGAATGCCAGCCAGCCAGAGTTGGCTCTGTCAAATAGAGAAACTGTTATGGAACATTGAATGAGATGAGAATCTAAAATTCGTAGGCTAGTAATCATTACTAAGTTCTGCATTTGGATAAAGATTGCTACTGCCTTCTGTGTTGGTGTGAGATAGTAATGCGATAGGTCATTTTGTCTTCTGTGCATCATTTTTTTGAGTGTGTTGACAGTTCTGTGTTTTCAAATGGACTTTCACTTGCTTACACAGAGAAACTGGTGTAAAGTGCTATTGTTTATGATATTAAAGTGTATTCAGTTTGTGATATACAAATGTACAATGTTCCTGTATGTTCTTCTATGATATTTTTCACCAAGTGAAATGAAGTCTTGAAGTGCAGTATTTTGTATTGAACTCTTTACTTACTAGTCTTAACCATGTGTGTTGCTGTCAGTGTTGCTGTCAGTGTTGTAGTCATGATATTGAGCTAAGTGTGAAGCTTTGAAATTTATGCAGACTATTTGGTTACCTATGCTGTTGTTAGTTAATTGAAGGTAGCTGAACAATTGATATCATTTAGACTATTAGAGATATACATCTTTGGTATGAAAATGTACACAAAGCTGTCACATCTTGTGACTTTTACAATAGTGCCATGATCTTTTTTTGAAAATCAAAAAAAAAGTTTACAAAATATTTTGATATTAATGTGCCAAGTTGTTATCAGCAACATAATCTCCAATACTCAGTTTCATTTTTAGCTCACCTGGCTATGCCATGGTGAGCTTTTCTGATCGATGATTGTCCGTCGTCCGTCGTCCGTCAACATTTTGATTCAAATGACATCTCCTCTAAAACCTTCTGGCCAATGTTGATAAAACTATGCAGGAATGTTCCTTGCATGAAGCTCTACCAAAATTGTTCAAAGAATTCCATTCCATGCAGAACTCTGGTTGCTATGGCAACAAATAGGAAAAACTTTAAAAATCTTCTTCTCTGAAACCACAATGCCTAGAGCTAAGATATTTGGCATGTAGCATTGACCCCGCACGGGTGGGCACTTAGTTTTTGCATAGGCATATATAGGAAAAACTTTAAAAATATTCTTTTCTGAAACCATAAGGCCTAGAGCTAAGATATTTGGCATGTAGCATTGGCTAGTGGACCTCTACTAAGATTGTTCAAATTATGACCCTCGGATCAAAATTGACCCCGCACGGGGGGGGGTCACTTAGTTTTACATAGGCTTATATAGTAAAAACTTTAAAAATCTTCTCTTTGAAACCACAAGGCCTAGAGCTTAGATATTTGGCATGTAGCATTGGCTAGTGGACCTCTACCAAGATTGTTCAAATTATGACACCCGGGTCAAAATTGACCCCGCACCGGGGGTCACTTAGTTTTACAAAGGCTTATATAGGGAAAACTTTAAAAATCTTTTTCTCTGAAACCACAAGGCCTAGAGCTTAGATATTTGGCATGTAGCATTGCCTAGTAGACCTCTTCAAAGTTTGTTCAAATTATTCCCCTGGGGTCAAAATTGACCTTGCCCGGGGGGAGATCATTTGTTTTACAAAGGCGTATATAGGAAAACTTATTTGGTATATAACATTATCTAGTGATCTTCCACCAGGCAAGTGGACTTGATCAAGGTGAGCGATATAGGGCCATCTTGGCCCTCTTGTTTAAATCAATATTTAGATGAAACAAGTGACAGTCCAAAATTGGACATGTGTCATGGTCAGGCAGTTTTTGATGTAAAAAGTGTCCAAATCACACCACCTTGTTTAAAATTAATGATTTTTGAATAAATTTATTATTGAAAATCTGTTTCACACCCACTTACTCAAATTATGAAGAAGACATAATATACCTGAGTCAGTCTCTAGACAAAGCAGGGGTTAGTTTTTGTGACATGTTGACAAAGAATCAACCTTATGTCTGTGCAGCCTGGTGTGGATTCTTTGTATTGACATGATTGAGACAAGCCCGAGCTGAATTTGTATGATAGATTAAAGACTCATCAGGTAGATCTATATTTACAGCAAGGGTCAAAATGATTGCTTCACTCAGCATTGTTAACATGATCATCCGAAATTTATGAAATGAGGTTGTTCCTCCATAGACAGTACCACTTGGGACTCTGGAATCAGTGTTGTTTACAGTACTTTTGAAAGTGTTGATTCACTTACTGGATAGCAAATAGTGCAGATTATGATCAAATTGCATGTATTTGCAGGCTGATCATGATGTACACTTCTTGCAGATGCTGAATCACTTGCCAGCAGTAGGGTAAAAGTTAATTTCTCTTTGATAAAGTTTGTCCTGGTATGAATACATGTTCAGTACTCTACATGTTGTCTTTTGGTTGCACTTTTCATTTATTAGTTATTTATGCCATTGTGGTGCTAATTATATGTTAGATGTCTTTCTTACTATATTTATGATTTATTTTCATTCTGCCAAATCAGTTAGGGGCATTTCAATAAGGGTATAAATAATTAAATATTACATATACTGCTTTCTTTGCTCATCTTGTTATTGGAGATTTTTATGTATTGGTTAAGTGTTCACAATGTAATAGTTGTAACTATTAGTTTTCAAAACTGCCATTAAAACATGGTTTTTGTTAGATATTCTCCCTATGCAGAGTGACTGCAGAGTATAAATAAGCTTAATTATACCCCTGGAACAAAGTTTAGGCGGGTATATAGGAGTCAACCCGATGGTTGGTTGGGCGGGCGGGCAGTCTGTTGCATTTTCCTTGTCCAGGGCATAACTTGAAAACTACTAGTTGGAATTCAATACAAGTTCATACAATGGTCAAGCATATTAAGAAGAAGTGCAGTGCACAGGAACCATAACTTTATCTTGACTAATTACAGAGTCATTGCCCTTTGTTACTTTTCCTTGTCTGGAGCATAGCTTAAAAACTACTGGTTGGAATTCAGTACAACTTCATACAGTGGTCTATCACAATGAGAGACAGTGCAGGGCACAATAACCATAACTCTATCTTGAGTGATTACAGAGTTATTGCCCTTTGTTATTTTTCCATGACCGGAGCATAGCTTGAAAATTACTGGTTGGAATTCAATACAACTTGATACAATGGTCAAGTACATTGAGAGGAAGTGCAATGTACAGGAACCATAACTCTATCTTGACAAATCGCAAGAGTTGTTGCTCTTTGTTACTTTTCCTTGTACGGAGCATAATTCGAAAACTACTGCTTGGACAGGAACCATAACTCTATCTTGACAAATTACAGACAAAATCTCTATTTTTGTATTTTTTGCAAAGTATTCTGTTACTACGAATTTCATCAGTTTATAAAGCAGTCTTTCGGGGGTATTAATCACATTTAATGATAGGTCTAGTTTTGACTTTAGTGAATATTTAATGCTCCAAATATCAGGCTAACATTTTGGGAGGTCAAATATAATAAATTATTAGCTCACCTGAGCAAACAATGCTTGGGTGAGCTGTTGTGGTCAGTGGTTGTCCGGCTTCTGTTGTTGTCAGTTTGTGTCCATCAACATTTTGCTTCAAACGACTTCACCTCCCAAACCACTTGGCCAAGTTTGATCAAACTTCACAAAAATGGTCCTTTGATGATCCTAAACTAAAATTGTTCAAAGAAATGGATTCCATGCAGAACAGTGGTTACCATGGCAATGGAAGGGAAAAACTTAAAAAATGGTGACTAAACCTTCTAAACGTTAAAGGGTCAAAGACATGGTTATTTGGCATGTAGCATTCCCGGCAAGTGGACTTATGCTAAGGTTGTTCAAATCATGACTCCCTGGTCAAAATTGACACTATGCCAAGAGTCACTTGATTTTATGGAGCTATTTTTTGGAAAAAACTTTAATGGTCTGCTATGAAACCACATTCAAGGTCCAGAGCTTACGACATTTGAAATGTAGCATTGTGTAGTGATCTTCTACAAAGATTGTTCCAGTCATGACGCCAAGTCTGAACTGGCCCGTCCCTAGATAGTTATAAAGGGAATTACTGTAAACTTAGAAATTATTTCGCGCGTTTTAAGTAAGCAAAGTTCGCGACACAGTTGATTCGCGAACTTAAGTAGTCACAAAATCGTCACTTACTATGAAATCGTGAAAGTTTCTAGCTTTTCATCAAGGTAAACTTTTTTCCACCTCGACAATATATTAACATTGGCAATATTGTTCAGTTAACAATTTTAATATGCTTCCTATTTGAAGAGTTATTTCTGTTGGTTGTGCCTAAAAACAGGTACCGAATGGAACCATGGATGACGGACGGACGTATATCATATACCAGTATTTTAAAGTCTTCTTCAAAACCCAAAGGCACAGAGTTTAGATAATTGGCAAGTAGCATAACTAGTGTAAACCTGTACCCAGATTGTTAAAATCATGCCCCTGGGATTAGAATTGACTACTCCCCGAGGTCACAGGATTTTACAACGCTAATATAAGAAAAGGTTTAAAAATAATCTTAGTCTCAAACCACAAGGCATAGAGCTTAGATAGTCGGCAGATTACATTGCCTATGTGTCCCCTTCCAAAATTGTTTAAATCATGACACTTTGGTTGCAATCAACCCTGTCCATTTTACATTGAAATCAATATATGTTGTAAAGCCTTTAAATTATTTTTTGTCTCCGACAACAAGGCCCAGAGCTTACATTCTGACCTACTTTGGTGTCAGTTTTTAGAGCTTTTGTTCTGTACCTTTACTTTGTTTTTGACAACTCTATTGATGACCTTGTATAATGGCCAATGGTAGCCAGATGAGTGCTAAAGGGCCATCTTGGCCCTCTTGTTTATTAAATTCAACATCTTGTTAGTTTTGGAGTACAATTTATAACTTTATATCAGCTAATGTTAGATCATGTTATTTTTTTATCAATGAGTATATGGAGAGTATGGTACATGCGTGTTGCTCCTTAACAAAGGTTTAAATAAGGCAGCATTATTATAATCAAAAGGTAAATTCCTTAATAGTATCAAAAGGTTACAATTGTTGTGAAAAAATGATGTAGCACTATGTTACATGTTGAAGCTCTTTTACTTCATCTGAGCAGTATGCTACAGGTGAGCTTATACAGTTCACTGTTGTTTAGAGTCTGTCAACTTGTCCATCTATCACTTTCTTCAAACAACTACTTGTTGAAACTACTGTAGGCATTTACATATATTTAAAGTTAAGTAGATAGACCCGTGTCAGAGTTTGTTTCAAAACTTCCGTTCCATACAGATCTGTGGTTTCTATGGCAACTAAAAGGAAAACATTTGAATTCTTCATGCCAAGAGCTTGCATGTAGGTACATGTATTTGTGGATCATTTTCATTCCAAACATTGAAAATTGGTAATACAGTCAATTGTGTTACATAGAACTAAGTTGGAAAGGCTTTTTTTTCTGTGAAACTATTGTCTTGATCAATGTTGACCATCTGCCAAGACCTCAAGCCATTTTGAGTTGTCAATTCGTTATGTAGTATAGGTCAGGACTGTATTAAATGTCTTTCATAAAATTATCATGGTCAATTTAAACAGGAAGATCACTTTGAAAAAGGAGTAATTTCCAGTATATGTATGCAGCAAAAATTGCGATGAAACTCCTGCGTGAAATAAAGGGCCATCATGGGTCCTCTTGTTTGTTGTTACAGATTTTGTTGCTTTTGTCATTAAGTGTTGTAAATATTTATCAGTGTGATAGATGAAAGGTTGGAACCAAGGGGCCGAAATGAGTAATACAGCATGCAATCTTGAAGGGATTGCAGGCCTCTTACTATTCAGGCTTCTTTTTAAACGTTGGCTCAGGTATGAACAAGCCAATTGAATTGGCTTGTGTTACATCTCCACCATTCAGGATTGAGGATAGGAGCATTACAGGAATCTGTTAACTCAATCATGTTCCCACCTAGTGTTTCCTGTCTCAACTTGTGAAATCATATAAATATATTTTCTAACAATTTGCGGAGAAACGTACATCTTAAACATCATCATTTACCCATTCCTGTTTCAAAAGGTGTATAACTTGATCTGAAATGAAACAGTCAGAGGGTCAATGCTTTGGTTGGGTATAGAATCACGTTCAGTTAAAGCTCTTGCTTGTATTGCTTAGAATTTCTGGGTTCACAGAAGTATAAGGTGACTGAGGGTTCTTACTAATTCCTGTGCTGCATTCACAAAAAATAAATGTGCAATCTTAGAGGATTTTGTCATATAGTCGTTGCATTGCAAAGCCTTATATTGTTTCTTTTTTGTTGATGGTTGTGTACATTGTCTCCTAGTGTAACAATAGGATTTATAGTGAAAATGTTTGGGGGAAAATCTATCACTTACGTCTTTATTTTGCATTGGAGGGGGATTTGATGCTTTACTTTTTGGTTGAAATGATACATTTTTTGGACATGTGGGAGTAAAGCTTTGAATTTAAGTTTAGAAAATAAAGGATTTTTGAGGAGATGATACTGTTAATGAAAAGAAAAAAGACATGGATCTCATAAACTTGAATAATTACGAAATTCGTTATCCTATTTGTTGTGAAATGACTAAGATTATTTTTGGTTTATAAACCAGATGTTTTAAAGTTCATATTTTCATCATTTTGTCGTTGATCATATTTATAGCAGCTGCTGCTGTTGAATTAGAATCCGACTTAAAGTTGAAAGGTGATCCACTATCTTTAGTGCTGTTAGCGGTATGTATCATAAATTCACATGATACAGCCTGATAATAATCTTGATACAACATTTTCTTATGATTTTCAAGGATTCAGTTTCTAAAATTGCTTTATGACTCTAACTGAAGTCAGAGGTAAAGGTGCATGGCAGGGAAATTCATACGCATGTGTATATAGATCCATGTACATGTGTATTATTTTTTATCTGTTGTATCATACAAGTGGTTAGTTTTGATTAATACTTTCGCAGAAAGCCTCATGGTTTGTGAATAACAACCTGTTCAGTTCTAGACTGTAGGTTTGGATTCTGTTGACGTCAAATACAAAATAATAAGTTAAACTGAAGAATTGAGACAAAGCAGTAGGATACACTTTGCAGTATTTCTACACTTGTTTGACAAAGGTATATGATATCGGACCAGAATTTAGGAGTTTTTTTTTGTGTTGCTAGTCTATCTAACTTGCTGGATCTCAATGTCTGGAGTAATACCACGAAACTTTAATGTTAGAATGTTTTTTTAAGATTTGTATCAGCATTTATCCTAAGGTATGGCCATAAATTTCCCTTGAACTTCCCATATATGGGCTAAAGAAGTCGATTGTAGTAAAATTGTTACGTAACATTAAAATTTTATACTTATTTTTCATACTGACTTTGATGATACTTATCATAAATGAAAAGCATAAACACATAAATTTATACTTTTATTTATTTTCTGTTCAAGAATCCATTGTGACACATAATGTTATTTTGTTGTCAAATACATTAAGTAATGTATAGCCAAATTCTGTTTGCCATTGTTAAATCTTAGGAATTTTTTCATGATAGATTATGTATAGATAGTTCATAGTAGCAAATTTAGTTGAAATGAACAACGTGTAAGTTTGATACATGAAAATAAAATGGTCAAATGTACATTGCATATTGTTCAAGCATGAAAAATGGTAAAGTTTGTGAACATTTTGTGAATTAAATTTTGAGTAAGAAATAAAGTTTTCTTTCTCTTTTCAACTTCAACATTTGTGTGGTACTGAATAAATTTACATTCCTGTCTGGCCTGATATCTTTGAGCTCACCTTGAGCTATTAGGATAACTCATCGTATTTCAATCCACGATGATTGATGAAGGGATGTGAAAAGTAATTAAAAGAATGCCATTCGATGTAAAACTCTGGCTGCTATGGCAACAACAAAAGAAGAAGAAAAACAGTTTAAGTCTTCTCCAAAATATAGAGGCCAAGAGCTTAGATATTTGATGTGTGGCCGTGTCTAGTACCACTATCAAGATTTTAAAAATAGTCGTCTGGAGCCAAAATATGCCCGGCCGGGGGGGGTCATACGTTTTACATACAAATATATAATACAACTTAAAATATGTTTTTGTCCCAAACCAGGAGACTCAGAGGTTATAAAGATGTGTAGCAATACTTGTGGTTCTCTACCAGGAGTATGCCCCAGAGGTAAAAATTGAACCTGCCTGGGGGGCATGTTTAACATAGATATATATATATAGTAAAACTCATAATTACAGGGACAGGGAGGTCAAGAGCATAGGTATTTGTTGTGTAGCATTGTATGGGGGACATTGATAAAATTTATTCAAACCGTGCCCATAGGGACACAATTGGTCCTTTACTTGCTTTATATAGACTTTTATAAGGATACATTTAAAAATCTTCTTATCCAAAACCATGAGTCGCAGATCTTTGATAGCTGTTGTGTGGCATTGCCTAGTAGTCCTGTATTAGGTATGATCAAATCATCCATCGGGGCTCATTTGTTTTATATAGACATCATTATACGACCTCGCTGTTGACCTTATATAATGGCCATTGGTACCCTTTACTCTCTTGTTGACAGAACAGCGAGAAAACATCTGTATAAGTCTACTGCACCGTTGTCAGAAACATGAAAACGCAAGTCCATACCGGTTTCACTGAAGTGAACTACATGTAATAGGTTTGTGCTCTGTCCAGACAGAATTAAGGTTTATTAGGAGATACGGACTTTAAGATCAACGAGTTATTGCCCTTCATTCTATAATGCATATTTAAAAATACCATAAACGAAATAATTTAAGTGGAATTATGCTAATTTTTATCAAGTAAATGGCAACGGATGCTGATATGACATACTACTTTTAATATAGGAGTTCAAATTTAAGTACAATTGTTTTTGCATGTATGTAATTTACATGTACAATGTCATGGTGAGAGATAAAGGTAATCATGTAATTGTAGGTTTGTTTGTGAATTTAATATAAAAGTAAAGGAAAGACAAAACAACATACATGTAATATTAACAAATGTTAGCGTATCGGATTACATGCACGTTCGAATTCATGTGGGTTAAGCAATGTAAAACTGCATCTTAACCTCGACATGAACAGTGTACATATATGACAGAGAAGAGAATACGATAAATACATGTTACATGTAGTTGTTATCTTCTTCAACGAAAGATCAACCGACAGAATGATTATATACATTTACAGTCAAACCTGTGCCGAATACCATTTCTGAAAAAATACTATTCTGCATATAAATAACAAGCGATGAGAAAACAGAATAGTTTTATGACTATAATTAGAAACATCTTTGGACGAAGACCACCTGTCAAAATGAACGTTTTAGTCACTTTCGGCCAGTAGATATTTGAAGAGGTTTAACTGTATGTGGTAGTCATGGTAGGATAGATTGTAAAGACAAATGTGTGCAGTCATATTTACTCTAAACACTTCATACATACATTTAAAAGCTGCACAATATATGAACATGAAAGATCCCCAAAATGCCTGTATCACACTAAATTTACTTGTTCTATAGAAGTTTAAACTTGTATTTCAGAAACTGTATCAACTTGTCCGGATTGCTTTTGCTACATTCAAAGATAACGTGTATTGAATTGTCAGTAAACAAATGTATAGCTTATTTTTTAATACAGGAAAAGAGATTAAAGACAATCTGTTTAAGTGATCGAATGAAATGTTTTACATGGAAGAAAATGTATATATTTGGTAATTCCTGTTCATATGCCTTTTATGACGTGTTCATTGTTCAGAAGATATTTGACACAAAGTGATACTATATTTATATATGAAACATTATCCACAGTCAGTCTTTAACTGAAATAATATACTTTTAACGACTACCGGTCGTTAATTTAGTCAAATTAGAGTTATCGTTCTTGTACACTGCACTTCCTCTCATTGTGCTGGACCATTGTATGAAGTTGTATTGCATTCCAACCAGTAGTTTTTAAGTTATGCTCTGCGACAAGGAAAAGTAAAAATGGGAAATTACTCTGTAAATACTCAAGATAGAGTTATGGTTCTTGTACACTGCACTTCCTCTTATTGCGCTAGACAATTGTATGAAGTTGTATTGAATTCCAACCAGTAGTTTTCTAGTAATGCTCCGGACAAGGAAAAGTAACAAAGGGCAATAACTCTGTAATGAGTCAAGAAAGAGTTATGGTTCCTATGCACTGCACTTCCTCTCAATGTACTTGACCATTGTATGAAGTTGTATTGAATTCCAACCAGTAGTTTTCAAGTTATGCTCCGGACAAGGAAGGTAACAAAGGGCAATCACTCTGTAAATACTCAAGATAGAACTAGAGCTATCACTAAATGTGATTAATACCCCCAAAAGGATTGCTTTATAAACTGAAGAAGTTCGTAGTAACATAATACCTTGCAAACAAACTAAAAAGAGATATTGTTCTTAGCAGTTCCTCTCATTGTGCTTGACCATTGTATGAAGTTGTATTGAATTCCAACTTGTAGTTTTCGAAAAATGCTCCAGACAGGGAAAAGTAACAAAGGGCAATAACACTGTAATTAGTCAAGATGGAGTTATGATTCCTGTGCAATGCACTCCCTCTCACTGTGCTTGACCATTGTATGCAGTTGTATTGAATTCCAACCAGAAGTTTTCAAGTTATGCTCCGGACAAGGAAAAGTAACAAAGGGTAATAACTCTGTAATGAGTCAAGATGGAGTTATGGTTCCTGTGCACAACACTTCCTCTAAATGTACTTGACCATTGTATGAGGTTGTACTGAATTCCAACCAGTAGTTTTCAAGTTATGCATCGGACAAGGAAAAGTATCAAAGGGCAATAACTCAGTAAATACTCAAGATAGAGTTATAGTTATTGTACACTGCACTTCCTCTGAGTGTGCTTGATCATTGTATGAAGTTGTATTGAATTCCAACCAGTAGTTTTCAAGTTATGCTCCGGACAAGGAAAAGTAACAAAGGGTAATAACTCTGTAATTAGTCAAGATGGAGTTATAGTTCTTGTGCACTGCACTTCCTCTCAATGTGCTTGACCATTGTATGAAGTTGTATTGAATTCCAACCAGTAGTTTTCAAGTTATGCTCCGGACAAGTAAAAGTAACAAAGGGCAATAACTCAGTAAATACTCAAGATAGAGTTATAGTTCTTGTACACTGCACTTCCTCTGAGTGTGCTTGATCATTGTATGAAGTTGTATTGAATTCCAACTAGTACTTTTCAAGTTATGCTCCGGACAAGGAAAAGTAACAAAGGGCAATAACTCTGTAATTAGTCAAGATGGAGTTATGGTTCTTGTGCACTGCACTTCCTCTCAATGTGCTTGACCATTGTATGAAGTTGTATTGAATTCCAACTAGTAGTTTTCAACTTATGCTCCGGACAAGGAAAAGTAACAAAGGGCAATAACTCTGTAATTAGTGAAGATGGAGTTATAGTTCTTGTGCACTGCACTTCCTCTCAATGTGCTTGACCATTGTATGAAGTTGTATTGAATTCCAACTAGTAGTTTTCAAGTTATGCTCCGGACAAGGAAAATGCAACAGACCGCCCGACCGACCAACCGACCGACCGACCGACGGACCAACCACCGGGTGACTCCTATATACCCCCCTAAACTTCGTTTTGGGGGTGTAATTATAGTTCTTGTACACTGCACTTCCTCTCATTGTGGTAGACCATTTTACGAAATTGTATTGAATTCCAACCAGTAGTTTTCAAGTTATGCTCCGGACAAGCAAAAGTAACAAAGGGCAATAACTCTGCAATGAGTCAAGAAAGAGTTATGGTTCCTGTGCACTGCACTTCCTTTCAATGTACTTGACCATTGTATGAAGTTGTACTGAATTCCAACCAGTAGTTTTCAAGTTATGCTCCAGACAAGGAAATGTAACAAAGGGCAATAACTCTGTAATTACTATAGATAGAGTTATGGTTCCTGTGCACTGCACTTCCTCTTATTGTGCTTGATCATTGTATGAAGTTGTTTTGAATTCCAACCAGTAGTTTTCAAGTTATGCTCCGGACAAGCAAAAGTAACAAAGGGCAATAACTCTGTAATGAGTCAAGATGGAGTTATGGTTCTTGTGCACTGCACTTCCTCTCAATGTGCTTGACCATTGTATGAAGTTGTATTGAATTCTAACTAGTAGTTTTCAAGTTATGCTCCGGACAAGGAAAATGTAACAGACCGCCTGACCGCCCGCCTGACCGACCGCCCGCCGACCGACCAACCAGGTGACTCCTATATACCTACTTCGTTTGAGGGGTATAATAATAGCTTATTACTGGATGAAGAATATCAGAACAAAATAAAACAAAGTATCATTGAAATAACAGACGTGAATAAAAATACAACTCCTAGCGTACTATGGGAAATAATAAAAGGTAACATAAGGAATGAAACTATTAAATATGCAACATACAAAAGGAATATGGAGAGAACAAAAGAAAACTAGAACTGTCACAAGAGTGACGAATTATACCCCCACAATACAGCTTTGTCACAGAAGTATGGCAACCATAAGAAAGGAATGGCCACAAGGACATACATTTCAGTTATTATACAATAAGTTGTGTAAATGTATTGTTTTAATAGCACACAAAATATGTAAGGTTGGAAAGTATGGATTATTATTAAATTTAATAGGTTTATTTCAAACATGTTAATATCACTAACCTCCCTATCAAATTTCATGATCCTAGCCCCAAGCGTTCTTAAGTTATCATCCGGAAACCGTTTAACTGTTCCGAGTCATGTGACCTTGACCTACAGACCTCAAAGTCAAAACTGACCTGTATTTCATGATGTTACACCTGTGTACCAAAAATTATTTCAATAGGTCAAGCCTTTCATGAGTTATCATCCGGAAACAGTTTTACTGTTCAGGATCACTGTGACCTTGACCTTTGGCCTACTGACCCCAAAGTCGAACTTGACCTGTATTTCATGATGTTACAGCTGTGTACCAAAAATAATATAAATCGGTCAAGTCGTTCAGGAGTTATCATCCGGAAACTGTTTTACTATTCCGAGTAACTGTGACCTTGACCTACAGACCTCAAAGTCAAACTTGACCTGTATTTCATGATGTAACACCTGTGTACCAAAAATTATTTAAATGGGTCAAGTCTTTCATGAGTTATCATCCGGAAACCGTTTTACTGTTCAGGGTCACTGTGACCTTGACCTTTGACCTACTGACCCCAAAGTCGAACTTGACCTGTATTTTCTGATGATGCACCTGTGTACCAAAAATTATTTAAATCGGTCAAGTCGTTCATGAGTTACCATCCGGAAACCGTTTTACTGTTCAAGGTCACTGTGACCTTGACCTTTGGCCTACTGACCCCAAAGTCAAACTTGACCTGTATTTTTTTATGTTGCACCTGTGTACCAAATATTATTTATATCAGTCAAGTTGTTCATGAGTTATCATCCGGAAACCATAAAACCAACAGACCGACCGACCGACCGACCAACCGACAAGCTCACTCCTATATACCCCCCCCCAAACTTCGTTTTGTGGGGGTATAACAAGAGGGCCATGATGGCCCTTTATCGCTCACCCGAGTACAACTGCTTTTAAATTTGGGCTCTGTGACCTAGTTTTTGACCCCAGATGACCCATATTCGAACTTGAGCTAGAAATCACAGAAATAACCTTTCTGACAAATTTCCAGGATATTTGGGCTGAAAATGTTACCTCTAGAGTGTTAACAAGGTTTTTCCATATTTGGGCTCTGTGACCTAGTTTTTGACCCCACATGACCCATATTGAAACTTCAGCTAGAAATCATCCAAACAACCTCTCTGACAAATTTCCAGGATATTTGGGCTGAAAATGTAACCTCTAGAGTGTTAACAAGGTTTTTCCACATTTGGGCTCTGTGACCTAGTTTTTGACCCCAGATGACCCATATTCGAACTTGAGCTAGAAATCATCGAAACAACCTTTCTGACAAATTTCATGGATATCTGGGCTGAAAATGTAACATCTAGAGTGTTAACAAGGTTTTTCCATATTTGGGCTCTGTGACCTAGTTTTTGACCCCAGATGACCCATATTCGAACTTGGGATAGAAATCATCGAACCAACCTTTCTGACATATTTCCAGGATATTTGGGCTGAAAATGTTACCTCTAGAGTGTTAACAAGGTTTTTCCATATTCAGGCTGTGACCTAGTTTTTGACCCCAGATGACCCATATTCAAACTTGAGCTAGAAATCATCTTAACAACCTCTCTGACAAATTTCCAGGATATTTGGGCTGAAAATGTTACCTCTAGAGTGTTAACAAGGTTTTTCCATATTTGGGCTGTGTGACCTAGTTTTTGACCCCAGGTGACCCATATTAAAACTTGAGCTAGAAATCAACCAAACAACCTTTCTGACAAATTACCAGGATATTTGGACTGAAACAGTAGCCTCTAGAGCCTTAACAAGATTTTTCTATTTTTTGGGTCGTGACCTAGTTTTTCATCCGAGATGACCCATATTCGAACTCGTCCGAGTAATTACTGGGACAAACATCCTGACCAAGTTTCGTGACAATTGAGGCAAAAATGTGACCACTAGAGTGTTAACGAACTAAGTGTGGACGGACGACAGACGACGGACGACAGACGACGGACGACGGACATCGGACATTCATCGATTCTAATAGCTCACCCTGAGCCTACAGCTCAGGTGAGCTAAAAAGTTAAATGAAGAAATACAGTAGAACAAATAGAAAATGAACTTATAAGTATTTTGCGAACCTAGAAAAACGAAATGCGCAAAAGAAAACTATATACAAATTGATCATCAAAGACAAAGAAATTACAAATCAGGAAGACATAATAAAAGAAGAAGTAATGTATTATAGTAAATTATATTCAAAAAAGAACAAAACAGGTTCACATGTGTCGGAATACAATTTCTTTGCAGATAATAATAATAAATTGAATGAAGAAGATAAAACAAAATGCGAAGGTCAACTAACTGAAAATGAATGCTTTAAAGCACTAAAAGAAATGCAAAATAAAAAAAGTCCGGGGTCAGATGGAATATCCGTAGAATTTTATAAATTATTTTGGGAAGATATAAAAATATTTTATTTAGAATCAATAAACTACTCATACAAAATTCGAAAGTTAAATGATCTACAAAAACAAGGAATTTTGTCTTTACTGCCAAAACCAAATAAAAATACATCACTATTCATTAACTGGCGACCAATAAGTTTATTAAACGTAGATTATATAATAGCAACAAAGGCGATAGTAAAAAGGTTGAAAAGAGTTTTAAATACATTAATAAGTCAGTCGCAAACAGGATTTGTAAAAGGAAGGTATATAGGAGAAAATGTACGCCGAATATTTGAAACTATCGAATTTTTAAATGAACCCGAACAACCAGGTTTACTTTTCTTCGCTGATTTTGAAAAAGCCTTCGACAGCCTAGACCATGAATTCATGATTAACTGCTTAAAACATTTTAACTTTGGCAACTCATTTATACGATGGGTAAATACCTTTTATAAAGATATATCAAGTACCATATTGCATAATGGTTATTTTTCTGAACCTGTTCAGATACAACGAGGTGTCAGACAATGATGCCCTATATCACCCTCCTTATTCATTCTCTGTATAGAATTGTTAATAAATTTCATTGCTAAAGACACAATCATAAAAGGCATAAAAATTTACGAAAAAGAAATCAAACAATCCTTATTTGCAGATGATGCAACTTTTTTCAATAATGGTGCTAAAGAATCATTTGAAAAATTAGTATCAGTAATAACAAACTTTGAATATGCCTCTGGTCTCAAACTAAATAGTGATAAATCCGTTATTATGCGAATTGGATCACTAAGAAAAACAAATTTAACATATTGTCAGAATAAGAATTTTACATGGACGTCAGAAAATGCAAAAACATTAGGTATGATTTTTACAAATAATCCACAACAAAATATCACATTAAACTTAGATCCAAAACTTATAAGTTTTAAGAACTGTTTAAAACAATGGCAACACAGAAAACTCACTTTACTTGGCAAAATTACAGTTATTAAGTCATTTGCACTTAAAACTAATATATCCCTTATCGCTACTACAAAATCCACACGAGGACATTTTGAAAGACATAAGTAAAACTATGTATAATTTCATATGGGACGGTAAACCAGATAAAATCAAACGAGAATTGCTGACTTTAGAATATGAATTAGGAGGTTTAAGAATGGTAGACATAAAAAAATATATGTATTCAATTAAATCTTGTTGGATAAAAAGACTTACTGACACTAAGAACAAAGGAGATTGGAAAATATTTTATGAAAATATAATAAAACAATATGGAGGATACCTTACTTTGATTGCAATATCAGTGTAAAAGACGCAGAACAATTATGTCCAAAATATTGCTTCTTCTCAGACATATTAAAAGCGTGGTATACAATAAAGCCATTCGAGCATAACGTGGACGGAAAACAGATAATTTGGAATAACTCTAAAATAAAAATACAAAAACAAATGGTTTATTATGAGAACTGGTATGATAAAGGTATAAAACATCTAGAACATTTTTTTTTATTACAGAATAAAAGAATTTTATACTTTTGAGATGTTTAAATTTTTATACAATATACCAAATAAAGACTTCCTAAAATACTATCAGCTTATTAGTAATGTACCAATGAAAATCAAAGACAACTTAAGAAAGAAAAGAACATTTATCCAACTCTCCGAGAGAACAATACCTTCGAGAAAAACTAAAACAATCAAAACAGCCGAACAAAATGTTGTATTCAATACAAATACAAAGCATTAAAATTAAAAACTGAATCAGCATGGGAAAAAAGTCTTCAAAAACAGGATCTAGATTGGAAAATAATTTATTGTAAAATTTTCAAAACAACCATTGATGCAAAAATAAGAATCCAGTACAAATTTTTGATGCGCTAAGTCCCAACAAATGCTTACTATATTCAAATGTAAATTAAAGACGATCGCTACAGTTTAATTCTTGGCTATATATCAAATATCTTTATATTTTGATGTTGTTTAATTAAATGTCACAAACAATTACTTTTGAATAAAAAAACATACAAAAGGATTGTTTTGAAGAATAATATCACTTTAACATTTTGAAACCTATAACTATTGCAAAAAAAATCAGTATATCAATAAAACTTATTACCTCCTTTTAAAAGAACCCAAAAAGTAAGTGTTTAGTAAAGGTGGACTTTTAAACTGTGTTAAATGCTTTCAGAAGGATACTTTTTTGTTACATATTACTTGTAAGTGTTTCACTTTACACAATTTGTCCAGTTAAAGTTTCATTTAGCTATCTGTATTACGTCAGTGGCAATAAACACATGGCCTCCCCTCCAACACCACCCTCCCACCCGAGACAACAGCTCATTTTTCTCAATAAAAAGGCTGGTTACCTATTATTTTTTAATTAGTTCTCAATAAAGTGATGTTTGAACAATTCTACTGCAAAAAATTAAGAAATTCTCAATGCTTGAACATTAAGAAAAATGACTACAAATTTTACATATTTTTTTTACAGAAACTAGATCCTCTTTATGGGTTTTTTCAGTTTGAATACATTTTGAAATCTCAATTCATGTAGTTTCATAAAATAGGATCAATTGCTTAACATTTTAAATAAAAATCAATGGTGAGTTGCCAAATTTAGAGATTTATTATTGATAAACATGAGATAGGGGTCATTTTCACTGCTTTCGGGGGTATACTACAAAAAGTGTCCATTACTTCTAAATAAGGCTGGTGACCTACCTTTTTTATTTTATATTCTGACTAAGCAGGTATAACCCTAACAACAAACGAAAATTCTTAAAATTCTCATTGCTTGAAAAAATGATGAAACTGTAGCGATCGTCTTTAATACATTCAAAACTGTGTGATTTTTGTAACAATTGAACATCTTTTTTGGACATGTAGACATACTCAACATTTATGGAATCAGTTAAGCAACTTTTTAAATACAAAGTCTCAAAATTGTACTATCAAACAAGAAAACGCATATTTTGGTATAATCGAAAAAGAAGAAATACGCATGCTATAAATTTAATGATAGGTACAATGAAAACTTACATTTTTCAAGCAAAACACAGAGACATGTTGCCGAGTTTTGAAAGTTTTAAATCGTACCTGATGTTAAGAATAACTATTGAAAAGGAAATATCCTTAGTCAATGACAAACTAATAAAGCATAATGAAAAATGGTCATTTTTGACTGACTAAATCAAGAACAACAGTCAAAAAAATAAAAGAGTTTTTTTACATCCTCTTCAGAAATGTTGTTTCTTTCATCTCATTTCATAAATTAAAACATATGGAAACGTTCTGATATATTCTCATTAACTCTTAAAAACTTCTTTGCTACTTTTTGCACCACATTAGTATATGTGGACTCTTTGACAAAAACATCACTTGACTTTATAAAAAATGTTTCATGTACTTCAACGCAATCAAAATTTGAATATTGACAACTGTATAAATTATTTTGATATCTCGATATTATATGATTTTGTGCACATGAATATCAGAAATAAAAGAAAAAAAATTCACAGGCTGCCGACTTTGCCAACTTCCTTTTTGTGTGTGTTCAGTTGAGCTTTAATGTGAGTTTTCATTTTATTTGTTTATACAAGACGTAATTTGTAAGTGATTTTTTGTTAAAAATACACAGGCCGCCAACTTCAAGCCGCTGGGCCGCTGGGCCGCCAACTTCAGGCTGCTAGGCCGTTATCTGCACATTTCTTTTTTTGTGTGTTCAGTTGAGCTTTAATGTGAGTTTTTATTTTATTTGTTTAAAGGCGTAATTTCCAAGTGATTTTTGTAAAAAGATTCACAGGCCGCCAACTTCGCAAACTTTATTGTTTTGTGTGTTCAGTTTAGCTTTAATGTGAGTTTTTATTTTATTTGTTTATACAAGGCGTAATTTGTAAGTGATTTTGTGTTAAAGATGCACACGCCGCCAACTTCATGCTGCTAGGCCGCCAACTTTAGGCCGCTAGGCCGCCAATTTCAGGGAGATAAAAATCTAGATGCACGTAAAATAACAATGTGACAATAAAATGCAATTTTCAACAATACTTATATGATTAAATAACGACCTCTTATGATACAACTCGCTATCAACCTCAAAATTATGAATTGAGTGTTTACTGAACTACAACACGTATGAGTCCGTTAATTTTTAATTGATAAAACAATGTGTTGATGTTATTTTAGTTTCTTCCAGTTTAAGGGTATGCCTCTTTAAAGAAACTGCTGATCATGAATATACATGTACATTGTAGAGACTACAAATTGTGTCCTTGTAAATCAAGTCCATAAAATTACATACTACCAAAGTGTTTTAAAGACAAAAAAATATGAATATCTTAACCTTTACACAGCAAGTGAAACATGCAGAGATTACGTTGTCATTCAACGAAGAAATAATTATGGTTCGAATTTCTTTTCTTCATAAATTCTTATAAATCTACAAGACTTATGTGATTAACGAGTTCAAGATTTGCATTTAACGAAATATAACAAAAATATTATCATAAGTTCAGAGGTAACAATATAGTACTCAAGTTTATTTTACATATGAAAGTTCACATGGCATGTTCATTGTAGTAGTAGCATCTAAATGTGATGTTGTAAGTCAATGTGTCGAATATGAGCTCGAGGCTACTGGCTACTGAATAAAATCTAATGAAAGTGTAAGCATAGAGATGTACACAGTATACAAGTACATATACTCATAGACATACAGTTCGCATTATGTTTCACAGTTTAACAAAGATCGTATATATCGATTTCGTCTTTTCCAGGTCGGCCTACTAAAAGTTTGTCTCTCTGCTGATCGAAGCAAATAGCGCCACAGATGCCCGTTCCTGTATCAGAAGCCATCACATTTCCCAACTTTTCTCCGTCAGATGTAAACTGTAAAATACAGCTGTTGCTGTCACCACTAACGAGGATAGATCCATTTTCAGCAACACATACGCGTCTTGCACCCTCAAGTTCTGAACAACTATATCTTCCTTGTAGTGTACCGTCTTTGTTCAGTACAACAAGTCCGTAAGTTAAATCAGTCACATAGATCTTCATACCGTCATCACTCACAGCCATTCCGTATAGACTTTTAAACAGCGCCTGACCTGTTTGGTCTGTGGAGAATTCTTTAAGTTTTGTTCCGGACATGCTGTAGACGAACACAGACGTATTTGAATCTGCTACGTATATGTTGCCATTTGCAGCAGCGATACCCCAACAGACGTGGTCTGTTGCAATATCCTTTGTTCTCTTCATTTTCTTACCAACTAAAATACAGACAATACCTTTCTCCCCATTCGATATTACAATAACTGTCTCTTTATCGACTTCGCAAATTTGACATGGCTTTTCTTGCACACCACACACATCAACACTTGTATATTTTTTGTCAATACGCTTCAGTTTCTTGTTTCTGCTATCTGCGAGTATGTAAGATCCGTCTTGTAGAACACATGCGCTGGATATATTGCAAGCTTCTTTGTCTGACTGGTGGCGTATGTTATACTTCTTCTTGTTCTTAATAATGTATAAATCTATGGACTCTTTTGTTCTGCCAATACTATTCATTTCTTCCAAATATGCTAACAGATGTTTCTCTTCCTTAAAATGGATGTTAATTTCTTTCTTCCCTGTCGACGTTTCATCACTACATTTTGCAGCAATTTCAACAACTCGTTTCCCTTTCTTCGAAGTAACGAATTGCTGAGAAGTGTTGCTTCCGGACGATGCTAAGCTGTCGTCGACAGATTTTACTTCTACTCTAGATTTTTCCAGGTGACGAATTTCTTTTTCAATATTTTCTAAATGGACTTGATACTTCATGTCGATTGCAGACATAGTGATTTGTTCCAGTTCATCGAGTCTTTTATTGATTTCGTCTCTAAACGCCTGTATTGACTGTAATGTTTCTTCTTTGCTCTTCAGTAAACGTTCTTTCCCGCTCCCCCCCCCCCTTCAGTCCTTTTTCTTTTTCCCTCTCCCCCCCCCCCCCCCCCCCCCCCCCCCCCCTTCCCCCCCCCCCCCCCCCCCCCCCCCGTCCCAATCGAGCCCACGAACACGCCGAAAAAATTAAAAAAACACATACAAGTTACATCGACTTTTTTCTTTTAAATCTCTTTCCGCATTCTGCAGTTCTTCTCGAAGGGTTTTTGCGTCCGGGGCTGCTTTGTTGTTTTCAATATATTCGGGTATATCGAAGATATCCTTGCAAACCCTGTCCAAATATGAAAACAAAGTTGATTAAATGATTGAAAAGTTTCTATTGACGAATATCAATTTTTTAACTGGTTTTGTGCAAAAAAAAAAAATATTTTTAATAAAAAAAAAAAAAATTTTTTTTAATTTAAAAAAAAAAAAACTAACCTCAATAAAAAAAAAAAACACTAAAATATTAATCCCCCCCCCCTCCCCCCCCCCAAACCCCTTTATAAGTAAGAGAACCAAAATAAATGCAGGGGCGTAGCTAGGGACTTAATCGAAGCCCCCCCATTCTCTTGTAGGGGGGGTGGGGGCCAAACCCCCTCCATTTTTTAAAACAAAATATATAAAGAACGCCATTTAATAAATCCTGTGCATGCTAATTATTTGATAATCATTACAATATGTTAGTATACCGGGGGCCCCCCCCCCAGACTAAGTTTACATTTTTAGGCAATCATTTTAAATTCAAAATACCCCCCGGAGAAGGGGGATGCCCCCCCCCCCCCCCTGAATAGTTCTTGAAATGTTTTTATACCTAGTATGACATATGTTTTTCAACATCTTTAATTTTAAAATCTAAAAACGTTGGCGTTTCGAGCACTTATGTTACATTTTTTTCCCTTCCCCCCCCATAATTTGGTATTTTGTATTAACCGTGTATGATTAGTCTGAAGAAAATGTTTACAAATACGATTTTCAGCTGTCATGCTGTCTATCTTACGAATTTAGAACGCATAACCCTTACCTTTATGGTGATTTGTTAAATACAAATGTGCTTCTGTTACTAGAATAACACTGCTATTGTGCTTATTGGTACAGTCACTATGCCTGCTTGCCCCTTCCCCCCCCTTTGTGACAAAAACACCCCCCCCCTTTACAGCATTTCCACGCCTGTTAAAAAATATACAAGCCGAAAGTTGATCTCATCAACTGGAAAAGTTTTTCGACTGTGTCATATGGCTGAATGCAATATAACGTAAATATTTCACATGCCGCCTATTTCAACTGAACTTTATTTTCCGGCAGAATCATCAAATATTGGCAATGCCCTAAGCAAGTTGAATGGCAAATGTAATTGCAAATTTGCCTCACATTTATACCGGGGGCCCGTTCGGTTTTCGCGAAAGAGCGTCGGCCTATGACGGACTTATTGCTGTTCCTACCGTCCATGTGTCCTTTTTTTCATTACTCAATTTATAGAAGAACTCCAAGCTTTATTTTCTGCTTTTTTATTATAAATAGGAATCGCTTTAAACATGTTCCCTACTGATCACCAATTATAAGTGGAATAAAACAGGGGGGGAACCAGGATTTGTTTTTGGGGGGGGGTCAATTTTTTCCATTTGTTGGTTCTGCTCAAGCCTTATAACGGACTGTGTTTATCTTGTTTATGTAATCCAACACTAAACAGGGTTGCGAGAGTTATAAGATTAAGTAAATTAATGAATGAACAATGACAGGGCCGTAGCCAGGGGTAAAAAAAAGAAAAAAGCTTTTTGGGGGGGGGGGGGGGCCCCCCCAAAAATTTTTTTTTGAGGGTGCCTTTTTGCATTTTCCTGCTTTCAAACGCGTTTTTGAAACTTTTAAGTACCAATTTGAAAAAAAAAAAGACTTTAGGAAATTTTGCGACTTCGTGTCGCCCCCCCCTGTAAAAATTGACGTAGAAGACAGTCTAGAACTGGAGAAGATTCTAAGCAATAGTTATGTGGCTCTGTTGTAAATAGTGTAGTTTGTGGGTTTATAGGCCACTCCAAAGCCTTGCTGTTGGGTTATAACCCCTTTAGCGTACGTGGCTTGGTGTTCGCCTTCGGTCACAGGTCCGGGGTTCGAGCCCCCAGGAGGGACCTGGTTTCTCACCCGTTTCTTTGATGGTGTCAAAAGTTTTTAAGGGACTTTTTTGGGGGGATGGGGGCAACGGGGCTGTCTAGCTCTGAAAAGTAAAAAAAGAAGAAGTGTCGCGCTCGTAGGTTATAGGCCCTTCCAACATTCGTGACCCTTTCCGTGGATGAGTGTCGCCTTAGATCACGAGGTCCGGGGTTGAGCCCCGGAGGGCCTTGGTTTTTTCCGTTCAATAGGTTTTGGTCTGGAGTGTCCAGTGCTATCCATTCGCATTCCCTAGTCTTGCAACATTGCCTTCACAATGTAGGACTATTTTGCCGTCATTAAAGCATTGCTTTCCCGGCTTTGTAACTGGCATTAAAGAAGGATTTGACATTTAGAAAAACATGACAATGGCAGTGGAAATTTGTTTGTTTTAACATCTGTATGCATAGCATTAATTCGTATCCGTGGTGTAGTATATAACAATGTGTACTCATGCGGTTCCAGCACCCAAGGTAGATTTGTGGGCTATCTGTTGAAAAATAGAAATGAGGAAGCCCAATGAGCAAATTTCTAAAGAATTTTGAACACACCAAATAATGTGACCGTACACATTGCTCCGATCTAAGCATATTATTTTATGATAATTACATGTACAAAATGTGACCTATTGGTCTAGCGAATTGAAATAAAATAACCTAAATGTACTGACAAATATGATTTTAATTGATTGCATTAATAAGTATTATTTTCAAACAAAATGACTTACATGTAAAATATACCATAACACCAGATATAGCAACCCAATCGTACATTTAAACTACACTTTTGACAGTAAATATTATAACTCATGGTTGTTAAAGTGGGGCCTTTGTCACTAATGTGGGACAATCGTAAGCACATCGATATATTACCTTCCTTTTATAATTCATTTCCAGAAAATCAAGGTTTAAAATTCTGCTAACCGGCAAAGTCCGTCGTGTTCCCTTCTTGACCTTTTATCAAGGAAATCTTATGAAGTCCCGACAGAAATGGAATATGTTGTAACGTGTAATGTCCATGGTAATTTATTGCTACAAGCTAATTTACCCCCCACCAGTTTATCAGCTTCCCAGTAATTACACAATTACGGAAACAGATAGAACATAGCCCCTGTTCAATGTCTAATTTTGCAATCCTTAGCTTAGTTCTATTTTGCCTAGTGCCTGCTTCATCTGGTAGATCTTCTTGTTCTTGGATCACGTTAACCACACATGTGTGAACAATTACGCTAGATTGACTGTAATTCAAAAGTTTACGTCCCCGACTCAAGTTGTCTTCCATCGATGGCATTCCTTGTCAACAAGCTTGCCTCTGTTTACCAATAACCCCATCTGTCATCCGCAGACGCCATATTTGATATCCAACTCTATCCAATTTTGTATTGTGAAAATTAACTACTCCCTACTTTCTTACAGGTTTCAACTCATACTTTGACAGAAACCGGTTTAATCCTTCACATCGTTCAGTAGGAGCCTAGAGTCCGTTGTCCCTTGACCTTTACAAGGATCTTAAGTCCCGACAAAATGAAATATCCTTATGAGCTGTAACACAATCGGAACATAGAGTCAGCGCAGTATCTGTGCTTTGTAGATCTTTCTTTAGTTAACATGGTAAACGTAAAGTTTCCGACTGTTTTTACATTCCTTGTCGGCAGACGTTGATATCCAACTCTTGAATTTTGGAAAATTACCCTACTTGCTATTTTGAAGATAATCCTACAAGTTAAGCGGTCTTGAGATAAACGTAAACAATGTTTGACTTATTGTAAATTTTGGATATTTTTTATTTTTACATCACGAATTGGTACTAAGTGCTATAGAGCGGAAGATCAAATAATTTAATCTCAGTAAGAGTCTTGTTCGGCAGGGCAGGTTGGTGAGCGGCCAGCCAAAACTGACCTCTTGTCTGTGATTAAGGAGATAAATGTGCTTGGAAACAAAAAATTATTTCAATTCAGAAATGTAAGGCGATAAAATAGTAAATTTAACACGTAAGGCACCAAACTATATAAAGTTTTATCATTTGTTGTTTAAAGAAAAGTTAAAACATAGAAAGACATTTTAATATTCGTCAAATATAGTTTACATGGTCAAAACCACAATCGCCTTTTTATTGAATTTAATAACAATACTTTTAAGTTTAATATCATGTAGATTTTTGATCATTTATGCTTTAACTGCATAAACCATAAAACTGTCAAACCAGTGA
The DNA here is from genome assembly GCA_022818135.1 of Saxidomus purpurata. NCBI lineage: Eukaryota > Metazoa > Mollusca > Bivalvia > Venerida > Veneridae > Saxidomus > Saxidomus purpurata. The sequence continues at coordinate 33,044,485 of JAFMSR010000013.1, forward strand.
ACGGTGACCACTGTCACGAAGAAGCAATTTCGGTCGTTCTCAGCAGGTGGTCTTTGTTCACATGTTTTTCCACAATAGTACAAGGTTGACCCTCTTTGGTCTTTATTCGCAGGGTGGTCTATAACACAGGCTTGACTGCAGTCTGAGTTTTTTAAAAGCTTGTTTTGTATCAGCGACACAATTTGCTAACACAGTTGTAAAGAACAAGTCAATGGACGGTAATCTTGATTATAATAATGTGCAGTGTACTAAATTTTTCAAAATGTGATAAAGTATTTATTATATCAGTTAATTGGCGCAATTATAGATGTGCTTCCTTCAGTTGGAATACTTTGACTTTACGTTGCAAATATTTCATCTTACTTTTCACCATATAGAACAAACAATATAGCGATAAAAGCAGAGTAATCCAAATGAAATGATCTACTAGTATTCATCAAGTGAAAAGGGAGACAACTGACTAGGTCTATAATTTAATTCTAAATTTTCACATAATTAGACACTGTTCGCACCAGTGCCCTACTTTTGTCAGATAACTGATTAAAGTAAATAAAATGACTGCTTTGGCGATTTTTCTCGAAAATTTCTCGAATTAGATGAACTCGATTTCTAAAGACTGTATGTCTTCGATATTTTTTATGAATTGTGTATTTACATGAACCGGATACTCGTCCATGAATGACCATTTTCAAAATAATTACTCGGCTAACTCGAGTAACCCGAGTTCTAATCCGAACAGGTTGAGTTAAACCAATGCGCATACGCTTAATCTCTAATCTACTCGACCCACGTAACATATAGTTCCGCACGAGTTGACCTGGGTTCAAGATGGCGGACTAGAATAGAGATGATGTGCAGTTTGGATTTATGTATGTACCCATGACACATTTTATTCAATTTGTCATGGAAAATCATGAAGAAAATACAACACATCGTCATGTTTCAATTCCTTAGTCAAACTAAAGATTTATTTGTTGAAAATGACACAAGTTAACAAAAAGACAACTCGATACCTACTCGATACGTTCGGGTAAGAAATGTCGAGTTATTCCACTGCGCACACGCCAATTGTCTGCCCAAGTTAAAGGAGTAGCTTAATCGTAAATGCTCGATGTGCTATCATGAAGAGTTATTTGAATATCGTGTTGATTTTTCAAAACTTCGGCATTTACAGCAACGAAGACGTGCGTTAATTTTCTAAGTTCATGTTCAAGTTCAGGCAAGCTTATTTGTCTTTAAAAGTACGACATTGCGCATGATATTGCATATCCCAGACACTAAAAACACATGCCGCTCTCGGGAAGTGCTTTTTGTCATATTTTACACCGATGCATGTACCCAAATACGATTGTATTGATGTCAACGATGTATATCGAGACGTATGGAGTTACAGGCAACAGGCAGCCTTGAAGACAATTAGGCTTGCGTGAACTAAAAAAGATGTACTTACGTTTTCTTTCATTTTAAGGGTGTCATCTTGCAAAAACTTCACGTCATTATGTTTTCGAACTAATTAAATGCAATGCACGAAATGTGCCCGGGAATTTTTATATTGTCCCAGGAAACATCTTTCCAGTGAACAATTAAGTTATGACCTTCACATACAATACTGTCGAAATTATTTGATGAAGTGTATTCCAGCTGTTAGTACAAACAATCCTGACAGTAGATTATTTATAATCTGAAAACGGAATAGAATAGATATATTAAAAGATTATGCTTACCAAGTAATTGAAATACGGCGTCATAGTTGTTTTATCCAATATTCGTCCTGACGTGGAATTCTTCAACAAACGTATGAGTAGTTAATCTCATGACCCGCTGCATCACTGCAGTTCACTCCGCAGAAGGGAACTTTCTTAATGTAGCATTTGTTGTCCTTTAATATTAAATGTTCGAAAGTAAATATAAGTATATGAGTTTAGATGGTATCCAGATTGTAAAAAGGAAATATAAAATGGTCAATCTATAGTACCCGTACGTTTAATAAAACCTAAATGCAATTAAGGACATCAACCACAGGCATAGACTTACTATTTATTCAATGGAGACAAAGAAATGAGCTGTAATTATATAAAATGGGTATTACAATGTATTTATGAGGCAGATGTGAATAAAAAAATCACAGAGATAGCAGAAATGAGACGACTGTAACAATACCTGTGTCAAGGACAAACAAGGATAATAATATCAATACCAAGGTACGCCAAGAACCAGTTTGTCTGATGATATACCATTGTCTTGGTATTTCTGTACATCTGCATGAAGATTTCCTTAGCATACAGAATCGCGCTCGCAAGAGAGAGAGAGAGAGAGAGAGAGACAGAGAGAGACAGAGAGAGAGAGAGAAAGCGAGGAGTTACTATACCAATGGCGAACGCCTTAACTACTAAGCTATCGAGTCCATAATTGATATTTAAATTTTATCGCATAATAAATGCTAGAATTAAATCGAATTAAAAGACTACCTTACTTGCTAACCTTATCATATGAAACCATATAAAAAGCACGCCGAACCCGACACTGTCCGAGGAAATCCGCTGTTTGCTCCAGCGATACATTATCCTGGTATCTGACTTTGCTTGTCATATGACATCACAAACAGGAAGTCGGATGCCTCAAAAAGACCCACATAATTCAATACAACATGATGACCAAGCAACATCTACATTTATCTGTAGAGTAAAATATAAAATAGTACATGAAATTTAAATTAATATCATAGCAGCTTAAATGTTGGACGATCATAGAGCACAGCATATATCTTTTTGTCAAATTTATTTCATTTACGAGAGATGTAACTTTTACAATTTACATTATTAGTACTCTTTTACAGTTAGATGGAAAGCGTTAAGGATCCTTTCAAGGAAATTCCTACCTGTGGCTGGAAGGGAATATAACATAGCTTTTTCAACGTTTGCATTCACAAGACCATTGAAGTATCATTCTATTATATATGTTGCAGCATAGCACAACAATGTGTGCTCTGTATCAGTCCTAAGGAAGACGCAGCGAATAATGGGCCTTGTTTTATCATAGAAACATTTTGCTGAAGGGTGTCTACTAGATCCAATTTAGAGAATCGCATTACACGTTTTCAAAGGTAATCACTATAACATTATTTTATTGTGAATTTGTCATCAGACATAACAATCGCTAAATTCTGTCTTGTAATAACAAACTTTGCATGGACTTCTTTAAATTTTAATAGAACGAAAGTGCTTCATATCTTTAGGAATATTTAAAACTCATAAGTAACTAGTAATAATTGAATATTGTAATTGTCGTGTAATTAAAGAAAAAATGTAAGTTTACTTATATTAAGATTTTTGCTCTTGCTCCATATTTATGTGCCCAGCACACCAGCTGAATGTCAAAATAGCCCACCATAACAACGGTGGTTGTAGAACTTCCTGGCATCTTGTTTGGTATTCAGGGGAAAACACAATTATCTAAGACATAGAAGGAAGTCATCACATGAAACGAACTTTGAGTATGTAGAACCGTACACGCAATCTTAACACATTAGGCAAGCTCTTTTGCTTTCTTATAAGGAATACAAAGCATTACAATTGTCTGTAAATCAAGGTGACTTTAAACGGACCCATGAAGTAATGAGGAAATATGACTAAACTCTTACGACGTCTTTGATGAGAAAAACACCGATCCTTTGTCACGTATTCTGTGACGTTACGTCTGGAAGTTTCATATGTAATTAATCGATTGATTTACAAATTCGATATACTTACAAATAAATAGAATGTACATGTATGTATAAGAGATATGCTTACAGCTTTTCAAATATCGGTAATCTCCTGGAAGCTTTAAATCATGTTTAAAACGCTGACAAGAGGAAGAAATTTTCATTTTTGAATATCGGATACGACTTTTGTGTTTCGCTTTAGTTTTACAGCGATAATCGACATTTACAGTTCATACACAATACAGGAATCGTTGTTCATCTGTATTACCCCAGCCCAAATACTTTTTCATTTTAATATAGAGGCCATTAATGAGAATATTGGCCAGAAACAGGTCCGCCTATTGATTTTAAGATACATGACTCTAATTCCATGGTAATTAGATGAACTGTCAATAAGCTTGCTTTTAAGCACATGTAAGATTACTGCTGAAATAAATTTACTGTACGTTTACAGCAATTCACCTTAAGACCAATACAAAACCATAGTCATAAAGACTATAATATTAAATCTCAAGCTATACTGATATCACGCTTTGCTTTATTGGCAGCATGGTATACAAGACGATGTAATGTTGTGTTTTAAAACATTCCCTATCTCTGTTATACAGTTGTCACAAAGGTTTAAGAGCCAATACAAATACAATACCACGCAGTTTAAGAAGACAAAATAAGGACAATTTTTGCGAAGTTTGGGTTAAAAAGCTACGTGCTTAAGTAGGTACACTAGTTTTGAGATTGTTCTTATTTTAGCTTTAGCTTTAGCTTTTGAGGAACCTAATATGCAGATAAGCAGACTCTTCAAGCCAGTTAAGTAGATAATCTTCCTAAGAAATTTGAAAGAAATGGCTCAGCGATTTAAGAAAAGGTGTTGTTTAAAACTTTTAGTTTTAGTTTTAGCTTATGTAGCCAACAGCACCGTTTTAGCAATATATTTTATAGTATATTTTATAGTAGGACTAGAGAAAATTTCATACGAAGTTAGGTGGAAAATGGCTCAGTGGTTAAGGACAAGATGCCGATCAAATATTTATTGTTGAACGTCTTGTGATAATTAATGCTACCGAGCGAAACCACTTAGGATAATTCAAGCAGCCTTCTTGCGCTGTTTGTTTTAAATAAGTCATGTAGTACAGATTAGATGTCGACATTGACAGCAGGCCACTTACAACAAACGACAAATTAATGACGACGGATATCAATCGATCTTAAAGACAATTAAAATGTCCTTCATAAGTGACCCCCCCCCCCCCCCAAACCGCAGGTGGTCAAATATCTTAATCGTTTTATTGCCCCTTATCAGTTTTAATCCTCTCTGATTAGGTCCAGCAGCGTGTCAGTAGACTTGATATGTAGTACAATAGTAGAACCATAAATTTTATTGATTTGTACAGATAATTGATTTATAACTTATTTCCTGTTGTTTATATATTATTTAAACTGTTTTATATAATAATGACATTTTACTTTTATTGCAGGATATGAAAAATATTTTAGATAAATGCAGTAAACTGTGATTTTAAAGTTATACTGAGAAAGTTAATATGCTCAAGTAATTAAGCACCTTCCTGTGGTGTGGCCTGAATGCATTTTTGATGTATAAAGAATCCTTCTGACTATCTATTTCTTTGTAAACTATAAGTGCAACTGAACACTTCTTCTAACTGTAAAATAAGCTAAATTAGTATAAACTAAACTAAACTAAAACAAAATTTCTCTTATGTATCAAGTGTAACATCTAATCTTAGTGATAATTGGTTTGTTGTAAGAGTAATTGATTGAGTATTTAAAACATTACTCAATCTAACTTTGAAATCACAGTTATTTTTCAGTAATCTAAAAGTAAAAAAAAGTTTATGTTTCTGTCATATAAGAAAATAATTTTGATATAATAACTGTAAGTGTTGATTTTTTTATAATCTAATTTGTCTGGGAATTACGTACCTAAAAGGTAACTGATAAAATAGAATAATAACTTCTTATGAAGGTCTTAAAATTTATGTATAACTAGATCTAACATCCCTTTCCTACATTATCTGTACATAATGTAAGGAAGTTATACAGTAGCTGAATATGATAAACAGAAGCTAGTCTACCAGTGACCAGTCATGTTAATTGACATCCGCTGTGAATTCGCTGTGAATTCGCATGGCTGACTAGACCCCTGTGGTGAATACCCCACATTCCTGTTCAATTGTCTTTAACAATTTGTGCTCAGGTTAGTTCCATTCCCCAGACTGTTAAAATAAACACAAAAATAAATATAGGAGTTCATTTAAGTACAAACGCTCTTGCATGTATGTTATGTACTAGCGCATGTACATTGTCATGATAAGAGATAAAGGTTATCATGTATTTGTAAGTTTGTTTGTGAAATAAATATAAAAGTAAAGGAAAGTAAAAAGGAGAATATTAAAGTTAGCGTAACGGATTACATGCATGTTCAAATACATACAGGTTAAACACTTTTCAACGGCATTTTAAATTCGACATATACAGTGTGCATTTGTGATAGAAAGAGCATGTACTATATACATGTTGTGGGTTATTTTCTAATACGAAAGATAAATATACAGAATAACAAGAGAAGAGAAAACAGTGTAGTTATTATCAATAGTAAAACACCTTCAGATAAAGAACAAAATGACCACTTTAGTCTCTGGACTAATCAACTGGATTTTTATAGAGGTTTAACCGTAAAAAGCAGTTAAAGCAGAACAGATGGTATAGACATATATAAGAATGACACTATGGTCATTCATATCACGCTCAGTACATACATTTGAAAACTGCACAGTACTTAAAAATGAAACATCAACAACATCTCTATCTCTTACTGATTTCGCTTTTACAAAAGAAGTTAAAATGACCAACTTTATATTTCAGAATCTGATTCAACTTGTCAAGTTTTTAATTGCACTGTAACAAATGTATTACTGTACTGGAAACGTGATTACAGTCTGAAATTTTGCTAATGGAAAGAATGAAATATTTCACATGGAAGAAAATGCCACTTCCGACCAGTTACATGTTCATATGTGTTTTATGGTTTTTAATTAATTAAACATTTAATTAAGAGTGATGCCATATAATGTACATTTGTATATAAGAGAGTATTCATTGTCAGTATTTATTATAACTGAAATAACACACTTTTTACAACTACTGGTTAGGAAGCTCGTGCGTTGTCAGAAAACGTTGTCGGAGATATTAAAATATCTGACATTTCGTTCATTGAAAGAGGCAACAGCAACAGGCCTTACTCAAGAACAGGTATTAACTTATATCGCAAATTTCGATTTCGTCTCTTACATATCGACCAATTATCAATCTTGAATGTCGACAATCAAAGCAAACAGCTCGACATCCTCCTTTACCGCCATCAGATGACACTACTTCTCCCATTACCTTTCCGTCTGAAGCAAACCGTATGATATTATTTAGACTTTCGCTACATACTAAAATACTTCTGTCTTCCATTACACATATTTCTCGTGGGCCACTTAGTTCAGGACAGGTGTATTTTCCCAATAGATTTCCATCCTTGCTCAAAACGACAAGTCCATATTTCCCGTCCGCCACATAGATCTTCTCATCATCGTTATTACTAACTGTCAGGCTGTAGATGTCAGAAAACATTGTTTCACCAGACTGATCTTTGGAAAACTGCTGAAGCTTCGTTCCCATCATATTGTAGACGAACACTGTCGTGTTTGAGTCTGTTACGTACATGTAGCCGTTTATGTAGCCTATGCCGTAACAATAATGATTAGTTTTTATCTCCCTTGTTACCTTCATTTTGCCTTCCGTTCCAATAAAGAGAATTTCTTGACTATTCCCAAAGCATACAACAACCTCATTTTTCTCGACAGCGCACACCTGCCACGGACCCATTGGCAGCTCACACGTATCATCTATGATATATGTAGAACCATCAAGACGTTTTAGATTATTGTTACTGAAATCTGCCAGGATAAGACTGCCACCAGGAACTATGCAGGCACTGTATATACCGCATATTGTTTCGTCTGACTGATGCTTTATATTGTATGTTTTCTTTTCTTTGATTTTGTATAAATAAGGTTTTCGGATGATTTCTCCTAAAGAGGTTAACTCTTGTAGCAGTGACTGTAATTTCTGATTACGTTCAAGTAATATGTCTGATCTAGACAACTCTGCTGTGTTGGCCTTTATGCATGTCAGTGCTTTTTTAATCGTTACATTTCCTCTTTTCATGCTCACGAACTGTTGACACGGGTTAGAAAAAGCTGATGTTATGTCGTCATTCGAAGAAGTGATTTCTGTCTGCGATGTCGATAGAGCAACAATGTCATCGTCAATCTTCTTTATCAAGATTCTGTACTCGCGTTCTATCTCTTCAATCGATCTTTTTTCTAGCTCATCAAGTTTCATGTTAATTTCCACGCGAAACGCTTTGATTTTCTCGACTTCTTCCACCTTCCTTTGCACGAGACGTTTTGATTCCTTTTTATATTCTTCAAGCTTATCTTTAAAGTTGTCTGCAACCTCTTGGAGCCGATTTAGAATAGTCTCAGATGTAGGGGCATATTTGTTTTCCTGAATATACTCTGGTATATATAAAACATCCCGACATGATCTAAAAGAGAAATATCACTTTACGTTACAAATATTTACTTGTAGATAAATTCGAGCTTCCAAAGATACAGCTGCATCGTAACATTACTGTGATACTAGCTATGTGTCTCTATTCAATTGATTTCTTTACGAAATACACTGTTTGACATAAACTGATGTCTGACTGGAACTAAAATGAAAAGCTTTACAATAACTTTAAGATTAAATTTTACAGATATACAAAATTTAGTTTACATTAACAAAAGTACTTTTAGAAGTCTATGTCATATAATAACCACCACCATGCCACCGCCGGACACTCTAAGTCATGCGACAAGTTAATTGTGTTATCAGACTATACATTCAGGTAGTTTGATCATAATCTAGACTGTTTGCTGCTCTGCTGGTAACAAGTAGTAACAATCGAAACTCTGTGAAATTGCACAAACTTGAAACACGGGAATATTTCATAAAAAATATGCACGCAACACGTCGTAAATTATATATCTTTTTTGCCAGTCAAAGTACAAACTGACATACACATAAGGCCAAGTCCTATAATTGCATTACCATATGAAATAATAGCAGTTCTCTAAAGTATTTAACGAAAACAAAATGAAACACGCATATTGAAAGTTAAGTCTACTTAAAAATAACAAAAACATGTATACCTATGATCTACTGCCATGCACGTATTACATCCAACATCATCGTGATTCTGACAGAACATATCCACCACTTTAAAGCTGTGCCTCTCACACCGTTCTGTTTGTACTAGTGGAATATCTTTTCCAGTCAGTGACTTAAACTGTCCCTTTTCAAGGAATTTATGCCCTGACATAGCTGGAAAGATGTAATGCACGTTCACGCATTCGGAACAATAAATAATAAACAGAAAAAAACGGATTTTTTTCTGCTTTTGAATTCTGATTTTATCGTTTACAAGGTGAACACAGTAGATTAGAAGTATCATCGGAATTCGTCTGTTTCTTTCCTTCTTCTACATGCTGAAATATCCTATCCTAGTTTCGTTTTGATTGAGTGGAAATGCCCTTTAAATAACAACGTTTATTATGATATTTTCTATAAATATATACTTTTTGATTGGTCTAGATACCTGATTGTACCAAAATATAATTATTTTTATGTTTAATGAATATTGGGCTTTTCCCCGTTGAATTATACATCTAAATTTAGAATGACGTGATGTAGTCGGTCTGCTCCCAATTATCTCATTGAAGCTGTAATGTGAAACAGAAATCAATCGAACGCTCGGAACGCATCCGTCCACTTCCGCTTCAACAAAAATGACAGAAAAAAAGACGCTGTTGTGAAAAAAGAAGAGATTTACATCACTTTCGAATGTCAAAAAAATCATCAATAATAATGAGGCAAGTAGTACCAAGAAAGCGACAGACCAGGCAGTGTGTTTTTTTTTTGGTCATATTTTCAAGGAAAAGAACATCATAATGCAGACTTTGAAAATTCTAAGCCGAGAGTCTCGATCAAGTGCTTTTTTCATTTTTTTTATTGAAGCAAGGTGTGGCAAGGGTAAATTGTACAAGAAAACAGCTTTGATATCAATAAGACATGGAATTAATTGGCACTTAATTAACTGTGCTAGAACTATTGACATTGTGAAGAAAGATGAATTGAAGTCGTCCCTGGTCAAGGTCCGTATACATATACCCTGCCCAGGTGGCTTCCAAGTCAGTTCTTTTTAAATTGAAAGATGAAGACAAGGGGGTGAAATACATTTCCCACGTTTGGAACATGCTGACCTTCAGAAATTAAATGATTGCTTCGAGCAGAATTTGTATTCGCCTGGAATATTACAGGAAAAAGTATTTGTTGATATAATGCTACATTTTGGACGTCACGGCAGAGAAAACCTTCGAGATCTTTTGATTCAGGATTTCTGGCTGACCACTGATCTTGAAGGTAAAATATACATATATATCAAGCGGGACAAAATACAAACAACCACCAAGAGGACACAAACACTGCTTAAGGTGAAATGTGTGAAAGAAAATGTATAATTATATCATTTATAAAACAAAAATTAATTAAGATTTATTAGATCAATGTAGGTAATTTTATGGAAAATGAAGAATTACGAATAATTTTTGATATTTGTTATCTGTTTCTAACGAAACATCAATGAAACAATGGCGGCATGCTGTTGTTTCCTTTAGTTTTGTATTCGCTATGTCAGAATTTTAAACAAATAATCAATACATATTTCCCCGTCTTGGCACTATATTTTATGTAGATTTCTCGAGAGATACTGAAGAATATATGTAATTAATAAGTAAGTATGGCTTTAAAATATGACACTTTTTAAAGTACAGAAAGTCCCCGTTGTCTGGTGAAGTCATTCACACTCTAGAAAAAGCTACTGATTCCAAAACTGCCCTTACTTATTTCAACGCAGGAATCTGCTATCAGGGAAGACGTGTTTTGGAAAGGCTCCAATTGGTCACAACAAATTGGGTAATTTTACCTTTTTCACAAAATGAGAATTTTGATACACTTTAAATGTTGATAATTCATGTTCATGTCATTTATTGATTTGTTGTTATATAGAAAATAAAAGATTTAAAGGTTTTGAATAAATCACAATTTATTTTTAGATTAATTTTTGTTGTAAAAAAACAGCTGCAAGAAAGTTTAATTTTTCTGTTATATACTTGCAGGTTCAATGATGTCTAGCCTGAGTGCGAAAGTCAGTCCAAGCAGTAATCAAATCACAGTTTGAGAGCAAAGTCCGTGCACATGTAAGATGAAGCACACATTCTAACACAACATATCATGACTGTGATCGTTCAGAAGGCAGAAACTTCTTTAAACACATACACTGGATATACAGACAACAGTACGAAAAAGCAAATGTCCCGTACCATAAGTGAGAAATCTTTCAAACAGTGAACGCAACAAAGAAATTGTTGTAAAATCATGCTCTTCTCTAGATGAAAAAATAAATTTTGACAAGTCTATGTAAGTTTCCCTGTCGGATTCTCAGACAGAACATCTTCTGGATGATTTTTCAGATACAGAATTTGATGAAATGGTTATGAATTTTCATAACTCATATTTACAGCAAGATTCTGCTCCTATACCAATTCACTTAGATCTTTGAATCCAGTTACATGTTACTATAGTTTGACTAATGTGCCACAGATGACTAATCAGACTTTGACTTTCAAGCGAATACATGTAGTTAATTATATTGAAAGATCTATGTGATTTAGATGTTACAGTCAATGTTTATTTCATACTTTGACTTTCAATTCAACAGCTTACTATAAGAAATCTTTGTGATAAAGTTATCACAGTCAGTTGTTATTTCATACTTTGGCTTTCAAGTGAACAGTTAATTATATGGAAAGGTCTATGTGATTTACTTGTCAAGTAACGCCTCGGTCAATATTACTTCCATATGGTGAATATCATATCATATTCAATGCCTAACAAGTCCATAATTGTATAAAGTTCAATATTGATTAACCGAATACGGTAGATATTGGCGGCTTTTTTCATCGTGTCAAGTAAGATATATAAAAGTGTATGAAAAGAATATCATTCGATATTAAAATTTGATAACTTAGTTGCAGTGAAACACATTGTAAATTTAAAACCCAGACATTCTTATACCAGTCGTATATCGCTGGTTTTTGAAAGACCTACAGTACATACAATTTATAAAAATACCCAGACAACAATACCAGAGAAGGCTTATACAATAAAGTAGAATCACTGTAATATTTATTTCGAGTAACCAAAGTCCTTTTAACGATAATACCTGTGTTGCGCTGCGCAAATTTATCTCATGGATATTAGATTTACTCAGCTTTTTGTTTAACTTTTTTCTGCAATATTAACCTATGCAGTTATTTCAAATATATCTCGAGGAAGCCTGAGTTAAATGGTAATTAAATTAATTAGGCCTAATGATGATGATGGCGATGAGAATAATGGTGATGACGATGATGGTAATGTTGATAATAGTTATTATGATAAAAATATATTATTTCGAGCACAACTAACGCTAATCATGTTTAAATGTGCAATAAATGTGAAATTCATTTCAATAAAAATATCTACAAAAGCACTGAAAGTACTGAAAAAGATCTGCCGCTCGTTAGCACAAGTTATTAAAGCTAGAAGACAAACCATGCACACCGACACTGCTTGATCTTGACATCATCAACAGGCTAACCGCTCCTGGATTCCTTTTGGTTGGTTGTTTGCACCCACATATGGATAAATCTTCTCTTTTTACTTATCTATATAAAAAATAGTTTTTATCAATTTGGGTTTGTTAAATAGTTGGGCAATGTTGGCAAACATAAACATAGACCATTTTCTACTCTATATAGTTTATTATGCAGCAATCAGGTTTTATCGTAAATAAAATATTTTATGCGTGTGATACATTTTGAAATATGTTAAGAATAAAACCTTTTACAGACTTAGGGGTGTAAACCCTATGCTATCCTTTTTGGTGTTAAGATTAAATTTATTTGCAGAACACTCCTTTCAGATGTTAAGTACAATACGCAGATAAAGTGACATGAACATTTTCTTATGAATAATTAATGAGCTGTCAAATTAAACTTCGCTGAAAAATAGAGGGCAAACACCTGCACTCTTGTTTGTTGTTACAGTTTTTATTGCTTTTGTCATTACGTATGTAAATGTTTATCAGTGCGATAGATGAAAGGATGGAACCAAAGGGTTGCTTTTAGTATGGACATATGTAATTACAGCATGCAGTTTTGAAGTGAGTGCAAACTTTTACTAATTATGTTTCTTAAAATGTTGGCTCCGGCCGGTATGAACACGCTGATTGAATTGGCTTGTGTTACATCTCCACCATTCAGGATTGAGGATAGGAGCATTACAGGAATCTGTAATTTAACACTCAATCATGTTCCCACCTAGTGTTTCCTGTCTCAAACTGTTAAATTATATAAATATATTTTTAACTGTTTGTTGTTACGTACATAAATATGTATAACTTAATCTGGAATAATGCAACAGTCAGAGAGTCAATGCGTTTTGGTGGGGTATTGAAACACCTTCATTTATAGCTCTTGCTTACATTTCTTATAATCTCTGGTTCAGATAAGTACACATTGACTGTGGGTTCTTACTAATTCCTGTGTTGCGTTCACAAAAAATATGCAAAATAGAGAATAATGTCATGTAGTCATTGAATTGCAAAGCATTATATTGTTTCTTTTTTGTTGATGGTTGTGTACATTGTCTCAAAGTGTAACAATAGGATTATTTGTAGTGAAAATGTTTGGGAAAAATCTATCACCTAATTCTTTATGCTACATTGGAGGGGGAGACGATACTTGACTTTTTGGTTTAAATGAATAAATGCATTTTTGGGACATGTGGGAATAAAGCTTTGAATTTCAGTGGAGATACAGCACTGGACAAGTTAAAGGGCATTTTAGGGGATGATACTGTAAATGCTGTAGCATTGCAGTCACTTCAGAGTAAAGTTGAAAGTTTGAGTTGTAAGCATTATGTATGATACAACCTGAATCTCTCATCACTTCCGGACTAGTTTCACATCAATTATAAGCAGACATAAAAATCGAAAAATGACTGTAAAAATTTTATTTTTGAAATAAACATAGGGTTAAAGATATTCATTTTCTTAGTTAGAACATTTACTATCCATCTATAGCAGTTTTGAAGTAAAATTCGAGAAAAAGTCCCTGTATTTACACTTATTTCTTCTTACTTGTGTGAAAATTCGATTAAAACGGTGAGAAAGTAAATCTTGGCAGAGCCTCGTTTTTGGGACGTATCTCAACCCTCGGGTGGGATTTTCTTATCCACAACCCATGAAAAGGTACAGTCAAACTTGTGTTAAAAACCACCTCTGAATAAAGACCACCCTGTGAATAGAGTCCAGCAGGGAGATTACAGTGCATTATTCATCTATAGTGGAAACACCTGTGAGTATAGACAACTTGCCATCAAAGACCACATTTGTAGCTTCCCAACCGTGGTCTTTGTTTACAGGCTTGACTGTAGATTCACTTTATCTGTAACATCATACAAGTTGTTAATTTTTATTTATGCTTTGGCAGAAAGCCTCATAGTTGTGAATAACCACCTGTTTTAGAAGCCTCATAGTTGTGAATAACCACCTGTTCTAGACTGTTGGTTTGGAGTCTGTTGACGTCAAATATTTAGTCGAATACAAAATTAAAAATGAGAAGTTAGACTGAAGAATTGAGACAAAAAAGGATACACTTTGCAGTAGTTCTGCACTTTTGTTTGACAAAGGTAAAATAAAATATCGGAACAGAATTTAGGAGTTGGTTTTTGTATTGCTAGTCTATCTTACTTGCATTGATCTCAATGTCTGGAGTACTACCTTGAAACTTTAACGTTAGAATGTATTTTAAGTATAACGTATGGTATGTCCTTTCAAATATAGCCAAAAGTTCCCTTGAACGTATACATTCAGAGTTATGAAAATCAGTGCACCAGATCAAAACAATGTCAAAATGTTATAGTTGTACTTATTTCAATCATATGTTACACATTTATATCAGACCATATTATAGGCTTAAGAAGTCAGTAGTTGTAAAATTGTTACGTGACATCAATTTTGTATACTTATTCTTTCATACTGACTTTCATGATACTAATCAAAAATGAAAAGCGTAAACACATAATATATTTATATTTTATTCATTTTCTGTACAAGAATCCATTGTAACACATGATGTTATTTTGTTTAGTTTATACTAATTTATTTTAGCTCGATTGTGAAGAAAGCTTGTAGCTTATTGAGTCACTCTCGAGTCCGCTTCCTTGAAAAACCAGTACTGGTGTCATATGAGGAAGTACGGTCGTGACCCCAGTGGGGCTCGAGCCCGCAACCTCCGGGATAAGTGCCCGACACATGTTATTTTGTTGTCATATACATTAAGTTATGTATAGCCAAATTCTATTTGCCATTGTTAAATCTTCGGAATTGTTTCATGATAGATTATGTATAAATAGTGCATAGTAGCAAATTAAGTTAAAAAATGAACAATGTGTTAGTTTGATGCATGAAAATAAAGTGGTCAAATGTACATTGTGTATTGTTCACGCACGAAAAATGGTCAATTTTGTGAACATTTTGTGAATTAAATTTTGAGTAAGAAATATAATTTCCTTTTTTTCAACTTCAACCTTTGTGGGGTACGGAATAAATTTACATTCCTGTCTGGCCTCCTTCTGTCTTTGAGCTCACCTTGAGCTATTAGGATCCCTCACCGTACGTAATCCGTCTGTCCGTCCGTCCGTCCATCATTTCCTTTTAACGATTTCTCTGAAACCATATGGCCAATATGAAGCTTTATTGAAAATGTTCAAAGAATGCCTTACATGCAAAACTAGTTGCTATGGCAACAAATAGGAAAACAAATTAAAAGTCTTTTCTTAATCGCAAGGCCCAGAGCTTTTTAACACGGTGTGTGGCAAAAATTGTCCTGCCGAGGATGGAGTCGTATCATATACAGAGTAATATATAGTAAAACTTAATAAAAATCTTATCCATTACCATGAACCATAGCTATTTAGATGTTGTGTAGTATGACATGTGGTCTTCTATTAAGATTATGCCCCTGGGACAAAATTGGCTATGACCAAGGGTTCACACGTTTTAAATAGACTTTAATATGTAAATACTTTAAAACTCCAACTGTCCAAAACAATGAGGCGTTGTTATGTAGCATTGCCTAGTGATCCTCTTCTAAGTATGCTCTAAGCGTGCACCTGGTTTGACTTGTTTTACATGAACTTTTATAAGGAAATGATTTTAAAAATCTCTTACTTTCACTTTGTTTTTTTCGACCGTGTTGTTGACCTTGTATAACGACCGATGGTACCCAGGTGAGTGATATAGGACCATATCGGCCTCTTGACTGAAGAACAGCGTGAAAAATTCCACGTTGGTCTACTGCAATAATGCAGTTAGGAGACATGGAGACTCAAGTTCCGTATTAGTTTTACTGAAGCGGACTAAATGTAATATGTTTGCCTTCTGTCTGCCTGGGAAGACATGAGGATTATTAGGAGATACTGAGTTCAAGATCTATTGTTATTGCCCTTCATTACTATAAACAAAACACTTCAGAGGCCAATTTAAACCTAATGGCACTTGTAATGGGGAAAACACATGATCAAGACATTTTGAACGTATACTGATGATACATTCGAGTTAGCTTAAGCTGAAAACATTCTGAGGCCGCAGGACTTAATACGATATATTTAAAAGAATAATTCTGTATTATTTTGTGAAATTTTGCGCTGTTAGAAAAGATCAAAGCAAGATCACCGAGCTATCCTCCATCTCTGTGAAACGTTCGTCCAACTGATTGGAATCTGGCACCTGCATGTACCCGAAAATGTCATGTTAATGAAACTTGACATAAAATAATGAAAAATATGTTCGATTATTGTCCGTCGTCCTGCGTTCACAATTTGCTTCAAACAACACCTACTAAACCACTGAGCCAATTTCAACTAAATTCCTTGCATGAAGTTTTACCAAAGCTGTTCAAACAATCAATTCCATGTAGATTCTATTACAACAAATTAAAAAAAAACCCTTACAAAGTTTCTTTCTAAAAAACCGGAAAGCATAGAGCTTAGATATTTGTTCAAATCATGCCCCTGTAGGACTCAGGTGGTCCCTGTTTTTCATATTGACTTCTATAAGAAATATTTTTAAAAAGTTCTTGTCAAAAATCGCAAGACCTAGAGTTTTAATATATAATATGTTGCATTATCTAGTGGATCTCTGCCAAGTTTGGTCAAATCATGCCCCTATGGTAAAAATTGACACTGGCATGGGATCATTTGTTTTACATATATTTTTATAGGAAAAATCGCATGGCCTAAGGCTTAGATGTTAAGTATATAACAGTGTCTAGTGGTCCTCTACTACTTTTGTTCAAATCATGTCCCTGTGGTTAAAATTATCCATGGCCTGGAGGAACAAGGAACTTAGATGAGCGATCCATGGCAATCATGGCCTTCTTACTTTCGTTTACTGCATACAAAGATCACTGTTACTAAAAAGGAAAATATCTTTATTTATTAAAAACCAAGTAGAGGAATGCCGTCAAACTTATTCAGGTATAACCATCACTAAATCAATCTAGAACAATTGTTGTAGGATTATTCAATGTACAGAGGATAGGGAAATTCCAGCATATTAGAAGATGAAACCTGTTGTTTAAACGGCACTTAAAATAAATAGTAACGGATTGCGAATGAGGCGTATCTTTTATATCATTACTATAATTATAAGGATTCAAGTACACGCTATGATTTTCAAGCGCTCTTGCATGTATATAATGTACATTGTCATGGTGAGAGCTACATGTTAAGGTTTTTATGTTATTGTAGTTTTGTTTAAATTAAATATAAAAGTAAATGAAAGAAAAACAAAAGAATATATTCACGTTTTATTTTACGTAATGGATTACATACTTTTTCAATTTAATGTAGGTTTAGCGATGTAACACTGCATCTAAAACACGACATGTACACCAATTATAGTAAAAATAAAACACCTTTGAAAAAAGACCACCTGTCAAAATTACCGTTTTAGTCTCTTCCGGCCAGTGGATTATTTTAGATGTTTAACCGTATATGGCTGTCACGACAGAAAAGATTGTATACACATATATAACAATGAGACTGAATGCATTCATTTTACTCTCAAAACTTATATTTGACGCAAAGTGATGCTATGTACAGTAATGAATATTGTAGTCTTTAACCGAAACAACTTTCTTTAAAGGGCTATGGGATATGAAGCTTGTGCGTCATGAGAAAATATTGTCAGAGACATGTTATAACTAACACTGCAAGAGGCCACATCAATTTTAGGCTTCACCAAGACAAAAGAGATAAGAATTTCGTGTTTAAATTATATCGCAAACTTCAATTTCGTCTCTACCAATTCGACTTAGTATCAATCTTGAATGTTGACGATCAAAGCAAACAGCTTGACATCCTCCTTTACCGCCATCGGATGACCTAACTTCCCCCACTATCCTGCCATCTGAAGGAAACTGTCTTCCATTAAACATATTTCTTCTGGACATTTTAGTTCAGGGCATGTGTATTTTCCGAGTAGACTGCCACCCTTGTTCAGAACAAAAAGTCCGTAGTTACTGTCCGCTTAATAGATCCCCTCATCGTCGTTACTTCTAACTGTCAGGCTGAAGATGCTAAATACATTGTTTGACCAGACTGATCTTTGGATAATTGCTGAAGATTCGTTCCCGTCATATTGTAGACGAACACTGACGTGTAGTCTGCAACGTACATTTTGCCGTTTCTGTAACATATGCCGTAACAAGCATGATCAGTTTTCATCTCCCTTGTTACCTTAAGCTTTTGGTTTTGGTAGTCTGCCAGGATAAGACTACCACTATGAACTATACAGGTACTGTTTATATCGCATGTTTCTTTGTCTGACTGATGTATTACTTTGTTTTGTTTTCTTTGATTTTGTACAAAGCAGGTTTTCGAATGATTTCTGCAAAAGAGGTCAACTCCTGTAGCAATGATTGCAATTTCTAATTACGTTCAAATAATATATCTGAAAACTCTGCTGCTTTGGCTTTCAAACATTTCAAGGCCTTTTCAATCGTTACATTTCCTCTTTTCATGCTCACGAACAGTTGAGACGGGTAAGAAGCAGCTATTTTAATGGCGTTATTCGAACAATTGATTTGTACGTACGTATGTATATAGTTAGTTATCATGGTGCAAGATACAGAACGTGTCCTATTCCAGAGGCACCCCTGGTATACAGCACCGATACATGGGACATCGGTTTTTAGGTCTTATCCGAAATACTATTAGTTATGTAAGTGGAGGAGCGGGGGATCGATCGAATTGCGATTCCTGGATTACAACCTGGATTTGGCCAATGTTAATGAAACTTGACAGGGATGTTCCTTTCATGAGTCACTCTCATAGTTGTTAAAATAATTCCATTACATGTAGAACTGTGCACTGTAAAAATTATCGTTACTTTTACGGTCATTCGAAATTAAATACTGACGGTAGATGTCCCGTACGGCGTTTTTATGTCCTAAATACGGAGAAATTTAGTAAAAGAAAGGATTATGAGATACGCAGGAATTTCATTCGGAGGCACGTGGTGAGATATTTTGACACCACTGAGCCTAATATAATTGACATAGAGTCACCAATTTGTTTTTGTGCACCTGGTTGTTTACCAAATGGACAGTTTATGCTAAGGACTGGCCCCCGTAAAAAACGGTGAAAGAACTGGAAACCAGCTGCTAGGTCTTTGATCGTAAATCCAACGGTAATGTTTTACAGTGTGGCTGCCATTGCAATGGAAAGGAAAATCTATAAAAATATTCTTCCAAGAACAGGAAGGCAAACAGTTAAGACAACCGGCATTGCCTAAATATTGGTTAAATTGACCACTCCCAGGTAGGTCTCTTGATTTTACATCTTAAAAAATGTTCTTCTATGAAACCACAAGGCTATATTTATCATGTGGCATTGCCTAGTGAACCTCTACCAAGATTGTTCAAATCATGACCCCCCCCCAATGTTTTCTCTGAGTAATTTTCCTCACCATGAGTCTGGCATGGTTGAGTTAATAACTTGACCAATGAGGACTTATAGAAGATTATTTGTACATATGTGTAATCTCTTAGAATATATATATTTAAGTTCATATATTTTTAGATTGTGGAAAATCCTTTCGCTATTTATAAAATTATGTAAGCATTCTGCATAGCCTTTTTTGCAAATGTTTCTGTATACTGTAATATTGTTAGATATTGAGTGCTAATCTAGTTTTCTATATTCATTTTGTAAGAGGGGCATGCGAAAGTTAATTCTAAACATTATAAGTCGCCAGTACATCTCATTGGAAAAATTTATTAAAATTATTTCTATTTTCGTGATACTTTTCTGAAGAATATTCAAGAACGTTTATGAATTATTTGGAACAGGTTTGAAAATGTTATGAATGAATGAGAAATGAATTGAAGCAGAAGGACATTCTTCAAAAATAGGTTCTAAGCAAACTTGGATGTTGGCAGCAATACTGGGCAGTGTTTTTGTCAAAACTTGAAAAGTTCAGTTTTACAGCAAAATCTTGGGACTATACTCTTTGTCAAACTTAAATTCAACCGCAAAAAGTATTCATAAACAACCACTGAAGCAACAAGTGCTGCAATTGGGCGACAGTAGCCAATGGTAGCAAGTGATCGATATAGGGCTATCTTGGCCCTCTAGCTCATGATTATATTTTCTACAGTCTCCAGTGCAACTGGCACTGGCATGCACATATACCATTTACCACTTAAAGTACTAATTTAAAACTCTGCTATAGTAGTCAGGGAAATCAGGCAATTAAGGAAGAAAAGTCTTCACTTAATATCCTACTACCTACAGTCCTTATTTATACAGATCCTTGTTTTGCCTTTTACCGAAAGCGTTTCGTTTTATTGGCAAGCACTGAGAAAAGTAGAGCGCGCTGTCCTACTGACAGCGCTTGTTTATTATAAATGGCAATCCTGTAAAGCATTATGAACACGTGACCGTGTATTGTTTTGCCTCGATTAATACACCTTGAATTGCATGCTATATTATTGAAGGAAGCTTGTATTTGATCCTTTCGTTTCAATTGAGTGTTAACAGCTCTTCTCTATGGCTCAAACATCTGCACCAAGGTTCTGTCACCTGTAACAAGTCAGCAATAACCCGACTTACAAATTTGTGTATATTTTAGAAGTTTCCAGGCACATTTTGACACTGTTTCTTTGCCCCTCGGAGAGCAAACGAAGTACTCACTAAGCACAACTCTCTCAGATGTAAATACTGCCATTGACACAGTGATCAGACGATAATTAATACTGACCATCCCTTAATGTCATTCTTTCATTCTGTTGCTTAATGTGGTTATGGTTAAACGTCGTTTTGTCGTTGTAGTGGGAGCAAAATAACATTAACACTTGAAATGATTTTAAAATAAAACAATCGGTTTCATGGGTGATACACCGTGTTATATATTTTTCTATTTTCAAATATGTTGTTCAGAATGTATAGCACAATAGAGCATTTTGTGCAATAATAGCAGAGAGTAATCAAGGGATCAATTGCCCGTCCGCATGATCGGGTCGTTAGAGTTGCTGTCAGTCTCTAAAAAGTTGGTCATGTGTTTTAGACCTGCTGCCGGTCAGGATCTGGTCCGGTGATAATTGTTTTCAAGCTCGACTCAGTTGAGTGCTGTACTATAAATCGATATAAGGTTCACACATATAATAAGTTCTCAATATAATATTTCTTTCTATAATTAGATTTTTTAATGAAAATCAGATTTGCTACTGTTTATATGTGATTCGTTGAAACGTGCTTAGATTACCTGCAAACACGTGCATTTAAAAATACCAAGAATGTTGCGCTTATTAAATATGATTAAGTATTTTAATTTAGGCAATCAATTCAATTACCGGATACTCATAACTGATATAAATATGATAAGGATATAATATAATTATTTAATGAAATGTCTCTTTAAAAATGATGAAACTGCTGTGTTCTATAGGATTGGATGGACTACCTTATTGTTTTATTGTCTTGTCATGTACTATATTACGGTTCCTATTGTTTAGTAACTTGGTATTGTAACTCTTACCCTGCTTATGACAAGTATTTTTGCCTTTGATGACAATGTAGATTATGAGCATTGCTCACTCTATAATCATAATCTTATTATATATAAACCAGTCATGGCGCCAACAAGTTTAAGGGAATTGAAAAATGCATTTAAGATATATATGGGCAAGCAGCTTGGCTGTTTAAGAATTTGCCCTCGGGGATGAATTTCGCAATTTCCGGTTATTGTTTTGAACATTTCACACTTGCTTCGGATGACACGTGGCCGTTTAAAACGGTCTGATTTTATCGGTGGGGAGGCACATAGACTGGCCGCTTGCCACATACAGCAGGTGACCGTATAATCAAAGTGTAATATAGAATATTTTTTGTCGATGGGCATCCAAAAGTGACCGTTTATAGGAGGTTACCGCTGAATCAAGGTGACCGTTGGGACAGGTTAGACTGTACATGTATAACAGTGTAACATTCAGATAGTTTTTGCACTTTTCAATAACATATTATTACTTAAACAGTCCATTTACGTCCGTGTCAACTATCGTATATGTTAAGCTTATGTGTTTTCAGGTCTTGGAGACCTTGAATTTCCCAAACAAAACTTGTAAACTTGCAGTTTAAATTGTTTTAAAAGTGCGCTGTTTTCATCGATGTGAAATCCTTTAGAATTAATCTAAAGTCTAAAGTAATATTAGCACAGCTATCAACGATGATAAACGATTAATCACCCTATCACGTGCCACAATATTTGATACTAAAAACTTCACATTTCACAAGATAAAATGTTCAACATATACACCAAGCTTGTTACATATACACATCTCGCCAATAACGTACACGCGTATTACGTAAATAAATTTTAAAAATTTAAAAGAGAGAAATTACTAAAGCAAAGGCTGCCATAGCAACTAAAGAAGACCAAATAGAAAACTATGTCGACCAACGACAATAATATATGGAAACTACTGTATTCAGTCAAGAGCCAAACGTCAGTCTTGATTTACAAGAAACTGTTGTGGGAGGCATACTTGTACAGGCAGACACCTCAACATTAGCACCGGTTTCTTCAGATATGCCGTGTGTCTAATATGTGTTTTAACCCAGCCAATATGGGAAACAGTTTTAAACATGTAAATAAAAATTTTAACAGCGGGAATAAAAATGATTTTAATAGTTATGATGGTCTTAATAACAGCTCAAGTATGAAAATTATATACACAAATGCAGACGTTTTGACCAAAGTAAAACTATTAGAACTAAGGGATATTGCGGCTAATGACAATCCCCACCTTATTGCTATAACAGAAGTTTTACCAAAAAAATCTATATTTGAAATAACCCTTGAAAGTCATAACATTCAAAATTATGATCTCTTTGCCTCAGTAAACCCAAGAGGTCGCGGTATATTTATATACTCTAGAAAAGATCTAAAAGCGTCAGAAATTGTCTTTGAATCAGCATTTAATGAACATATTTGGTGTGAAATAGACCTAAAAAATAAAGACAAACTTGTCGTTGGGTGTATTTACAGGAGTCCAAGTAGTAAAGAGGTCAATGTACATAACCTACTTAAACTCTTAAATGATGTAAGTACTAGAAACTATTCCCACTTTTTATTCTTGGGTGATTTCAACTTCCCAGAAATTAACTGGGAAGAAGAAACTTCAAGCAAAGGGTATGACCATATTAGTTTCATATTTATGGAAGGGATCAAAGATACATTTTTGTTCCAACATGAAAAGCAGCCAACTAGAATAAAGGAGAACCAATCACCGTCTTTCCTTGATCTTATTCTAACAAATGAGGAAAATATGGTTCAGGATATTAAATATCTTCCTAGTTTAGACAAAAGTAATCATTTACTCCTGAAATTTCGGTTAAACTGTTACATAAAACACGACAGTAGTAACAGTGAAAAATTCTTATACTCTAAGGGAAACTACCTTGAAATGTCTGAGATACTGTCAGGATGTAACTGGCAACAGCTTCTACAAGGGGATATTCGGGACTGCTGGGAAGTCTTCATCGAAAAACTATATTTATATCAAGAAAAATCAATTCCAAAGTCTAAAGTGAAGCCCCAGCGTGCCCAAAATCCCTTTGTCGATAGAGATGCTATTGAAGCAATTAAAACTAAAAGAAAGAAATGGGTTAAATATCTAAATTGTAAAAACGCAATAACTTATAACAACTACAAACTGGCAAGAAATCAGGTCAACTATGAACTCCGAAGGTCTAGATACAACTATGAAAAAAACATAGCTCTAGGCGCAAAGGTAAATCCAAAAGGGTTTTGGAAATTTGTTAGATTAAACACAAAAACTACAATCTCGGTAAGCCACCTTTTAATGGATAATGGGGAAATGACCAAAACTGATGGGGAAATTGCTGCTACATTGAATAAGCACTTTACCAATGTCTTCACCCGAGAAAAATTGCAAAATATGCCCCAATTCACATTACAAAAAGATATTGAAACAAAAATAATATCAAACAGGGAATGCCACGTACCAAAAACGCAGCCTCCCCAAAACGAGCTCCACAGCACCCAGAAGTGCACACCACCAACACACACACACACACACACACCCCTGTTAAGTACTACCTTTACTGTAGAAAAGGTCAAGAAGATTATAAACAATATCAACCCTTCTAAATCACAGGGGCCTGACAATATTCATACCAAAGTAATAAAAGAATGTCAGCCTGCCCTAATAACACCGTTTAAAATGATCTTTGATAATTCAATGACAGAAGGCAAATTACCAAAACAATGGAAAGATGCAAATGTAGCAGCAATTTTCAAAGCAGGTGATAGAAAAAAGGCAGAAAATTACCGTCCTATTAGTATTACCCCGGTATGTTGCAGGTTAATGGAGAAAATAATACGGGACAGCATAGTGAACCATTTGGAATGCAATAAATTAATATCCCCCGACCAACATGGGTTTAGAAAGGGCTTTTCTTGTGCTACACAGTTATGAGAATGTGTAGAGGATTGGTCCATAGCCTTAGATGAAGGAAAAAGTGTGGATGTGGTGTACCTGGATTTCAAGGCGGCATTTGATAAGGTTCCTCATGAGAGACTACTGCTAAAGGTCTGGGAATATGGCATCCAAGGAAACATCTACAAATGGCTAAGAGATTTCCTAACCAATCGTAGACAACGTGTAATAATAAATGGAGAAGCATCGTCTTCGGCCCCAGTAGTGAGTGGAGTACCCCAGGGAAGTGTCTTAGGGCCAGTGTTATTCCTCATCTATATTAACGACATTCCAGAAGCCTTGTCATGTGTAACCCGGCTTTTTGCTGATGATACACAAATTTACAAAACAATTAACGTGTTGAAGATCAACAACAACTACAGAAAGACATACATGAAGCTGCCAACTGGTCAAAGAAATGGCAATTACTCTTCAACACAAAAAATGCAAATTTATGCAAATAGGTAATAATTGCAAAAGTACACATTATTACATAAATAATCATGACAATACCAACTCAGAAATGATAAAAGTAAACTCAGAAAAGGATCTAGGGATAACCTTTGACCCTAAACTAACTTTCAAACTACATATTAATAATAAGGTCAAATTAGCTAACAGAAATCTAGGCCTGATCAAGAAATCATTTAACTATATGTCTAAAGAAATGTTCCTGACCCTATACAAATCATTAGTCAGACCTCATTTAGAATACATATCATCTGTATGGTCCCCTAGATTCAAAAAACAGCAAAGGGCAATTGAAAATGTCTAGAGACGTGCAACATGTATGGTAAAAGGTCTAAATAATAAAAACTACACAGAAAGATTAATTGCTTTAGGACTTCCAAGTTTAGAATATAGAAGGCTCAGGTCAGATCTAATACAAACATACAAAATTATAAATGGTCATGATAAATTAGAGAAAAACAAATTGTTTCCACCTCCATCAACTTTGTCCCAACAACTAAGGGGTAACACCCTTAAAATTCACAAAAAATACTCCAGAACCGAACTTAGGCGAGCTACCTTCAGCCAGAGGGTCGTTGACGTCTGAAACAAGTTACCAGAGTCCATAATTATGGCACCCTCTATTAATTCCTTCAAACACCGTCTCAATAAGGACTGGGTTGGGGGACCAAATAAATTTAGACCTAAATGCCTGTTTGACTGAACAAGTAGCGGTTCAATAGCTACCAAGAACAGATCTACTGGTATTAACCAGTACTAACAGTGTTTTATTCAGTTTTTATCAGTGTTTTAAACTTATTCGCATGATGCAATTTGGATTAACCCACAAAATGAGTGTATGGACACTTATATTCATGAGAGACATTAAATGGATAGTGCCTATTCAATATTGTGGAATTATTGGTGTATTACTGCCACTTATATTAGTGAAATCAAACAATAAATTGCCACAGAAACATAAATTGTTTATATGGGTAGTAAACTCATATCCGGCATAACTGACTTTATGAACTTTATGAACTTTATAAAGTAAGTCACTAATTGGTTCTCGTATCTAAATAACTGGAGGAATTTTTTCTTTGAAATAATATATAGTGAAAAGGAAGTATTTCTATCATCACTGTTCTTCATTACTAGAAACTCAAACTGTTTTTCATCATCGGATGCGTGCATGTTTAGGAATTTCAGTTTCAATGGCATTTATATGTAAAATACCTAATGGTAATACTGTGTTCTGTCTTTGATAACTAAAATATAATATACATACACCGATTTCCATTTTACATTTTAAATTGCCCTAATGATTGAGGGATGCTTTAAAAAAAACATGCACCTAGAAACTTAATGGTAATACACAGAAAAAAAAAAGAAATTTAAAGGAGCATATCTCACTACCTGCACGTTTTTTTGTCTCAAAATGTTCAAAAAATCTAAATGTATGTTAAATAACAAGTAAATGCAACTCACAACTATACTTTACATAGAAAAATGTCTAGTTTGTGCGCATTGTGCTTAAATAGCGACCTCTTATAATAAATCGCTATCAACCCTGTCATTACGAATTCAGTGTTTATGAAGGTTTGACCGAGCTTCAACACGTATGATTACGATAATTTTACCAAGCTTTGTTGGATTTTTTTTGTTGTAACTGACTTTAGTCAGTAATCATTTCAATTAATTGATTTAACAGTGTTTTGTTATTTATATTGCGCCCAGTTTAAAGGTATACCTCTTTAGAGAAACTGCTGATTGTAGCGACTAAAATTTGTGTCCTTGTAAATCAAATCAATAAATCTACAAATTACTTCAAAAGGGACTTAAAGATAAAGAGTCTGAATATCTTGATAACTTTTACACGGGAAGTTTGAACTAAACATGTAAGTGTTGCGTTGTCAGAAACTAGTTCAATGATGAAATAATTATGGTTCAGATTTCCATTCATAACAGTTATCTATATATTCTAATAGATCTACAGGATCTATTTGGCCTTACGAGTTCAAGATTTGCATTTAACGAAATATTTTTTATATTCCACATTCAAAAATCACTGGAAAAGTTTCATTATAAAATGACATAGTATCTTGCAAATACATTATCATAAGTTCAAAGGTACCAGTAATATGAAAAGTCTCACATTTATTTACATCTCATGTAGTAGTAGTCTCTAAATGTGATGTTGTAAATCAATATTCCATATACAAACATAGTCATATTAACTAAAGGTTACTGGCTTGAAGATAATCTAATGAAACTGTAATTTTCACATTTTTATACATAGAAATGTACACAGTATTTTCATGCAGTGCAAATATACTCATAGACATATTTCATATTTATAACAGTACGCATTATGTTTCAGAGTTTTCATCTTCCAGCTTAATAAAGATCGTATATATCAATTTCGTCTTTTTTCGGTCGGCCTACTAAAAGTGTGTTTCTCTGCAGATCGAAGCAAATAGCGCCACATGTGTCCGTTCCTGTATCAGAAGCCATCACATTCCCCAATTTCTCTCCGTCAGATGTAAACTGTAAAATACAGTTATTGTTGACACCACTAACGAGGACAGATCCATTTTCAGCAACACATACGCGGCTTGCATTCCCAACTTCTGAACAGCTGTATCTTCCTTGCAGTGTACCGTCTTTGTTAAGTACAACAAGTCCGTAAGTGCTATCAGTCACATAAATCTTCATACCGTCATCACTCACAGCCATACCGTATTGACTTTTAAACAACGCCTGTCCAGTCTGGTCTTTGGAGAATTCTTTAAGTTTAGTTCCGGACATGCTGTAGACGAATACACTCGTATGTGAATCTGCAACATATAAATTGCCATTTGCAGCAGCGATACCGTAACAATTGTGGTCAGTTGTAAAACATCCGGACTTTTTCATTTCATTCCCAACTGAGATAAAGACAATAGTTTTTCCCGCAGAAGCTATCACAGCAATAGTCTTGTTGTCTACTTGACACAGTTGCCATGGGTTTTCTTGTAGATCACAAACATCAACATTTGTATATTTGCTATCAATACGCTTTAGTTTCTTGTTTTCTTGATCAGCAAGTATAGTAGATCCATCCTCAAGTACGCATGCGCTGGAGATAGTACAAGCCTCTTTGTCAGACTGGTGCTTTATATTGTACTGTTTCTTGTTACTTATCGAGTACAAGTCATACGATTCTGTAATTCCTCCGATACTATTTATTTCTTCCAAACCTGCTAATACATGTTTGTCTTTCTTGAAACAGAAGTTAATTTGTTTCTTCCCTGTCGATATTTCATCACTATATTTTGCAGCGCTTTCAACAGCTCTTTTCCCTTTTCTCGAACTAACAAAACGTTGGGAAGCGTTGTTTTCAGACGATGTAAAACAGTCGTCGGCCAATTTTACTTCTGCCTCTGAGTTTTCCAGGTCGCCGATTTCTTTATCAGTCGTTTCTATAAGGGTTTGATACTTCTTGTCGATTGCAGACATAGTGTTTTGTTCCAGTTCATCAAGTCTTTTATTGATTTCGTCTCTAAACGCCTGTAATGACTGTAATGCATCTTCTTTGCTCTTCAGTAATCGTTCTTTCTCGCGCTTACAAGTATCGATTTTTTCTTTTAAACTTCTTTTCGCACTCTGCAGTTCTTCTCCAATGGCTTTTGCGTCTAGAGTGGCT
This sequence comes from Saxidomus purpurata, assembly GCA_022818135.1. Classification (NCBI taxonomy): domain Eukaryota; kingdom Metazoa; phylum Mollusca; class Bivalvia; order Venerida; family Veneridae; genus Saxidomus; species Saxidomus purpurata. Next base: position 33,073,604 of record JAFMSR010000013.1, read on the forward strand.
TTGTTGTCTTGAACATATTCGGGTATATCAAAGATATCTTTGCAAATCCTGTCCAAATAAGAAAAAAAATAGATTATTGTTATATTCTAATACACAATTTATAGATTGAAATATTTGTAGATATCTGACAATCAACTTCCACAATACAATAAGCTATACGTTTAAACATCAGTTCATTTAGTAATATGAAAAGAGTAAATAATTTTTCATTATCAAATATGTATATTTCATTGGTACTAAAAAGTACTAAAATCGGCATTACATAAATCGGCTAGTGTGCATGCTAATAAATTTATAATAATAACAATAACGAATTGTAAACAAAATGTGAAATTGTGAGAGTTTCTAACGTTACCAGCCTAGATACTTTTGTGATATATTCAACTTGTCAAAACAGGCTTTCGAATACAGTTGATACAAAAAGATTCTGTTAAACAGTATTGGGAAAACAACTAGAAAACTTCAACTTTAACTGAAAGTGTAACACAGAATATGTTTTCCGTTAGTTGTTAAAAAGTGATGCTAGACATTTTATGCCATTAAGCGATGAATGCGTATATCGTTTAGAACACAGATAATAAAAAATATTGGATATGACTCACGATCATTGCGTCTCTATTTACCAAGACAAGAATTAGGTTTTATAATGCCATAATCTAAGTTTTGACACGCGGGCCGGTACGACGCCACACATGATGCAATTTTATGCCATGTGACGTTAAATAAACGTCCGAGTGGAAAATTACCCATTGTATTTATACATATTTTGTGTTATCTGGTCTTCATGATCTTGTTAGAATCGAAATAGTTATAGGTCTATATTACAGGAATTAGCAAAATTTGCGAGGGAGTATTAGCGAAGTTTGTCCCAGTAACAGACACTATTTGTATTGAAATATAGAGATATTGAGGGCGTATTTTAGTTCTGTGGTGTCACAGTCTAACTTATTGGGAAATAAGTAAAATTGGAGATTTTGAGTCAATATGGAGAATACAACTTGCTTGTTCGGATGAAATGGGGGCATTTGATTGGGTCAGAAAGAAGGGCAAACTGCAATATCATAGTGCAGCGTTGTTATCGTCTAATAAACAATCATTTGTCGTCAAGATGCTCAACTATAGACCACTCCTCATAAGGCCTTCGCGGTTAATTACTGTGTATTAGAACTCCAAATCATTATTTATTAGACGATAAACAGGATATTATTTAAAAAATATTTTATCTGCCAATACATAGATACAATCACAATCTAAAAGCGAGTATTGTACATGATGCTTAAGGTACATGTATGTTCGGTTGAGGGACTGGGGTGCATCATAGTTTAACAGTTTGGTAGAGGAGTCTGTGAGAAAATTCCGATCAATTTCAACGACGTTCCCTGAAGAATATTACGCTTTGATATTGATGCTTACGCCCAAGCTCTCCGCGAGTAACACTTTATCAACAGTTTTAGTTGAAAATCATACAACCGAAGGTTGGTCTAATCAAAAGAAATGATTTCTCGACTAGCTTATCATTATATCAACTGTATATATTAAGAACTATAAAACTATATAGAACCATTAACAACGTGTTACAATGAATTTACTTTTTAAAAATAGAAGCAACATCAACAACAACATAAAAAAAACAATTTACAAAGACTATTTTTTCATAGAGTATTCATGACACAGAGTGTGCGACTATAAAATTGTAGCAACAATCAAGCACTTGTCAATCAAGGGAGATAATTTATATAGCTAAAGTATATATTTTCTTTTTCAATATGACAAGGGCTTTCAGAAACTGTATTATTTTGATTGATTTTCATGTCTAAAAATATGCGATTGTTGCTATATATAGCAACGTACTCTAATCAAAGCACTGAAAGTGCTGACAACAAGGTGTCCTCTGCAAAATGAGTGATATACTTCGCTAACAGTATCTATGCTCTTGGCCATGCGTTTTTAGACAATATTTTTTAATTGTTTCGTATTTTATGCAATATCAACCAAAGTTTTGCATGGAATGGAAATCACTGAACATTTTGATAGAGTTTCATGCAAGAAACATCCCTGCAAAGTTTTACAACATTGGACCAGTGTTTTCAGAGATGTCATTTGAAGGAAATGGTAGACTGACGGACAGACGGAGTCCGACGGACGGAATGCAATCCCAATCAATCCATGTAGGAGAGTTACAGCCTTTATATGACAGTTGGGACAGACTGAGGCATTGGATTTTGAAAAACTTGTGGCATTGGAATATCAATAGGTGCAAGATATTAAGAAGATATTTTAAATATATAAAATATAGTTAAATGAAATAAACTATTGTAACAAAACATAGGTACAAAAAGCGAACAAATAACAAATGAACGAGATCAAATATTTGAGATCATATTACATACTATCTATGAAATTGTGTTGCTGATGGGATAAATGTTTTTTAACCATATTCATGATGATACTAGCTTGCATTGCATTTACACAAGCTTTGACTGTATTTAACGCATTTCTGTTGCATTCCAAATATGTTAAAAATTTCTGATTACCTTTTACATTGAGTCACACAAAAATCATTATCAGCACCCTCAACACATGACCTGGAGGTCATAATTTGAACAATCTTGGTAAAGGTGGACTAGGCATTTCTACATGCCAAATATCTAATATTTAGGTCTTGTGAATTTAGAGTGAAATTTGTTCCCATATAAGCCTATGTAAAACCAAGTGACACCTCGGTTGGGTTCAGTTTTGACATGGGGGTCATAATTTGAGTAATCTTGGTAGAGATCCAGTAGACAATGCCACATGCTAAATATCTAACCTCTAGGCCTTGTGGTTTTAGAGAAGAAGAGTCTTTAAGTGTTTTCTATTTGTTGCCATAGCAATTAGAGTTCTGCATGGAATGAAATATTTTGAACAACATTGATAGAGCTTCATGCAAGAAACATCTCTGCAAAGTTTTAACAATGACATAATGGTTTTAGACAACATGATGTTGTTGAAGGGAATTGTGGATGGATGGATGATAGACATAATGCGATCTTAATAGCACTATTAGTCCATTTGAGCTAAAATCATAACATGCAGTTTTATGTATCAGATTGAAAATGCATCACAAGTGTATATGCGGAAGATGGTCTTTCACAAAGCTATGATTTAATAGTAGAATACTTTAAGTGTATTAAAGTGACATTATGCGCATTTTTTTCAAGTAAAAATCCAGCTGAATATGGTGTGTGTACAAAAGCGTAGAGGAAATAATAGCTTTTAACCCAATATACCAAACTCTTCACGCTACCAGTATGAAATAATAAGTTTCCAAATATTGATTTTTCTTATTTGACTGGGACAGTCAATTTAAGAAAAGAACAACTGCATGCAGGAGTTGCTTCCCTTCCACTGCCGAAATCTCTACCAACATCAATAACGACACAATCAATTATCATTTTATCAGTCCGATTTTTTATATCTAAAGCACCAACTTCAAATACTAATGCGGCATAATCATTAATTTAACACATTTAAACGAACAGCAACCAAAAATTGCTTTATAAAACTGTCACCAAAAATACACTATGTGCAGTAAGATGCGCATAATGTCCTTTTAACCATCAATTGGGTGTGACAAGTTTCACTTACAATTTCAAAGTACCATGAATGTATGATAGATGCAATCATGTTATCATTGGGATGTAGAGCTATGTGCTAAATACAAAAGGACAATGAGCATTTATATGAAAAAATTGTCATTGTAGATTTTGAAGGTGGAGTTCAGAACAGTGGGATCATTGATACTGAAGATATTACAATTTATAATTGAAAACTTGCCAAGTTGAAAATGGCAACAATTCTGTTAAAACAAGAGGGTTTAAATGGCCACATGTTACTCTGGTTTCAGACAATAAGAATTTAAAATGTTTGTATTTTAGGCATTATACCCAAGCGAGTCCTTGATAGGGATAATATTGATTAAGGGGTTGAATTTTAACAATCTTGGTAGAGGTTTAGTTAACAATGCTGCATGCCAATTATTTAAGCCCTTGGCCTTCTGGTTCATAAAAAGATTGTTAAAGTTTAATGCTGTGAGTTAAGAAATGTTGTTTAAAGAAAGAAGTTAATGGACATCAGATAGACGGCAAGGGGTCCTTTTTTAAAGCCACAATTTGCCTTGCTATGATGGGACACAGACATATTACAAGTATTTGAGCATTAACATAGTAACAGTTTAAATGAAATGTATACATGGTGAGCACTTAAATAGTAACACTATTAATGAAGTATGTACATGGTGAGCACTAACATAGCAATACTATAAATGAAATATATTATGCTTCAGTAATAACAAGAACATTTATATCTCCGATATTGTTTATGTTGACATTGGATGTGTGTTGTACAAATGTGTGAACACTTGAATTTAAAGACACACTCGCATTAACTGGTGCAAAGTTATGCAATAGTAGAAAAATGAACTATTAGTAAATTTAGCATAAATAAAGACACTGCTTTCCTCTCAATCAGGTCAAGCAAATATTTCAAAAGTAATAAAGTTTTTTAATATGTTACAAATAATTTTACAGTATAGGTTGTCGGTTAACAGAAACAGAGCTGGACGTTCAGACATATCCCCCCCATTTGTCTCTGTCCAGTTGAACCAGACAAAGACAGTCTCCAAGTCTGGTTCACTCAATAAAATTCCAGGGACCAGACAAGGAGACACTTCCTACCTATATTCAATTAAATCCGAGCATTCAAAATATTTACAGGTTGCACTATGTTACAAGATGATCTAGACAAACTAACCGGTAAAGTTGGAAAAAGTCTGGGGATATTGCCTAGTAAATGCAAAGCAATCCATTTCTTCAAATATTAAAAAACAAGCTTTTAATTACGTGAGACTGCAAATATGATAAGTTAATATTTAAGTGATTTCAATTATGTAAGTAAACACGCTGTAACTCTCTGGAGGTAACAGAAATTATTTAACCTCTTCACCGGTTACACCGTTAACTCAAGCGGAGTAACTCAGCATTATCTCAATAACGTCTATCGGTCGCCACTATTGGAAGCGTTTCCCTTCGGCGCCCCGATTATGATAAGCCTACGCGCGCTCCAGGACATATCAGTTGCACGCTACAGGTTGACCAGTCGACCTCGCAGTTAAAACATAATCATACCATTCTCACGAAAAATGGAGTTAAATATTTTGATGAAATTTAGGGACATAGAAAATCCAAAATTGTCCAAGATTAATGGAGTGTGCATATCAACATTAAAAAAAGAACAAATTATAGACGAGTGTGGCAAGAAAAATGTGGACATTTTGGAAGTGTGTCGGCTTGGGGGGATAAACCCCGTACAAGAGAATTTGGTGAAACTGCTGCAACACTGCATTGATTGCGGCGGCACTGTAGAACCGCCGGCAAAGAAACAGAAAACGGTATGTGATCTAATAAAATTGGTAGCTTATTTGTGTGGTAAAATGTTTCATTAAAGTGCCTCGGTGGAGGTGTTGTTTTATTTACGATAGTTGTCATGTAGTACATGTAGTCAGGGATCGTATGTACAGATCCGTTAATATAATAAATCCTGATGTAGTTTACAAAGGCATGATATATGCAAAGGCAGGTTCAGTTTATGAGAAAAGAAATAGTTGCCTATGTAAAGGAACTGTACGGGAGTACCTTGGTATGTTTTTTAATTATAATTGATTTATCATGGTGTGTAGACGCACATTGGTTAGCTTCATAATTTATTATTTACAGAAGCCCTCCGTGATCGAGTGGTTATAGAGAGTCGCTTACTTTAAAATCAATGTACTATTAACTTTTCATTAATTTATGGCCATGAGTTCGAGATTCTTTTGCTGGCCGTGTCATTTAGTGTTAGAGCGTTGACAGTTTTCTTGCGGAGGATAGGGGTTTGGTACGGTTTGATTCGCGTAAAACAGATTTACGGACACGTATTACAAACCAACGATCAGGTTTGGAAATGCAATCAACTTGTTGTACGTTTAATTTGGGTTCCACCCCTTCTGTGTTCTTGTTGTGTGTGTATTTTTTAAATATTGTCATCAGGGAAAACATTTGAAACGTGGTCATTAGTCAATGTTAATATGAAATAGGGAGTAGTCGCGGAGACGTTAGCATTATAATTGGTTGAAGAAATATTTTGAGGAGTTTTAATGAAATATAATTATTAGTTTGCCCTTTAGCCTGGTGGCGAGGCTTATCAACTGTGTACGAGATGAACAGTCGTAGAGTAGACGAAATGAAACTAAAAATTAGTCAATTCAATTTCCTTATAGACCGTGTCATTCGGTTGTATGTATGTTTAGGTTGACAGAGTCAATTTGTTTTGATACTTGTCTCAATCTTTAGCATAGGTAAGCTTAGAATTCGATACTTAGATAAGCTGCAATAAGTTAATTAGTTGACAGTAGAATTCTTAAAGTGGGCGAATACAAAAATTCGTAGAGCTAATGATTTTAGTAGATTCTGTTTGTTGTTAGACACTTACCACTGAGTTGATTTAAATGTGTTTTGGAATTTTGACAGAATTTATTATAGAACAGAAATTTATAAAAGCATGGCTATTTCGGAAATTTATGAGGCTTTAATTCGGCAAATAAGAAAGGGTTACATCTTCGAATTCTTATGTCATTAGCTAAAGCAAAACCAATTATAGTCTACTATACACAAACTGGGAAATTCGTAGTAACATGGTAGCGTGGAAAAATTTTAAAAATCGCGAAGTTGCCAAATTTAGAAGATTCGAGTTAATATGTGCAAATAAACTCACAAAACTATCTGAAAGTGATGAAAATATATAAAAATGGAAATAGTTAAGTTGGAGTGCAAATTATGTATGAAACTAGGATTTGAATTAGTAAGGGGAAATAAGAGAACAGAAGTTATGTATGTAATTATGGGCTGACAAAATATTTGGATAGGGCCAATACATAGTATTCTTTATTTTTTGCTGGTGTCGGTTTGATGAGTACGTTGTATGAAAAGTGGCAATCACTTGTCGGTCGGATAAGTTCGTTGTATGGAATGTGGCCATCACTTGTCGGTAGGAAAAGTTCGTTGTATGGAAAGTGGACAGCAATTGTGGGTCGGATGGGTACGTTGTATGGAAAGTGGCCATCAACGTCGGTCGGATAGGTTCGTTGTATGGAAAGTGGCCATCACTTGTCGGTAGAATAAGTTCGTTGTATGGAAAGTGGCCATCACTTGTCGGTAGAATAAGTTCGTTGTATGGAAAGTGGCCATCACTTGTCGGTAGAATAAGTTCGTTGTATGGAAAGTGGCCATCTCTTGTCGGTAGAATAAGTTCGTTTGTATGGAAAGTGGCCATCACTTGTCGGTAGAATAAGTTCGTTGTATGGAAAGTGGCCATCAATTGTCGGTAGAAAAAGTTCGTTGTATGAAAAGTGGTCATCACTTGTTGGTCGGATAAGTACGTTGTATGGAAAGTGGCCATCACTTGTCGGTAGAATAAGTTCTTTGTATGAAAAGTGGCCATTACTTGTTGGTCGGATTAGTACGTTGTGGGGAAAGCGGCCATCAACTGTCGGTCGGATAGGTTCGTTGTTTGGAAAGTGGCCATCAACTGTCGGTCGGATAAGTACGTTGTAGGGACTGTCGGTCGGATAGGTTCGTTGTTTGGAAAGCGGCCATCAGCTGTCGGTCGGATAAGTACGTTGTTTGGAAAGCGGCCATCAATTGTCGGTCGGATAAGTACGTTGTTTGGAAAGTGGCCACCAATTGTCGTTCGGATAAGTACTTTGTATGGAAAGTGGCCTTTATTGTTTCTTCTAATGTTCCTTTAGTCTCTAAAATTTAGGTTTAGACTTGATTATGGGCAGTATTCAGTGACATTTTCATGGTAACACAGATGGTAGTCAGTAATCAGTTGTTTTTCTTAAGTTTTCATTCGGTATAACACGACATTATATTTTTATGGGAAGCAGATCCTAATGACCGAAGATGGAACACATGCATATTTGTGGAATTCTTATGATTTGCGATTTTCTCTTATTAACACGTACATATGCTGATGTCAGGCGAAAAATCTTTAACTAAAGATTGTAAGTCGTTTAATAATGATATCAACTGCTGTGCGGTAACTACTACCGGCTAGCATAATAATAATACATGAATATCGCTTTGCGATACAACAGTTGTGATGTTAAGTAGTAGGAATTGTAGCATAATCATTATAATAATATAATAGTAATCATAAATGAAATAACAATAATAGTAGTAATGTAAGGCGTTATTGGGCCCGGAATCTAACGGGTTCTTTGATATAACACCTATACATTCTTTTAATGAATTATTAATTATGGAAAAGGATTAAGCGCATTATCTGCGTGAGTTGAGCAGATCTAAATAATTATGCAATTGGCAATTACGATAATATCTTGGGAATAGACAAGTGTGTCTGAAAGGTCATATTGATCATAATAGATAAGATTATGGGTATGCATCTGGTTTTATATTGTGGGAACTGTTTGTATACAGGTTATACATAGACTAGATAATAGGCGGGATATAGTGTCGTTTTATCTTTTACAATTTGCTGCTGCATTGGGTATGTGGCAAGTCTAAATATGGAGTGCAAGTAAACTGTGTCCGTTTTCTTAGTTAATTGACTATCAATCTAAGTGGCTAATATAGGGGACACGAGAAGTATATTTTGATGTATTGTTTATTGACAGATGAATTATGATGCGCTGATGACAAAGATAAACGCACTTGAGAGTCAACTGGAAGAGAAGCAATCCAGTGATAATATAAGCGAATTTGAAAGATTGAAAAGAGAAACCAAAGAGGCTGCTTCATCGTCAACGGTAAAATACGACAAGCTTTTTACCAAACTTATAATATTAGATAATATGGCACGGAAAGTCAACGACAACAAAAAAGAACAAATCTCCATGTTGATATCACGATTTCAAATGTACAGGGATCAACCTAAATTTGCGGCCGCTTTGGTACTGAAGCTATTAAGTAATAAAGAAGAAGAGATTGTCTTAGAGAAGGAGCAAAAGCTGCTTAAATCGTTTGGCATTAATTTAGATTCAGCCAAGGGGGATAACAGACCCGAGCCATTTGATGTTCAGCCATCGTGGCAATGGCCTGGTGGTTCCTTCCCTCAGTTTCCATTCACATCCCCTGCAGTAAGACATTTTGGTCCAAGAACGCAAAGGCCTCTTGGACGGGCCACAGGGCGCGTTTCCTGTTTTCGATGTCATGGGATAGGTCATTTCGTTCGTGATTGTCCACTAAATCAGGACAAAAAGTAAGGCATAAGAAAAAAAAAAAAAAAAAAGGAAAAAGGAAAGTCAAGATGAATAAATATATATAAGACAAGTTACTTCTGTAATGGGCATTTGATTTGTTAACACTTCATGTATGTAGCGTTCCATCCTACAAATACGTAATACCGAATATCATTTTTCAGATAACCTTCAGCCTGAAATCGTGGGAAAGGGAAATCATTTTACCTTTTGAACCAGAATGCCAAAGGGTCAGAGTGCCTCGTTTTATTCAATATAGCGGAACGAGGTATACATCTCATTCAAATGCGGCATCTGCGGAAGATGTTTATCAAAGCTATGTAAATCCTGACCTCGCATCCCTTAGATTCACTGATAACAGTTACTTCGTTGCTGGTAATATTCATAACAAATTTGACGAATGGGAGAAAATCGTGCAGGCATCAGATCGATCAGGTGAAATATTCTCATGGCTACGCGAAGGAATTGACATAAACAAATACATGACTCATTTTACAGGGAAGTTTTGGGGTACAAGATACGATTGCGATTTCCCACCACAAAGATTGTTCAATAATGCCAATAAGTGCAAAAAATTTATACCGTTCATAAATGATACCTTAAAAGAAAGATTACGCAATGGCTCAGTTATGTGCCTTGGCAAAGTTGGTGTCTGTAACCCACCTCATATTGTAGCCCCACTTACTGTTGAACCACAAAAGCCAAGGTTGTGCATAAACTTAATGTACCTGAACAATTGGATTCAGGATATCCATTTCTCTTTAGACACTTTGAAAGATGTGCCAAGAACGGTTAAAAAGGGGGCATATTTCACGGTGATTGATGACAAGTCGGGTTTCGATAATGTTAAGTTATGCGAAACAGCATTTAATCTTGTTGGTTTCCAATGGGCAGGTTTTTACTTTTGTTTCAAGACATTACCTTTTGGTTTTAAACTATCCAGTTTCTTCTATCACACTTTGAACTTGCAGCCTACCGTGTACATACGTAAGCAGTTTAATATTCCAGTGTGGTTGTACATTGATGACAGGTTAATTGAACAAGTAAGGCAACGTCCAGATAATTCAGATTACCAAAACGCTGTATTAGCCAATTATATTGTGTGTGAAATACTCCTGAGATTAGGCTATTGTTTGAATTTGAGCAAGTCGCTGTTTATCCCAACGCAGACACCCACATTTTTAGGTTTTATCGCCGATTCACAGGAGCAATGTTTTCGTATTACCCCAAGCAAAAAAATAAAATTCATCAATTTAAGAGAGGATATCCTTAGGAGTAAACAGGTTTCTGTTTTAGACTTACAAAAGTTAGCCGGTCGAGCAATATCTTTTATGTTGGCCGTCCCAGCAGCAAAACTGTATACTAGGGAAATTAATAAAGCTATTTCTATGGGAGTAAAAGGAAATCACTTTGTTCCGCTGGATTCTGAATTATTACAGGAAATTCAATATTGGCGTTTTTTAGACACGTGGGATGGGAAAACATTATGGAAACAGGAATATCATTTAAAACTAGAAATATTCACGGATGCTAGTTTGTACAAATATGGAGGTATAGTACATTTAAAGGGAAGCCAGTGCGCAATCTCTGATTACTGGTCTGACGACATGAAGCAATTACCCATTATGGTTTTGGAGGGATATGCATTGTTAAGGGTTTTACAATCAATACAACACAACGTCAGTTCATGTCGGGTTGACGCACATGTTGATAATCAGACACTTATCAAGGCCTGGAATAATGAGGGTTGTAAAAGCAGAGAAATGAATAGTTTGCTAAAACTATTGTTTCAATTTACATTAACACAGGATATTCACTTAAACCTGATATATGTCCCGTCAAAGAACAACTTAGCAGATCAGCCATCGCGCTCGTACAACAGAGCTGATGCAATGTTAACCAGACGATCATGGAAACTAATACAAAATTATTTTGGCGGCGGCAAGGGACATACTTTAGACTTAATGGCTTTAGATTCAAACGCAATGAAAGATAAATCAGGCGGAACATTACGACATTTTACCCCACACCCAACTCCAGGCTCATCTGGAATTAATTTATTCTGCCAAGAAATCAGCAAAAAGGAAAACTGTTACGTATTCCCACCATTTAACTTGACTGAACCAACACTGAAATTCATAATAGAGAACAAATTAACAGCCACTGTAGTATTATCCATGGGTTATGTAACCCCGTATTGGTTTCCAGATATTTGGCCTTACATCCAAGATGTTTTTCTGGTGGGATGTAAAGGTGAAAAGGGTGTAATAAATGTCCCCTCAAAAACTGGTTACTGCAATGGTCAATCGGCAATTCATGAAAATTTATGGGCCGTGAAGATAGTCAATTACAACACTCGCTGCCTCTCTTGGGGAAAAGTAGTTTTTCGCTATTTTCCGCAGCAAAGAATTCCGTTTCATTTGATTATAATTGGGGATTCGGTGGTGCGTGTCTTGTTACACAAGAAACAATTTGTAAATCCGATGGTACATGTGTTCTCTCTTGGGGGAGCACGAATCGGTGATTTATTGCATAACATGTCCCAGTTAATAGATAAACACAGGCCGAAGTTGTTGTTAATACATGCTGGGGTGAACAACTTGATTAAAGAACACGTGTACACTTGTGAATACGAACAATTATCGATTGCATGTTCCGAAGTTGACAAATTGGGGTCCTCCCTCTTGGCTGAAGTTAATAGATCAGAAAAGTTGGACATTATTTTGTCATCAGTAATAATGTCAAATAATGACATGATTAACGCTAGGGCTAGAATTGTAAATGAACGTTTGTTGTTACTTTGTGAAACCAGAGGCTGGGGATGGTTGGACAATTCGAATATTCGGTCAGAACATTTGAGGGACAAAGTACACTTGAACGAAAAAGGAAGCATTGTGTTCGCAGATAACATTATGAGTTGTATAAACGCGACATACAAATAGGACATTCATGTTGTCACTTCTCTCATGCTCATTATTCACAGTACATGCATTTTATAGCGCATTAATCGAAATGTGCTAGAGATAAGCAATATAGCTTATGTGTGTATACATACACCCTCATTGCGCAGATAACATGACATCTGCAGGTAGTTTTCGTTTTGCTTTGATGTATTGTTAGTTTAACAAAGTTTTACGATTCGTATGAGACAGAATAAGCTCCAGGAATAGTGCCATGTGTTAAGGGAGGACTAATTTCTTAACAATATGTTTAGCGTATCCAATGATGTGATTTATGATCAATTTATGTGTTTGTATACATACGTCGTGTTGTCGTATATTGATGTTTTTCTTGCTTATTAAATGAATGCTATGCAGTTTTGTTTTATTTTGTTTTTCTAACAATTCCTAATTAATGAATATGGGCTTCCTTGTCGAGATCGAGGTTATTTATGATTCGAGATAATATACATTTATCCATATCACATTGTTATAATGTATAACTAAGATAACTAGCGAATTAATCTCAAAATAATTTTGTTCCAGACCAACGAATGTAACGAAACAATTTGCTGTAGTATGTGCAATTCTTTGAACGATAGTGACTTTGTGTACTGTAAGATGTGCGGAAACAAAAGGGGTCATCATACAGTGGAAAGAAAACTCATGCAACCTCATGTTATCGATGCAATTAATTCGAGAATAGAACATTTAGACAACATTATCAGCGCGTCAAATTATGCAAAGCAGAAGAACAGATTACAGAATGAATTAGAAAATTTTCTCGGGTCGTTAGATGTCAGCAAAAATCTTTATAACGCATTGCCTGAAGATATAAGGAAGTTTCTTGTGTTCAAGGAAGCAAATGGTCGAACACAATTACACATCACAAACTGTGAGTTTAGAGGTAAACAAGGCAAACAGTCTTGTACGTGTCCTTTAACGTTGACAGCCAAATCAGTTGATAGTTTAATCGGGAAAGTGCGGGCTTTATTCAGAGACATTGGTAGGTCAGGCGAATGGAATGCCATCTCTCGCACTGGAAATCCGGCATCTGCAACGATTTTCAAAAAACACTTAAAAGCACTTAAGCTAGAGCAAGCATCGCACGAAGTGATTCCGAAACAAGCAATTCCGCTCATGTTCGACAAGTTAGGTTGTCTTTGTAGATACCTTACTTACTACATTTCAGTGGAAAAGGAGGTGTTTTCGAAATATCTGTTATGCAGAGACAGGGCGTATTTCTCTATACTTTGTCATTCTGGCGACAGAGCAGGTGATCTAGCACTCTTAACATTTAACAGATTGTTCAGGCTTCCTTTAGATCAAGGTTTATTAATTTCAGAAGTGGCGGGGAAAACGGTTTCTCCGGATAATCCTAAAAACACTGTTTTGTTAAAATCAGCAGACGCAGACATTTGTCCAGTTCAGCATTTACAAGATTACATGCGTTTCATTAAAGAAAATCAGATCCATGCATTGGAGGGTAACGTTTTTCGCGTTAGGAACAACTCGCCGCGCACGATCCTAGAAAAACACGTGTCATCTAGATCGATGGCCGACCGGTTAAAAACTCATTTAACTTCCATTAATCTATACGAAGGGGAAACAGCTCACAGTGGTAGGCGAGGTTGCACGATGACGCTTAAGATGCTAGGCTTATCAGATGATTCAATCAGTAGCTACATAGGCTGGGGTTCTCCTGATATGTTGCATCATTATGCAGGGATAAGCAATTTAACCGCTCCCGGAAACGTGGCCGAAATTTTGGCGTTGAGTGCAAAGAGAGGTCAAAGTGATCAGTTATCAAGCCTTGAGCGAATTTCGACTAGAGTCCTAAATGCCAGTGCTTTGGACCATTTCTCTGTGTAATGTACATGTATGTCATAACTTTTACGGTTCAAGGAAACAGTCACAAAGAGATGCCTCGCCTGAATTGAAACATTGCCCAATGAATGTAATTTCTATGTAGTACCGATTGTGCAAACGTTAGGTCACATTCTGTATATATGGAATAAATAAATCGTTGAAAAAAGTTTTTTTTGCAAACATGAATTAAATAAGTTGACCAGGATAATGAATCTTAAAAGTGTTACTTTAACGGGTTCATAATGCACAGTTATGAAAAATAGCACACCTCATACCACGGTGTACTGGTGGTTGTCAGTTATTTCTATGGATCAGTTTATTTCTATGTTAGAGCAGGAATAATACTGGCATTTGGCATACTTACTCTGGATATTCCTTTTTCAATTTCGTAAACATTGTTTGATAAAACCAGAGAGTAGCAAACATATCTATATCAGTTATGTGTTAGTTATCGCCCCTTTTTAAACGTTAAAGTCATTTTACATTTTCTTTACATCCATATGTTTCATAATGAGCATAAGATTATTGAGTATTGGATATTATAAGAGAATAAGGTTTTATTATGAGGGTAAGTGGGGTTCTGGACTAATGGAAATTGCTTGTCATTTCTGTGAACCCTTGTACAGACGGAGATTTTCTTGACTCCATCACTCATATGAGGGGAAGAAGGGAACACTTCTAATATTGTACTATTGGAAGCGTTTCCCTTCGGCGCCCCGATTACGATAAGCCTACGCGCGCTCCAGGACATATCAGTTGCTCGCTACAGGTTGTAGGTAAGAATCCTCGCATGAACATGCCACATGCTAGATCAGTAGGACGCTGTAGACTATGATCAATCAGGAATACTCTATAAACGGTTCCTGGATCAACTTGAAGAATTTAAAAAAAAAAAAGAAAAAAAAAAAAAAGATGAATAAATAGATAAAAAATGTAGGCATCGAACTTAAAAAGTTTCCCCTCCACTCACCCTTCAAGAAATGTGATTTTCTTGACTCCATCACTCATATGAGGGGAAGAAGGGAACACTTCTAATATTGTACTATCGGTCGCTGTTTTGTGGTCATTCAAAATGGCGGGGTGTGCAGCTTTTCGAGTCCGAATGGATTTAAAATCATTTGATGAAATCCGACAATTAAACCGAATACATTGTATCATTCATTTACTTCATCGTTTATGTTTATAATACCTCCCCCTTTAACAAAAACCCACTTTTATTATCCATTTCCGTTTTAAGCACGCATGTAATTTTACTGAATGGAAATAAGGATGTTTACATTGTTTGAAATGTCGGATCCAAATACTCCTCTCGATTACGTTTAATTTCCATAATACATGTAAACATGCGGGATTCCAAACAAGATTTGATCCTGAATCTGCCTGATGGTGTAGTAATTCAAATACTCTGAATTTTGCCTACATTAGTGTTACAATGATTTAAAGCATTAACACGTGTATTACGCAACGGAAACGGGTTTTAGTTTATTTTTAAGTCGAGATCACAAACACGATCCACACGCGTTTCAGCTAAAGTCGATCTACTTTGCAGGCGAAAGGAGAAACCTATGGCTGTTCAAACTGTCAGGGGCTATACGTTTGACGCATCAGGCGTACGCCGTTCTATTCGTTTCAAAAAGCCAGACTGAAATCGGCGCCTTTTAAGCAATGAGGTTTGGATATACCGGCGTACCCCCGGCTTACTCCGGCCAGCGTCAAACGTATAAGCCCCTCCGCTGAGTCGTTCTCAAAATTGCCTACTATAAAAAGGTGTCACGTGGTGACACCTTGTTAAAAAGCAAATAACTAATTAGATTGTGTACGCTACAACTAAAATGACCTATATTTACTTACCTATGATCTACTGCCATGCAGGTGTAACAACCAACATCGTCATGGTTCTGACAGTACATGTCCACTAGCTTAAATCTGTGTCTTGCACATCGCTCTGTCGGGGCTATAGGCAGAGACATTTTCGAGTCCGCCTGACCTTTATCCAATATCTTGTGTCCGCATAAAGCTGGGATATCATCGTGGAATTTAACACAGTCCGAACAATAGTAGTCGTTGCAATCCGCGCAGTATTTCTGTGCTTCTGTATTCCTTTCTTTACGTTTACATGGTGAACAAAATAATTCAAAAGTTTCGTCCGACTGCTGCTCACTATTACTCTCAATGGCAGACGCCATTTTGATATATAACAGAGTAAGTTTTGAAAAAAGTTAGTCCTACTTTCGTTTTCAATTTTTAGAAAATGGTTGTCCTACTTTTAAGCTCGTCCGCCCTACATTGAGATGATTAACCACTTGTAGATAACACAAATAAACATGCAGCGGTTTGTCATTGTTTACAATACTTGGATCAATAAATACAACGTCACTAAGTGTATTAAACGTTTAAGTTTTATTATAATAGCGTTTTTGTAAAAGTAATAAAATCGATTCAAACAACAATACCTTTGTGCTGTTTATATCTTCCCTGTTCTAGTTTGTTCGTTCAATGCAGTAAGATGCATAGCATGAGATCTTGGAACAAGATAAATTCAGGTCCTTTCCGGGAATGTTGATGTGTGCACTTCTCGAAAATCAAAAAGTACAGCTGTTATGCAGGGAGAGAGTTCGGTCTCAAGATCCTAATGCCGTTTGTACGGATTTGTCAGTAGTGGACCTTAACCGCGAGCAGTACAATAGCCGCATGCATTTTATACACGGTGTCAACATACAACAAATAAATTTCAGTATATTTTTAACATTTTTTAGTGACAGGCATGTTAAGAAGCATGGCGTGAACAAATATCCTTCATGCAGAAAGAAATGTGAGATCGATGATTTCCTACAGAAATTTGCCTTAAGAAACATCTACATGTAGCTGCCCTCAATGTGAAAGAAAGCAATTGTTATTCTTCGCGTGAGAATATGTTTTAATTATTTTATTTAAATATAGGTAATATGCATGTGTCCCTCTTTATTGTTCTCATATATGTACAGTATACAACATTTTGTACAAAAAAAAATTAAATGTTTCTCTGTAAACTTCTTGTGATTTGACAGACTCGCGTGCACCTGTTAAACTTATGATTATCATAACAACGAATATGTGGGTAATACTGAAAACATACATAAGTACGCATCAGTATAATTAGATTTTGTAAATCAGTCAAACTGACATTACAGCGTTCTTTAAGATATTTCAGTGTTAAACAAAATAATTCAGTTTTTCACAAAACACAGTTTTTCACTGCCATTTTACCGCCGTCATGTGTGCCGTTTCATACTCACGTCCAACTTTTTTGCAACTTTTTCTAAGACTCAACCCGCTTACCCAACCCGAAATAGAGGGATTGAAGAAACCATTGGCTTTGAATGTGAAACCACAATGTACAACCTTAAATATCCGTGTACACTGTCGGGCTGGCAAATAACTTAATTTGAAAGAAAATATCCGTATATTCACTTGTGAACAACTAAAGATTTTGACAGGCAATTTTTTTTTAAAGAGGCGCTAGATATATCAGTAGAACACGACACCCATGATATAGCTATAGTGGTGACGTTCCTAGAGTGTCTGCTTAAAGAAACTTAAAGGTTCCGACTTCGATTCCTGTTAGAGATACAGATGACAAGTGCCTCGAAATCAGTTATCGATGTACTCAAATATTGATTGTTTCGGAAATTTAGTCGCCATTATTGTACATGTAAACTATTCATGAATTTAATCATATATATATTTTAAATAGCGCATGCTTTATGCGATGGGTATACCCCTATTTCAATCGGTAATTTTATAATGAACTCTTCCGCTTGATGAACAGGTGTATCAAAGTTTATGTTAAAAAGGTGAATAAGCATATTTCACTAATATATACACTATCATCAACATGTCTGTATGTAATTAAGTAAGTCTTTACTATATATGTTACTTGATCAATTTTAGAAGTGTTTATACTCTCAATTAGGCACTTACATGTATGTATTTAGTACTTTATTTTGATATTTGGTAAGGCACAATTTTCTTCTTTGTTTCCTTATTTTGAATTGCCAAACATGTCCATATAATCAAATTCAATAAAATTCGCGTCTCATATATAAATAAGTAATCTTTTCTTCACTTTGTCACATATTTTGCAACAGTTTCTGTTTCAAACATAAATATTGTAGTCCGGGAGAGCTTCCCACATTTCCTTCACAGCTAAAATATCATCGGATAACCCACTAATATAGTTCACACATTCAGAGTTCCACATGCCGACACCTCTCAAGTTCTGGTCTACAGCGTATGTATATTTAGTAGCTAAACTTTCCGGATCGTCGTACTGGATCTGATGCATGATGCCTGAGGTTTCATTCTACAATATAACGTCCAATGGTTGACTTTAGTGAGTTATAAATTACATCTATTATTGCTCAAAGTTAAAGATAACAAACTTGCAGGTACGTCCTTCAGTTGGAATACTTTGACTTTATCGTTGTTTCTTATAGAGGTTTCCTAGCTACTATCTATGAAATTTCTCATTTCGGTGTTAATTAAACGTAAAAGGCTGTCAATAATTGGAACCTAGTGTAATAAAACAACATGCTGGCGAATTCATAAAACATTAATTACATTTCATTATATCACATAATGTCATATGATTATAGTCGTTGAAAATATTTCATCTTACTTTACATCATATAGAACAAACAAAATAGCGATAAAATAAGAGTCATCCAAATGGAATGATCTACTAGCTTTCAGCTAAAGAAAATGGAGGCGGCTGACTAGGTCTCAAATTCAAAATTTACACATATTTAGATACTCTTCGCTCCAGTGCACAACTTTTGTCAGAACAATGTTTAAAGTAGATAAAATGAGTGTTTATACTAATTCTAGATAAAGATAAGTTTCTGATCTGTGAATTATATGAACTCGATTTCTAAAGACTGTATGTTTGCAATGTTACTAAAGAAGAGAACGATTATCTATTATCTTATTTCACTTTACAAACAATTTTAACTTTAATATGCTACTTTTATGTATGTAGAAATCATTTGAAAAAGTGTTTTCCATCTGTTATTTTCTTGTTTGTAATAACAGCTGTGATTCCCCCCCCCCCCCCCCAAAAAAAAAAGGAAAAACCACAACAAAACAACAGCAACAAAACAAACAAATAAACAAAATAATATACAACTAAACGATTTACTATAATCTGATAACGGAAAGTAGTAGAAATACATGTAAAATACTTACCATGTAATTAAAATACGGCGTCATAGTTGTTTTATCAAATATTCGTCCTGATGTAGAGTTCTTCAACAATCGTATGATAAACGAGTAGTTAATCTCATGACCCGCTGCATCACTGCAGTTCACTCCGCGGAAAGGAACTTTCTTGATGTAACATTTGTTATCCTAATATTTAATGTTCGAAAGAAAACATATAAGCATATGGGTTTCAATGGCGCTAGTGTGGGACAACGGGATTATCTTTTTTAGTGAAACAAAGCATCCATATTGTAATCAGGAAGAACAAAAGGTTTTTCTATAGCATTTGTACGTTTAATTAAACCTAAATATTAAATAAGAAAAGTAATCGGGGAAATGCCTTTAAGGACAGCACCCACAGATATAGACTAAAGATGTCTTCAATTATAAGAAAAGGAAGGAGACTAAATGCTTATACATATCAAATGGGTAACACAATGACTTTATGACGTAGATATAAATTACAAAATCACAGACGCTCGGTAGCAGAGATGAGACTACTACATGTATAACAATACCTGTGTCAAGGACAAACAAGGATAATAATATCCATACCAAGGTACACCAAGAACCAGTTTGTCTGATGAAATACCTTTGTCTAAGTATTTCTGTACACCTGCAACATCACAAAATAAATGTGCTACCAGTTAGTTTTGCATTTATTAGTTATCTAATCCGATTATGAATATTTTCAAGTTACCTAAGCATACCGAGTCGCGCTCAAAGACTTTTCCGCTCGGGAGAGAGAGAGAGAGAGAGAGAGAGAGAGAGAGAGAGAGAGAGAGAGAGAGAGGAGAGAGAGAGGGAGAGAGAGAGAGAGAGAGAGAGAGAGAGAGAGAGAGAGAGAGAGGTGTTCAACGCTGCTACCCATGAACAATTGTGTGGCTCGTGCGTCATAAGTGTCTTTGCTGAAGGACACACTTCGCGCTACGACTGAGCGATTCGGACCCTGGAGTTACTAAACCAATGACTAATGCCTTAACTACTAATCTATCGAGTCCATAAGTGATATTTAATTTCTTTTCTCATTATAAAGGCTAGAGCGAATCAAATCGAATTTAAAGACTGTCTTATTTTTTAACCTTATCATATAAAACCATATAAAGCACTCCCGACCTGACATTGTCCGAGGAAATCCGCTGTTTGCTCCAGCGATGCATTCTCCTGGTATCTGACTTTGCTCGTCATATGACATCACAAACAGGAAGTCGGATGCCTCAGAAAGACCCACATAATCATAGCAACGGGAATCAATGCAATCCGGTGACCAGGCAACATCTACACTTATCTTTACAGTAAAATATAAAAATAGTACATTGAATTTATATAAAAATCATCGGAGCTAAAACGTTTGTCGATCATAGATCAGAGCAGAATTCTTTTTGCACATCTTGTTTTATTTAAGAGGCAAATAACCGATGAGATTCATTATTGGTACCCTTTTACATTTAAATATAAAGCGTTAAGGAACTCGCCGAAGGAAATGTCGGTGAATAAAACCTTGGTTTTCCCTCGTTTAGAAGAGTTCACTTGACCATTGATGCATCATTCTATTCCATATATTGCAGAAAAGCACAAACATGTGTGCTCTATATCAGTCCTAAGGAAGGCGCACCGAATTATATGCCCTGATTTGTCATAGATACATATTTCTGAAGGAAGTCTGCTAGATCCAGTTTAGAATACAGCATTACATATCTTCAAAGCTAAGCCTATATAATCACGATTACATTATTCTATTTTGTTTGTTCAGTATTAAAGATGGATTCTAGCTTACCATAGAGTAAGGGAACGTTTTCTTGAACGCCTTGTTTGTTTCTTCGACGAGATCTTTATATCCTGTTCGTAAGTCAAACTGATCAGATAGGATTGCTGATTCGTAGTCGAAGTTGATGCCGTCCAGATAGTTTTTATCCACAAACTCTAACTGTTTCTGTACTGGTATCGAAGCAGTTTCCGTCACGAAATGAAGGTTTTCTTAAAATATTTTAATTTAGAAAGGTTCAGTCATTCAAAAGTTCGGCAATATAAATTTTTTAGCTCTTTAGCTTTAACAGAACATAAACATTGACTTTTTTCCTTGCGCATGCGCACAAGTAACGGGGCTCAAAAAGGGTACACAAAATAGACAAAACCGGTTCGCTACAGAAGCAGTTTCCGTCACGAGAATTTGTAGAACAAATGTGTACTTGTTGATAAATAATACTACCAAATAATGATGTTATATGTTTCTTTAAACCTTTCTGATGACTACCTACTACTCGTATAACAAACAGAAACAGTATACTGGTTACCTCCCTTGGATAAGTAAGTCGGGCAGCGGTCCGCTTACTAATTTATGATTTGGGCGATATCTGTATCATTACAGCTATTTTTCATATTGATTTTAATAATAAAAAAACTATTTAATATCGATTGGATGTAAAAATCATGTATTTTGAGTTTTCTTTGGTGTTTTTGGGTAGTCGTCTGTTTTTGACCGCCAAGGGAAAATACTTGTCCTTAAATTGGACTTGATTGAGTTATCCTTTGCGCATGCGCAAACAGTGCGCGTGAAACCCTCACGTGCGACCTGTAAACAAAACAGGTGTTGCACTTTTAAACCTTGAATTTATAAGTATCATTTTACCTTTGCTGGAAAAAACTATACTCAACTCTGGCATATAAGGCAATGTTATGAAAACAATCGAGACTTCTTTGTAGAGAGTTACACTGAATGAAAAGTAGCGCTATATCGGATACTGCTAGCATACGGATACTACTTCGATACCAGTATCCATTGTGATCGTGCAGTTTTGTTTGGCAGGACCGATGTTGATACACTACCTTTAAGGTAATTGGTAAAATGGTAAATTGATAGATTATAGTTGGTGAATATAGTACATGTATTCTTGTAAATTTCAACAATTACTGAAAAACATATATATCTGTTTACTTAACCTGCGTAAAATATGGCCAGTTTATGATACCAATGCAAAAGAAGTTCATTAATTTATACTTATTTACTTACTCCAGATTCCGAAACAAGTTCTTACAACTTAGATAAATCGCTCTCAAGACTCATTCCAGATGAAATCAACCTCGAAGAGAGAGAAGTTAATTTGATTGCCCACCAAATGAAAATTTAAATTTAGTATGTTTCGTCTGCACCAGTATTGTTTATTAGGGGTTCTAAAGTTCAAAATTTAACTACAAATCGAAGTCTGAGTAATGTAATTGTCGTGTAATTAAAAAAGAAAGTGTCAGTTTTCGTACCAATGGTTATTGCTCTTGCTCCATGTTTATGTGCCCAGCAGACCAGCTGAATGTTAAAGTATCCAACCATAACGACGGTGGTGACTTTATCCCAGTTGTAAAACTTCCAAGCATCGTGTTTCGTATTCAGGGAAAACACAAATACCTAATAGTAGAACCGTAAAATCATTAGGCTATTCGTTTGCTTTCTAACACGGAACACGAATCATCAACATTGCCTGTAGCTCAAGACCGAGGTGACCTTAAGGATACACCAGGGGATCCATATATCATTTTTGGCTATATTTTCGATTTTAACATAATTTAAAAGTAGTTAATATAACATGTACCTTTCATCCTGATAAAGGCTATTTGTCTAAGTAATTAAGAAATGCGTATTGTATCTGTATTATTCTTGTGCAACAATAAATAAGTGTTCTGTTTGATTTAACATCTGTCTTGGAAGATCATTAAATCTTGTTAAAACGCTTTGTAATGGCAGGGTTTACTTTTTACTCTAAGGGAAGTAACCGCTGCGGGGAGTTTGAACATCTCTTTAAGACGTGTTTCATGAAAAAAAGTACCAGTTATGCGTTACGTATTCTGTAACAAGTTTTATATGACATTAATCGCTTGCTTTCTTTATATAATACAGCACAATGTGCAATAAAAAAAGTTGATACGATGTGAAATATACAGGCTGAAAATTCGCATTCTGAATTACCTCTTTCCTAGTTGTATCTTTTATCCTTCCACAAAATTTAACATCACTGCATGGACAGTCCGTCTGATTACTATCTGTGCTTTGTCCTGTATAGTAAACAATGCCTCCTAGACCAAGGCATGTTAATAAGACAGAAAGTATAACTATATGTGTATCCATTTGAGAAAGTTTTCAATATCTCACTTCCTTTATTTACAATATTTATGAAGATAAACAGATTACATGTATGAGATGTATCTTTACAGGTTTTCAGATACCAGTATCTTCCGGTAGCTTTAAATCATGTTTAAAACGCTGATAAACAGATTACTCAAGAGGAAGAAATTAACATTATTTTACCGGATACAATTTCTGTGTTTCGCTTTTGTTTTACAACGGTTAATAAAGACATTGACTCATCATTTATGGGTTAAATTCATAAAGCTAAGACCGTATTTTACAGACAGTATATCTTTATAACATAAAATAAATACATGCAAAAAGATGTCCATTACATTGCAAAAAACGACTAAACCAGACAATGGTATGAACCTATGAGACGTCTTCCGATTAATAATGATGTCATGTTAAGATCTTGATGATGACTTAGATTATCAATAGTCCCTATAGATCCAAGGATTTCTCCCTAAGACCCCTATTACATGTAACCCCTTATCCTACTAAATATCAAAAACGGGTTCGGCCATCTTTCACATTCGACTGTACCATTAATCAACTTTGTTACAGGTTGAAACTGAAAAAAAACGACTAATAATGAGCAGTGCAGACCATGATCAAACAGGCACACACATTATATAAATCCGTCCAAAAACATTGCAGTAAATAATTGTTATATTATAAATAACTTTTTATTGTAAATAACAAAGGAAAATAGTATGAATTTACTAAAACCTTCCTCACAGGTCAGAAAAAAACTAGGTAAACAAACTTAATATTTGATTGAATGTTTACGTACTTCACCGTCATGGTACGTAACTCCCACAACACTGCTCTGTCTATCTAAACAATGTCATTCCCCCTGCTATATTACGCAAACGCATTGATAGTTTATTAATAAATGCAAGAAATAAAGATAACAAATACATAAATAAGAATAATAGATAAATAAATTAATCAAATAAATGAATAAATAAATAAATTAGTTAATCAATTTATGTATTAAAACTTTGATTAACTGATAAAGAACTGGCGTGAAACAATCATGATAGCAACGCACATGTACATTTAAAATATCATTTATTTCTACAATACAATACATTTAAAAACCTTATCGGGTCAGTTTCGCATATTGTTAGACACAAAACCATTACGATCGATAATTAATTCTCACACTTATTCTAAATATAAGTTACATGTTCAATGAAATGTTGCTACACGTCGAATATAATTCGCGCCATTTTTCAAAGACACTATCGTGTTAGAATGCCTCACAGTATTTCATCGTTGGACAAAATACAAACAATCGTTTTAATTACTATTACTGTATGTGTATTATATTAAACGATAAAATATAGGGGAACACTTTTTATTATTTAATTAAAGACTGATCAACCCTTACTGTTTAGATTTTTAGATATTTTTTAATAGTTCATAACAGAGGTTAGTCAGTCAGCTGAATAGACAAAGACTTCAAATTAAAGGCACTTAATACGTATTTTTAAACCTCTAAAATTATGATAATTCAGTTTTACTAATTTATAGCACTGATATTAAATACCGGTATAGTAAATTCGCTACAATAACGACAGTATATATAACTTATATCAAAATAAACTTGGAACTTTGGTATATATAACTAAATAGCACACACATATAAATTAATATTTATATGAAGTATATATTTCATATACTAATCCTAAATCAGGAACTCAATCACATGAAAAGGACGAGTAATTTTCTTTGATTTAAATCCACTGAAACGTTTGACAAGCGTATCGAGAGATAAAACTACTGAAAGTTAAAAGGGGTACATACTTTAAAACCATTCAATGTATGTCGTTATTAGTGAATGGTTTCTCGAGACAAAGAATGTTTACTTTAACACTTAAAAATCTATTGTTTTAATCATTATTCCTTTAGTTTCGAATGGTAGAGGGTACGGGAGATACTTGATACCATGGAAATAAATCATGTTTGTAGTAGTTCGTCTGTGGTGGATGACAGTTTTTCAATAAATTCAGGTGGGTCGTTTTTGTCACCATCGAAATATATAGTTAATTGTAAACATTCAAGAGGAACACAGGACATATATTGTAGGACACATCACATGATGGCGTGCCGGACTTGTTTGGTAAAACAGCACGGGTAAGTGTCAAATTTAACTTTTGTATCATGGTTAAGGGCAATGATCTTATCTTAACCGAACTGTAAACTCTAACCATCGTGCCTTTTTTAATTATATCATAGTTAATCAATTTTCAATTCAATAGTTTATTCAGCATAAAGCATAATACAACGCTTATAGCCTATAACAATGAACACAATATTGTGGTACAAATAAAATGAAAGACAGTTTGCGAAGAGCAACAGTTTAAATCCGTGAACGTGTCAATACAAGTTCACATCGGATGCTACTGATTGTCATACACAAATAGGAGAAAAAAGAATAGAATATAGATCGTATCGATATCGTCGATTTGTGATGTATGTATCCATATACTTATGATATCCAGATATGTCCAAGGGAAACAACTTTTGCAAGTTAAAATCAATATTATCAAGAGAAGTCTCCCCTAAAAATTAACAATGGTTTGTGCATATTGTAATTTATTTGTACAAGTTGATAATTTCGAAGCTCTCTTTGCAGCACTGAATTACATATGCCAACATGATAATTCCTCATTTTGCAGATTATGCGATGTACATAATATTAGTGACGTGTCAAAGGAGTGTGATAAAGAATCAGTGGAGAAGATGATTAAAGAAATTGAGGCAATCAAAATTCAGATAAGTGATGCGATAAAAGGATTAAGAAATGAAAAATCATTATTACATAAAGAAAAGGAAAAGGCTATTAAAAAAATTAAAAATTTCAGATCCAAAATGTCAAAACGGTTGGAAGAATTTGAGAAAGAAGCTTTACAAAATTTGGACAAGACATTTATTCAATATCAAAGAGATACAGAAGATCAGTTAAAAGAAGCAGAACAATGCTTAGGATCCTACTCTGAAAGTTTGAACACGATGACGTCAGATGATGAACAGAGTATCTCACGAATTGTTCACTTTAAAGAAACCCAAAAAGCAATTCAAGACACTCAAGAATCATTGCATAAACTAAAAGTTCAACTTGCAGAAATAGAATTTATTCCGGATTCGAAGCTGTATGAATTAATGTCAGATGCCGAACCTCGAACTCTTGGAGATTGTAGGCTGAATTTTAAAAGAGATCCTACTGTCTTGTACGAAGTCGCTGAAAAGGGCGAAGTACGAGTTGTACCCAACAAAAGTAGTAATGATTGTAATATTACTGGAGCAGATCGCCTGCCAGACGGACATATTTTACTGACAGACAGATGTAATAAAAGGTTAGTACGACTGGACATTGTCTCAAGGAGAATGAAGGATCACATAAAGTTTCAGAGCGAACCATGGGCAGTATGTGTCATACACGCAACAGAAGCGGCTGTTAGCTTTCCGGAAGAGCAAAATAATATTAAGTTTATAAGTATAACTAAGAAAATGCGGATATCTCGCGTTCTAAAATTAAGGCACACGTGTCGCGCGTTAGCATATAATGAAGAGGAACTTCTGGTTTCGGATCAAGGAATTTTTGTGCACGTTTATACACTAGACGGGACACTTCTTAAGAAATTCAGCAAAGACGGTCATGTAGAATCTAAGCTCACAGATTTCCATTCAATTGCCGCCAAAGACAACTTGATAGTATTAACTGATTGGAACGAGGGTCTTCTAGCATTTGACAAAGATGGGAAACTGATGTGGAAATATCAAGACCGTGACTTGAAAAGAGCAGGTGGTATTTGTTTTGATGAAACTGGGAATATTCTTGCCTGTGGATCACAGTCAATTAATGTGATACACATCAATAGAGAAGGGAAGAAGATAGGAGAAATTGCAAACACTTCAAATGGACTGGTTTATCCAACAGCATTGTGTTTTGATGAACAAAAATCAATGATAGTTGTTGCCCAACAGGAGGCAAATGCAGTGGTGTTTCGTGTAAGATAGAGCGACCGGGAGCCCCCTTGTAAGCCTTGTCTAATGTTGATACATGTAAATGTTTAACTTTAATTCAAATGTTATTCAGCTCTAAAACATCGGTTACATGTATTTTTACTAGCGGACAAAACAAGCAAACTACCATTTTAATTTTACCTATACATAATACACAGTAATGTTACTTTATTTGTACATTTGTATACACAAAGAATAAAAAATAAAGTATTATGAAAAGTAAAAAGGATAAGCAACCATTTACCTTAAACAGCTTACTTTTGTCTGTGCAAATATTTCATACACCTGTATTACATGTAAACAATCATCACTAGTGTTCTTTAGTTGCCAATTTGGATGTTTCCTTTGAATGACTGTATATGACAGGATTGAATGTATATCTATTCCCGTAATGATATAATTATTTGATTGTTTCCGTCACGCTTTTTTACTTTAAAAGTTGTTGAAATGATATTTGATATTTTAAACTTAACATTTTTCAATGACATGTAATGCGGATCGTTTCCGATTAATAGAGATGTACACGCTAGTTACTGATGTGAAGATGGATAACGGATAAGTGATAAATACGGGGGACTTTCTCAAAGTTGTAATTGACACGTTCATATCGGTTGTACAGTTTTCTAAAACTATTTTATTTACGAAATAGCCTAACGGTACACAAAGACAGACCATAATTTTGAACTGACAGATAAGTACTGTGTAAGACAGACCTCACTCAGTTATTCAGTTATTTGACCAACTGAATGTCAAATTGATATTCTGTACTCCCTATGGTAGGTATTGCATCTGAATGATTGCGCCTTTCATATCCATGTTTTTTGCAATGTTAGGCAGTATTGGTAGGGGCTAAAGAGGAAGATCCTACTTAAAGAGATAGCTAGAGGAACCATGTGCATTGTAGTTTCGTTAACCTTCATAACTAGTTTTTGTTTTGTTTCTTTTTTGGTTTTGGTTTTGATAGCGATTTGTTTAAAAAGGTCACTATATTGGCATTTTGAGCAGAAACGAGACGATGTTATGTTCTTCTTGAAAAACATGTATGTTTTATTATTTCATCAAAATGCAATTTTCAGAAAAATATATTGGATATGTTCGGGAGTTTGGTTTAACGTTACCACAACACCATATTGTTGTAAAAAGGTTTTCAAAAAATGCAGAAATAATTAATTTATACGGGAACCGTTTTATTTATGAAATAACATCCGTTCCAGCGTTGTTAGCCGTTTAATAAACAATGATTTGGAGTACTGATACGCAGTAATTAGCCATGAAGGCCAAAGGCCTGAGTGGTTCATAACTGCACCTCAGTACTACAAATTATTGTTTATTAGACGATAACAACGCTGAAAAGGATGTTATTTTGATTCTAACATAACCAGCTATTACAAAAAGTGAATAAATGCAAAGCTTTATTTTCTGCGCGAACGCTCATTTAACGTCATGCGGTGCAATATGACATCATGTTTACAGCATATCGGTTCCCGCATTGTTTATGGTTTAACATAACATAATTTTTCTACTCTTTTGTATATAGATACAAAATCGTAAGTCATGTTAGAATGTTGCATCGTATTTATAACGTTTTTCACTAAACTTAGCAAAGATACTTCTCGTTGTTCGTGAAAATTAAATGCGTAGGGCTCATTTGGCTGCTGACAACGTCAATGTAATGACGTGGCCGGCTATGTCATCCGACATGAATCCCTTTGAATATACATGAAGTGAACTCTGAAGACGTTTACGCGGCTCTATATCTTAAACAATTTGAACGATTTGGCCGCAGCACTGGCGAGGGAAAAAAAAGATTGCGATAATTTGTTGTTCAGAGAAAATGTAATGTGAATTCAATGAGGGGGCGTATTGAAATCCTCATCACGGCAGAGGTTGACATAACCGATATTAGTCAACAAATCACCATCAGTTGCATAAACATCCAAAAAATTCGATGTAAGTAATGAATTAGTATTATCAATAAAATCATACAATTTTCATAACGCCCCTTTATCAGTTCATGAATTATATCCAGCAAGTAGTCACGAAGGAACATGAAAAATCAAACGCTCGACTCGTAAAAAGATCAAATTTTAATTTTGACCATTAAAAAAACATGAACTGAACAAAGTTTAAGACATGCATTAATACATATACTGGGCTGTTTCTTTTTGGGCTGAGTATACAATCGAGCATCTTATAAGTAAAGTACGCATAGAAAAAAATATAAATAAATAATTGCAACAGTTACAATTTACTCGGACAAGAATCCACCTCTGAAATTATACTGAAATTATTCGCAGTAGTACTTTTGAGAAAATCCCCTGTTTATATCGTTATTCAGGTGTCCATCCTCACATCAGTTTACCGCCTGTCCTGTCTAATACTCTAGTATACATAGCTTTTTTTGGAGTGTGTTCAAAGTCTAATTTTCGGACGACCATAATTGCCGGTGACCGTGACGCTATTTCTGTTGAAAACCTTTAGAGCGTAGCATTAGCTGGACCAAAGTATGTACAAATTGTAATGCATTGTGTTAGGCATGTTATGTTTAACGACTTCAAACTGAAATTGCAATTTTATACGATTTCTGTCCGGGATCTACTCTTATGCAAAAAGTTGTTGTATAGATTAATCTTTTTAATGCTGCTTTTAGCTTCCGATGCGTTAGCCAAATAAATGTATGAACAAAGTAAGCGGGAACCCCTTGGTAAATGTCAATATAACATATTTTATGAGCAGTATGTGGGGATAAATAGGACATACGCAATTCTCGTTCAAGAAAATTGTCTTTTTAAATTCTCATCAATTGTCATCAAGATGATAATGGTGTTCTTATCAGGATATTCTCTAGAATCAAGTTCACCAAATCTATGATGAAAGCGAACCCATCTTAAGGTGCACTTATATTATGTATGGCTCTCGTTTGGGAAAATGAGTAACACATTTATTTAACATGTGTGTGACTTTCTAAGAAAACTGTACAAGTAATGTTACGATTGCTTTTAATTATATTTTTTGTATTAAATTTTAAACAATCAACAAAGCGATATCAATATTGTGTTGTTTGATGATTAAACATAGGTTTATGTGGACGTGCCTTTGTCCATGGTCTGTTTCTACGCTATTCTGTCATCTGTTACTCTTTAGAAATATTCAAAGATTGAGTACCCCCCTCTCTCTCTGTCTCCCTCTCTCTGTCTCTGTCTCTCTGTCTCTGTCTCTCTGTCTCTCTGTTTCTCTCTCTCTCTCAATTCTACACAATAGAGTAAAACAATGTGAAATACAGGCTAGACCGAAGTTTGAACCCGCATTGTTGCAATGAAGATGTCTAAAAATAACGACAACTAAGGCATACAATGTAGCTTTACATCTATATTCCGTGCCCTTATTCAGACATACTTCATAGAAAACAAAGGCAATTTCAAAATAGCTACGTATTACTAGAAGTTTTATATTAATTTCAGCATCAATGACATTACGTAGCACATGTCTCACAAAGGCTGTCAACATATATAACATCAGAACAAGTCGGGATCACAAAGTACGAACAAGAATAGGTCTTAATTTTGTCCCTGCGGTAATTACCGAACACGAATGAAATTCTTGCAGTTGCAAGAATATTAAATTTGTAGACTTGTGTACTACGGGACCGAACAGAAAAAATGACTTATCTAATTTTGCAGTCTGGTTAGCTGAAAGAGAAACATATTATATGTGCAATATGATAACATCTGTCTGCGTTTCTGCATTATTCAGTATTTGCTCGATTTCTTGGACGTGATACCTACAGAAAACATTTTCTTTGTATAATAATGATAACAAATATACAACATCAAAGCTTAGGCTTACATTTTTATATTTTAGTACGTTTTCTTGCCATTAAGATGTATTTGCCAAAGCTGTGTCTTGTCATCTATATATCATTAATGCAATATTTTTCAAGTATACGTGACAATTTCTTGAATGAATTAACGTAACAGAATCCACTCTTTGAAATAAGCCTTTGCTGTATTTTCTCTTAAATTGAGCAAATCTTGATTTACTGAAAGAAAGGAAGACACATGTCGTGTTTTCAACTCTTGCAGTTCTTATATCATTGCAAATACATGTTAAATAGAACATTAGTTTTCTTTTTTCTTTTGCACATACATGCAGTCTAGCCTTTGCCAGTCCAGTCAACATGTGCTTTATACACACGCAAATGTTCCAATTTGAATTGAAGTTTCTTTTCATTACTGGTGATCATTATCAAGCAGGGTAAATTTTACCTAACGTTAAGATCACTCCATGTTATACTATGGTCATTGAAATACTGCTAAACTAATTTCCGATGTCACGGACCGATAAAGAAACAAACTGTAAAGCAAAGCAAAGCGAAAGCAAAGAAACAACTGTGTACATGTATATCTAAACCATTTTCTTTTTTCAGCCGTAGGCCGTACTTCATAGTATATATTCTGCTGTTCTTTCAGTAGAAGAGCGTTGAAAATATGTGTTAAGGGATACGACGGAAAGGTTTCTCTGGTCCTTATGTGTGTGTGTGTGTATATATATATATATATATATTTGATTATACATAGATGAGGTAAGAGATAAGACACTTCATAGTGCAATACAATGTGCAGTATGAATGAAATTCATTTTCCTGAATCAGCATACATTTACAAAGAGTAATAATTAAATTTCAAACAAGAGACGCATAATCTTTAACTTTCATGTTACGTAAGTGCAAACTCATATCCTTGTATCAGGTAGTGCTACACGATTATGCACTTAGAGCATCTAGTGCTGTCAAAGATTGTGTGTAATTGATCAAAGCATACATTACTTCATTGCAGCCGATCAACAAGTTGATATGCGATTATTTTTACAGTAGCACGTGTCTGGGTTTGTAAAAAGCAGTTTTAGAGCTATCAACGTAGGTGAGTATTTAACGATTTGTGATTATGTGTCTTGACTTGCGGTTTAGCAACAGAGTTCGGAAAAACAACGAGATTTAGTTACGTTCAGACATCCGTCCAATTCCTCAACTTCTTCATCGCTGAACTGATGGTTTCAAAAACCCAGTCCTCCAGAAAAGACAGTTTAAAATTATAGCAATATATAAACCATCTGTAGAATCAAGTAGATAGTTACAGTGAGCAAAACAGTCTTAAACCGCTCCGGTTATTTCAGGAAAAAATCACTTAAGACGCCATCACCAAATCAATATGCAATTAATCAAATAATGTTTTATATGTTACCCTACAGACTCAAAGAAATATATATTGGGAACAAGACCAAATCGAATTTTCTTTTAAATCTAGAATTGTAACGGGCGTCTTCTCGGAAGGAAATGACAAAATAAATTGGTATAAACTAAATATCAAAATACATAAATGTTGTATGCCAATTTGTTTGCTGTGAAAACAACAAAGCACAAACAACGATAGAAAAATCTTCAGTGAACATTTAAGTCTAAGTACATAAGACCAGATTCACACGTTTCAAGTGCTTGAATTAAATATTTGAATTTCATGATCTCAGGATTTCAACTTCACATATTTTTCGATTTCAAATCGACGAAATCACATTTTCATCTTCATTTGCTCACAAAAAGAACTAAATGGATTCACGATTTGAATTTCACGAATTTATAATTACAACTTAATATATTAACGAATTCAAGTTGGCGACAATGTTGTACTATCACATTTCAATATCAATTTTACAATTCTTTGATTAGTAAACTTAAGAAATTAATGCAGCAGAAATACACCTCGAATTTACGTCGATCAAATGCCACAAACAAAAACCTATCAACAGTAAAATCCATAACACACTTATACGAAATAAAAAAAAGTTATACGAAAATAGAACAATTACAATTGCATATTGAGACAAGACTATAAACAATTTAGAACATCAGCTATTTCTACACATTTTTGCTACCAAAACACTGACTAATGGTTCACTTTAAACCACCATTAACAACAAAACGTTTAGAATACTAGTACAGCAACACACTTTGATCTGGAAAAAGACCATATTCTATGTGTTTCATTAAAGATTTATTAGGCTTTACGCAACAATTACGTGACCAGAAATGGTGAATTCGTGAAGAAGAATTCATCAAATTGAAACCTTGAATTGATGAAGCTGAAATCATGAAAAATTCCGGAACTTTGCAGTCATGAAATCATGAATGTGTATGATCTTGTTCTTTCGCATAAATGATACATGTATGTATCAACTTGCACACAATGTTACTCTGTTCTGTTATTTTCGGTATACCCCTAATCCCCTTAATGTAGACAGATTGTATGACGCCATACACAATCTTTGCAATTGTCTTTTTACAGTCTATTCAAATTTCGGAAAGATATCAGAATAAACTTCATCGGTGTTGACTAATAGCTCTCCAGATGGCTATAAGGCGGATATTGGCTGAAAGTGAAACGATTGTATCCTTAAAATGATGTTAAAGCCATTCACATTAATCATACTTAAACTGAAGACATAAATAAGAGAAACTGCCAATTAAACTCAGAAAACTGGTACATTTTCTTAATGTATAGAGGTGTTATCTTAGAAATACGGCCTATTCATTGTATCGGCCTATTAACATTTTATGATGTTATGCCTCAGTTGCATTATATAACAATATCGAATATTATATGTAATGCTCTCGTATTTTATTGCCGTAATGTTAGGACTTGACAGCCGGTTCCTGTGTTAAAATTTTTTTTTTTTTTTTTTTTTTTTAGCAACTGCACGCATGCACACAACTTAAAGTAACTTGGAAAACGTATATATCATATATCACAGGAGATAAGATCGCCTCAGGAAAATTTAATATTGCTTCATGCGTACATTTACATACATCACAGCTTCGGACGCCTCTGCAGAAATTTGGAACGCATCTGGTAGTAGAAATGATTACACCGTCTTATGTCATCATGTCAAAGCCTTACCTTATTAGTCCCCTACCGGTCATATGACCTTGACTTATTCAGATAGGTATGTACTGGTCTGTTGTATTGTACAAAGAGGGTGTGAAGAGCAGTCGTAAATTTACCAAATTTGTTTGTTGTTCATTTAAAACAAAGTATGTGTTTATTTAAGAAAACATGGTTTTTTCCCAGGAAAACAAGTACATTGTCCAATTCGCCTCTTTTACTTGTTTCCTTTATTTAAATCTACCCTGTAGTCTTGAAATGCATTGTTATTATTCTAACACCATGTGGGTTTTTATAAGTTGATACAATAAAGTTTTCTTGTTATCAATACAGTCACGACTCCCAGAACGACACCTCCTTAGAGCATCAACCTCCCAAAAGGACACTCTTTTTAGATAGATAGATTTATTTAAGTATATCACAGATGTACGAACATGGTTAAAACAAATATGATGTATATATATACAGATATTAGATATATACACAAGTTAATAAACCGTTATATGCACATCAATACAAGGATAACACAAAAAAGGGAAAAGTGATTCTCCCTTATTTCCATTGTGGTCCTTGACATTGAGTGCACACCACGGAAAGGCATGATTATTTACTTCAAATGAATTAATGTTTTTACATTTGTATAGAATGACAGACCTATGTTATTACTACATCATTGTATGTATCAGATCAAAGTACTGTATGGCTAAATATTTAAGTTACATGTATATGAGCATCAATCAGTCTTATGAAAATAAAAGCATTAAAAAGTAATATACCAAGTATATCTATCCAAGCATTACGCTAAAAATGCACAGAGGTCATTAAGAATGATAAGACAATCGATACACCCCTGCTAAGCAAAATACTTCTTATCAAATCTCTTCACATTGGGAATACAGAAACAACCACCGTCATTGAAATTAACCTTTTCTTTCCCGTTGTGTCAGTTATATAATGAATCAAAATCTCCAGAAACAACACCTCTCTACAACAAACACATTTATGTGTTCCCAAAGGGCGTTAGCGTCTGGGAAGTTACACTGTATATATAATAAAGCATTTAGCTAGTTCACACTCCTTGAGCATTTAGAAAATTATAGCCAACATTAAAAAAGTTCTTTATTAATCGACGTTAAACAACTCTTAAAGAAATAACGGGTTACTTCGTGTTTAATACCACCTTCCTTTACATACAAATGAAAATGTACGTAAAGAATGATTTGAACAATCTCAAATATATTTTTATGAAATTAAAATTTAATGTAGATTAAAGCTGTTCGTCTCTGAATATGTTGAAAATTGAGTTTCGTCCAAAATGTCTATAAATAAGAATAATCAATAAAGTTATGACATTAAACACTGCTAACGCATTTGAATTTAATCCAGTTCATATTTGTTTCGTAAGTTTTGTTTTTTCATGTCTCAACTGCGAATGAGAAGAACTGCGCATGAGCAGCTTAAATTGTGCATCCTCATCCATTTTACACTTCATGCATTCTTCGTAAGCTGTCTTATTTGATCGAACGAAAGTAATAAAAATGCAATATCTACAGGGCAGGAGATAAGTGTTTTTCTAGCAGGGAAACTTAAATAACTATCCCACATATGCAGAAAAGCAAATTCAAAACGCGAACAAGTCGCTAGATAATTACGTAGCATTTATTTCCAGACTTTCAAATGAATGCCAAAAAGGAAACAGTGTGATAAGAATCAGATACATTTAGAATTGTTTAGCTTCAATACAATACATACAGGCATTAGAGTTCGATAAAAAAGGTCCTATTGTAAAATAAGTTACCTTCCTGTTAATCAAACTTAAAATATGAAGCACTAATGATGAGAAATCCACGTCAATCAATTCATGTGCTTCCAAAGAACAGCAAGAAACGTTTATGTGTATCTTACATTGTGACATATAATGACATATTCCATAAAAGAAAACAACCGCCGACAAATCCGTAATCAATCGTGAAGTAAGCACTAAGTAGCATAATTTGTCACCACACTAACAAGTATTTGCAGGTGTTTTCAGTTTGTTTGTAATTTTTTCGACAACCTTCCGAGACAAAACCCAAATTGTAAGTGAGGATTTATTTCCTGTAGAAAATGCAGAACATTGTTTTATCAATGTAACAAATATACGGAGCAAAGAATCACACTTTTCCACCAAGCGGCCATTCCACCCGTTACTACATACCTTCTATTACGTGATAATGAAGCCCTTTCCGATGTTTGTAACAGAAAGATATTTCGGGCGGTTCAGAATTTTATCAAAAGCACTAATATTTGTTTTATTAAATACCAATAAACGCATGAAATAATTAAATCGTTAAAACAGTCCCAAAATGATGTATTTCATGGACACACAATTCACAAACTCTCTGTATACATATATGTTTATTTTTTTTCTGAAAACTGGAGGCCCCTAACCAACATTCAACTTTATCACTCTACCGAGAAAAAAATCCCAAAAAGCCTGTTTAATTAATCTAAATTGAAACACCAACTACGTAAACGTCTGTCATTTTATTCAAATATTCCATCTTTATATAAGTACATGTATAAATGTTTTGTTTTAAACCTTCACTGAAATATTATCTGTAATATTCTTATCAGGGAAGGGCCAATTACTAATGTTGAAAGAACGTGTGGCCCAACCTATTTGTTATTGTTTGTTGTATATATAGTTCTGCTATATAAACATGTACATCTTTAAAAGCAATAAATTATGTCTAAAGTAAAAGCCCTTAGTATGGTATATGTTTTAAAACAACACCAGAAAAAATATTCATGTCTTTCTCATATTTACATGTTGTTAGATGTTTCAGTTTCTTTACTTTATGTTTCATTAATGTTTAAATAATGTCTGTCTCCAAACTATATAAAATATACTGCAATTATATGTGCACCTTTACTTCCTATCGGTATTCCAACAACATTTCTGTCGACTTTATTACCATGGCTTACATAAATGTTATAGGACTCGAACACTGCAGTTGCAGGACCATAGTATATGACCTCTGCATTTTCCATCTGTGAAATAAGTTTCATTGCACGCTTGAAAACAAAATTTGTGGCAAAATTCTTTTGAATAAAATTTGTTTAAATTAATCCTACATAAAATTATGCAACAAGATTGTTTAGAAAGTAGATAAGTCGTAAGCACGTACTATGTGCTTTGCTTTGTGTTTCCCTTGATAATGTTATAAGACAAAATATTGGCTCTCTTAAGATGTAATTCTAGGAAATCAGAAGACATTGATTGTTTTTTCCTTTGTTGCCAAACCGCTAAACGTTATCAACAAACTAAAGTAGTCACATGTATATCAGTCTTGTAATAGAACTTTGTTTGGTGTTTAAAATAAGTCTTTGAACCTACGCACTGTAATAGAAGATAATAAATTATTCAGGTTATTGCAGTTTTCTTCCCTTGCCAGACATATGTGTGTGATTATAATCGACACAGTCCCGCATACCCACATATGGAGCAAGACCTTAACAGTCTCACAACACCTCTGATTGTACGGATTAAACCTTTAATACAGGTTCTAGAGAACTTGATTATTGCTTACAGAATCATCTCGACATGAAAAATGTGCGGGAAAATAGAGCTTTTCCAAATAGAATACTTTTTATGCCCCCGAAGGGTGATATATTTAAATTGCACCGTCCGTCCGTCCGTCTGTGCGTCCTTACATTTTTTCGTGTCCGGGCTGTAACTTTGTCATGCATTAAAATCTTTTGAAAAAAAAACTTGGCACAAATGTTCAGCGCATCAAGGTTTGTCTGTCCCTACCTCAAAGGTCAAGGTCATACTTGAAGGTAATTGAATCCTCTATATATGCACACATTTGTGTCCAGACTGTAACTTTGTCATGCATTGATTGATTTTAAAATAACTTGGCACAAATGTTCAGCACAACAAGACAATGTTGTGTGCAAGACCCACGTCCCTACCTTTAAAGTCAAGGTCACACTTACATGTAGTGTTTAAAAGTAATGGAATACTGTATGCATGGTAACTCTGTCATGCATGGAAGGATTTTAAAATTACACAATTGTTGAGCACATGGAGCGGACACAGACTGTGAGACATCTCTTTCAGGGCATTTGTCACTTATGAGGGACAGTTCTTGGTTTTACTAAAACCGATGTAAGAAGTAAAATATGACAATTAAAGTCCCAGATGCTGCAATAATCACGATGTAAAACACTTAAATATGCATGATAAACTCGTTTTGACAACGGTTATTAGGTAAAGTACTCTTAAATAGCAAATTAAACCACTGCAGAATGGAAACTATCTGTTAAACATTTTATAGTTACAGTTGAAATATTACAAGAAAACCATGTAAAATACGCTTTTCTTCAATTACTTTACACGCAATGACAATTTAAACTTCTATAATAATAATGCGAGTGTGATATTTACAGTTAACTTCAAACATCTGAATGAAATAAAATCTTATACACGATACGCTCATTAAGGCATTCGGTACTGGTAACTGAAGGAACAAGGAATCGTCAAAAATATGAATACATCATAACGAGTGTAGAATTCGTAAGCTTCAAGTTTCAAGACACAGACAATCCTCAACAGCGCTAGAAAGAACATTGATAGAAAATTTATATCATTTTACCAGTTCCACAGCGTTCACTTGAAAAAGTCTAAGTCTGTCATATTCTTTTGCCATCAACTATATTATCTGTCAAACCGCAGAATCATTAAATATCAGATCATTTTCTATATCAATAACGGATATTTTGACATTTATAACTGTGAAGTATTTATAGATTTATCTTTTTAAAACACGTTATAGTTTTGTTTATTTAAGTTATGAGTATCATGAGTTCTTTTTATACGACTTAAGCTTTATCAATAATTTAATATGTAGGCTACACTTGTTAAGCGCTATCTTTACATATACCAAATTTCTTTACTGAAAGAGTTTCATACTCCGTTTTCATTCAGCCAAAAACGGGGCTATTGTATATAAATACTTATCATAATCAAATCGTAATGTTTGAAATGAAAGTGATAATGGCGGGGCTTCGTTTACTAAAGAATCAATTGCTGGATATTCCTGTATAAAAGTGTATTTACATTGGATTAAACAAGCTGGCCATGATGGTCAATTATTGAATTACTGAATTACCTAATGAAAACATAAGTTGTAAATGGGAGTCAGTTTTTGCTAAGAAAGTCACTGGTTACTAAATAAAGTATATAGTTGTCACCAGTTTCCAGTTGCTGTGAATGATTAATAAGAAAAGAACTTGTCACAAGGGAAAGTCAATGATTGGTCTACTAGACAATGTTACACATCAAATATCTAAGCTCTAGACATTGTGGTGTTGGAGATAATGGTTTTGAAAGGTCTTCCTATGTTATACAATTATAGACTAATGTTGAGGTCAATATACTTTTGCGGACCTATTTAAAAGTGAAATCTTTTTTTAGGATTCGCAAAACAATCTATTGGCATGAATATTTGTCTAAAATATCTATACCGTAATATCTTATAACATATAGTGAAATTATGCGATTTTTCGAAAATATAACAAAATGGCGTCTTGAAATCCGCGCAAGTCAACACGTTACTTTCTAGTACACATACATTTGCGGACCCGGCACGTGATCGCTATCTGCCAATCATAATTAAGAATGTATGATAGGTGTAAAACAATTGACCCCCGGATGAGGCTAATAATTACCCTTAGGGCACGTTTTGTTCAAACCGTAAAAAGGGCTATGAGACAATGATTCATACTAATTATCTAAGATCTAAGCCTTGTGGTATTGGAGAAGTATACTTTATTTCTATATACATGTACACACAAAAATATAAGTCTATATGAAAAACATTTACCCCCTTGGTGTTGTCAATTGTGTTCTGGGCTTTTTTTTTGCGAAGAAGATATTAAAAACTATTTCAGCTCTTGTGGGCATGATGTTTAGTAAGCCGGAATCATTAAAAAATAAGAGAATTCAATGCTATGATGCTTCAGTTCAGTGGTTTACTAGTACAAGAAGAATCAACTGTGGACGACGGCCGGGCGACGTAACACATGCAACGGGCGACAGACATATTCTTAATCACATAATCGTAAGATAAGTCTAAAATTTGTACCGGAGCGTGAAAATGTCCAAGTAATTCACATGAATTAAAGAAAAAACACCAATCAGTCTAAAAGTTGTCTTTTGGTTTAAAAGAAATAAGTTTAATGTAAGACATAGCTGTCGTGATGATTCATTTCTAAACCTAAGTTGTTAAAAGGGACGGATATTACATCTATACTCAGCTATTGCATGTGCGGTAGTAAAACGGAATACCAGGAAGCAGCTTTGCTTTTTTAAATTGATTTATTCAGATCAATTTACTGAATAGAATATCTTCGGCATATTAGATTTTTTGATGCATCACTCAAAGCCATAGATTATCTTTAATCAATTAACATGCAAATACAATGTATACTGATTACTTCATGGGCAAATGCATGCAAGCGAAGCGATAAATCAACATTTGAGTACGGCTCAGTCATTCACTTGATTAGTATCCCTTCATCAGATGTAACATTATACTGAATGTACATACAATAAAATATTTTCGTGGAAAGGAGAGACTAATAATTTCATGCTTTGAGAATTTCTACTGCTGAGTGGTGACACTCTGGGTAATACATTATTTGCATAAAGAGAGAGCAACCTTATGTACCAAGGATTTGAGTTTATGTTTCATATTTACTTTTCTTGTTCCCTTAATGGTTATCAAAATGATATACTTATAAAGGGAAATCATACAATGTATTTGAATTGTGAAAAGGTATCGGGTAGAAACATGTATATATTTTTTACGGTACAAACTGGGTTTTCTCTGCTTTATGCCCCTTGCTGCGAAAACGTCGCGGAGACGGAACTCGGTCAAGCCAGGAACGTTGCTATTGTATATATCAATTGGCCAAATAAAAGGATCAGCTTGATAGTTAGACAAAAGTCATGCTGTGAAATCAGTTAAAATCTGACCAATGTTTCCCGTGGAAACAATTTATAAACGTAATTTATAAACGTAATTTATAGATATCTATACCGGCCTCGCCATCTTGTGTCCAATTTAGTAGAGGATAGCATAAGAATAAAACTTCTTTAAATTCCTTATAGGGAAAATGACAATGTCTTTGACTTAACACATTCGGTTAAATGCTCATGGTACAGGTTCAACACAGGAACATTTGTGAAAATAATTTGAACATTGGGGTGGTAGTTTCTGACGAAAATGTTTGTCCTATGTGATTGTTTTGAAAACATATCTTTCATAAGGTGGAGGCAATTTCAAACCCTTTGTCATAACATTTTGTACATGTAGACTTTTCAACATGTGGGTTAAGCAGCCAGAATTGTTCATACAATGAAATCAGTTGATCAACGTTTGCAGATAAGTTGTCAAGGGACATTACCATAGAGGTTTTTGGAAGGAGAAGCACTTAAAGTAACATGGGCGGAAGGACCCTGACCGTTGAAAAAAAAACTCACAGCGAGCACTGCATTGGAGCGTTCGTGACAGCAGTTAAGTTTAAAATATTTGATCTTTCTGGTACCGATACATGTTTGTAAGTACCGACACTGGTTATTCATATAAAAGGAAACGACAATGATTCACTGAGCTTTCTCCACTTCCATAAGATTTAGAAAGATAACGTTTCTAATCAAAGAAATGACTGTAAGAAATAATTATGTTGCAAATAAACTGTATACAAAGCTCACAAAATAATTATACTTAAGATATGCTTAATATAAGTTTTATAATGAAGAGTTTGACATTTGAAGTATTACATCCATTATATAAATTACCAGAAACAATATAGTTTTCAATCTTTTTCTTAACTTAAATTATCATTTATGACATTGACATTTTTTCAATATATGATCTTTGTGTTTAACACGAATACATGTGAAATTCTAAATCGTTGTCGTCCCCAGCGGAGTTACACCAAATTCCATTTTAAAGTTTTAGTAAACAAAAGGATTAACGGTATTCAAATAAATTACTGTGATTAATTTCAAGACGAAAACAGTTTTTCAATCCATTATTTTAATTCTCATTTTCTTTTGCGTGAACATGGTGCTAGGAAAATCATTTACGAACTGACAAACGAATGCCAACGAAGAATAAATTCAACTACATGATATATCTCCGACATAAGAATTAATCAGTCTCTCGCTTTTTTTAGAAAATTATGCAATGTGACTTTATACAGAACGTGACAGTGTACTTGATGCACCAGAAATAAACTGTATTTCTCAATGTATTTATCATTTGTTGTTTTGATATATTCCAATGCAGCCCTTGGGCACTTGGTATTAAGTCATTTACATTAAGAAACTGCAACTGAATCTAATGTTTTTAGAATATGATTTCATGTTTGATTAAACAACTCATTTGTTTTTGCTTAACGTAGATAAGATCAATAGCGTTAAAGAGCGAGGAAATTGAATTGCATTGGAGAACTGTTTCATGTCAATACCATTGTTATGTTGCAAACCTAAAATATTTATCCGTCAATGATAATTTTGCATGACTCCGCGGCAGTCAAACAAAAAACGTTTTGTCGTTCTAAATCAATTATACACACCCGAATGCTGATAATGTATATTGTTGTACGAACGGTTATAATAAATTCTAAACGATGAAAAAAAAAACAAAAATAATATAAAAAAGGGAATGCCACGTACCAAAAACGCAGCCTCCCCAAAACGAACCCCCCCCCCAAAAACCCCCCCCAAAAAAAAAAACCCCCCCCCCCCCCCCCAAAAAACAAAAAACAAAAAAAACACCCCACCAAAAAAAACCCCCCAAACACCCCACCACCCCCCCCCCACCACCCCCCCCCACACCCCCCCCCCCCCCCCCCCCCCCCCCCCCCCCCCCCCCCGCATCAAAGCCACGGGACCGAACATAAAGGAACACAGGGCCCCCTTAAAAACCCCCCGTCCCTAAACCGTAGTGCCACCCACTCATCCCCCCCCCTTCCAAACGATGAAGACTCATATGTATATGTTGACTGCATGAAACAACATCAATATTCGTCAAATATATGTGCAGAAAATGATACCATGCTAAAGTGTGTGAAAAATGAAGGTCACGGTACAGCAGGT
This sequence comes from Saxidomus purpurata, assembly GCA_022818135.1. Classification (NCBI taxonomy): domain Eukaryota; kingdom Metazoa; phylum Mollusca; class Bivalvia; order Venerida; family Veneridae; genus Saxidomus; species Saxidomus purpurata. The sequence goes on from JAFMSR010000013.1 coordinate 33,117,189, forward strand.
ACACATGAACACGTTTAGTTTTACATTGTACCTAACATTAAGAGGATACATGCAGGAGCTTTCCTCTCAATGTTTCTTTAACGATCTTGTGATTGATAAGCACTGCCGTCGAGTGATGGTTTGTTTTGGGGAGGCTGCGTTTTTGGTACGTGGCATTCCCTGTTTGATATTATTTTTGTTTTTTTGACCCCACTGAGGATCACATACAATGATAACACACTTGCAATCCCGAAATATTCATGACATAACTTTCCCCATTGATGTCGTCTGCTTGTTTCAAAAAGGAACTCCCATAAGTGAAATCGAAATGACAACAGACAGCATACTGCTAGTGCTGCATATTATTTGCGTTTATATTGCGTGGAGAGTTTGTACACCTATATCAAGTAATTATTTTATGTTTAAGTGATATTTCCTCTTTTAAGGTTTATAATGTTTTTGTTCAGGACAAATGCAAAAAAATATATCTTAAATAGAATCATAGATATTTCTATAAAAGTTAGTTGTGTTCAAGCCTCTTTCTATCATTTCACACATTAAGGGTAAAACAAGAAAAACACAACGTGGAAATGTATTAAGTTAATCGATGCAAAAAGTGTTTGTTTGTATCAAACACCACTCGTGCAGAGACAAAAGCGTTAAGTGTACCGCTCTATCATGTAGATAGTACCATTGTCAATGTTCAATGTAACCATTTTACGTGGAATAGATAAAAATATATTGCACATGTCGCTATTGTTTACTATTCACTCAATCATTGAAAACAGTCATTTGATCGCACAACAGAAAAAAACCAGTCTAATCTTAGATAATAGCAGGCAAACAAAGGTATGAATAAGAAGTAAATGAATTATACTGAAATATTTATGCCAGACAATTACTAGATGAATTCCAAAAATGGAACCAGCCAGACAAGAATCAGACAGCTGACATTTAACTTTATTCAGCAGACAATTCTTACCTCATAAGTTTGTATTAAAGTTCTCGATAACAACAACAAAGAACCATTATACAGTAAGTGTGCACTATTTGTTTGGTTTTCATAGTGTTTATTAAAACATACAAGGAAAACAGGATTTTCCACAACAAGTAATACATATTCCGCCCTTCAGTTCTTCCTGCTACGTGTAATACAAAATATATCACTAACTCAACTACGATTTAAAAAATCTGAAGAAAAAAGTCGTTTGCACCAGATACCATTCTAGAAAAAGGCATCTTTCCAGCTGAGTTCATTTTCATCAAATAAAGCTAAATGTTTTAAGCGACGTGATGTCACCAATTTATTTTTGAAGTTGACTAGCGAACAAAACCTTTAAGAACATAATATCACAATGGCGTTATACGTTTACAAGGATGTGTGCTACATTGAAACCAGTTCATCAGGAATGCCAAGTATTCTTGCTACAAGGCATTCTTAGCATACGTAAATGTCGATACCTGCATTAGTCAGTTGATTTATTTTCATGTATTTTATCTTCATTAGAAGCCTATTTGTCTCCGCTTTGAGAATCTTAAGAAAGAAAATTGATTTACGTATGATTTCCTCATGAATTTGCAAATGCACTTGCATTTTACTAAGCCAAATTCCCATAACCATACTACATGTAGTTTAAAAAAAGTTAGTTTCAAAATATAAATGTTATATATCTTAGGTAAAATAAACTATGCATTTGAACTCAACCTTGTCACAAATTTACGAATATATTAGACTTACTCCTTAGTAAAACTATTTCCTACAGATTAAATAAGCAATATAAATAGTTCATTCCAACTACTGATAGTAGACAATACTACCCAGCTTAAGAAAAGAAAGTCATGGAAAAGATATGTCATTTGAATGACCTTCATAGCGTTCCAAGGAAATAAATCTGATATATTTCGTTTACAGAAAACTGTCTTCAAAACCCACAAAATAATTAAATCGAGATAAGTCTCTATAGCTTTTTAAGAATAGACCTTAGCATTTGAAACCATACAACGTTAACATTTATTACGAAAGAGCTATCAAATTTAGGTATTAATTATAACACAGACACAATCGTGTGAAATGTCCAGTTGTGACGTGACGACAGCTTAATTGCCGGAAACCTTATTATAGCTCTAAAAGATTGAAAATCGAAGAACATCTACCAATCTTTAACAGTTACATTCACCGTTTAATGTTGTTTCTTCCTATTCAATCTTTTTACACATTATTATGTTGCAGAAAAATGTAAATTAGTTCACTGACAAATGCATGAATCAAACATTAATTCAATCTTTTTCCACAATATTATGTTTCAGAAAATGTAAGTTAGTTAACTGGCAAGTGCATGCATCAAACATTAATTCAATCTGTTTTCACATTATTATATCTTAGTAAAATATAAGTTAGTTCACTAGCAAATGCATGCATTAAACATAAGTTTAACAAAATGATACGAATGGGTCGATTGGAATTAAAACTATTTCTGATTTACGTAAAATTCTGGTCTGAGTAAAGATTACCCTTTAGGCTAGTGTACTTTGACTAAAAGTAATAAACTTATTCTTCCTGGAATCGGGAGATTAATCATTGCTTGTTTTGCAGCAAGTTGTTATTCCTGATAATTAATTACTCGACTACAAAGATCAGTTATCTGACTCTATTGTGTCTGGAATTTGTATTGATATTAAATTGAACCTTCCTAGTTTTCTTTTGCATATATACAATGTAACACGTGATAGTTCAGAACAGTACATGTTACATTGCAAGGGTCCAGACGCAGTAGATTCAGATAAATTTATAGCAGTACAAATACTTAATATACAAATACAAACCATTAAATATCTATTTTGTATAATATAATTATTCTTAATTATCTTTTGAAATATCCCATCAGTCCGAGAAACGGAGCGACACAGTGGAAATACTTTGATGCTATCTCTATATATACAATGTAGTTTATTTCATTCATTAAATCAATCTTTTGTTAAAATGTTTCTTTGAACTGTTTGCAATTGTATGATATCAACAATGTATTCACAACAAAAATTCCCTCTGATTCCTACAGACATAAATTAATGTATCCAAAGTTTCCTTAATCGATGTAGTATGTCAGCTCGTATCATGAATAATCACAAACATTACATTGAGACCAATGTAAAAGTACGTTACTGGACAGGTGTATATTGTTAGGCCATTCATCCCGTCAGAACTTGAATTATGTTTTGTACATGTACATTGATTTGATCATTTACAGCCACGGTACCAGTTGCAGCTCCGCACACGTTTTCCTACCCCAAAACCCATGACAGTGTTTATACCCGGTCTCAATCGAAAGGTCAATGTCCCATCTACATGTTTACCTATATGCTCCACCAAGATTCTCTTGTATTTAAAGGTCATTCTTGATTATATTTGGTCATCTACTAAATTGAATTTCAGCTCCTCATGTTATGATTATCCGCTTCCGGTCTGCTCGTTTAATTCCGTAAGCACGTACCGCCACGGATATAGACGATTCTGAGTTCCGGACTTAATCGAGTTAAGCGGAGCGTCTCTCCTGATGTCATTTTCACCTGTTCTAAGACTATATAAACCACCGAATTTGGTCATTTCTCTTTATCAATCGTCTCCACCCAAAATACAATAACAGAACGCTGATTCAATACCTAGAAACGTCTCCACATATTAATAAAATAAATTACCCATGTCAAAAAAGAGGAAAACTGGAGAGGTACAAGTCTTTTATGTAGATTTTACTATTGATTACAAGATCGACTGGAGAGTTTCCCTATAGATCCAGTTCCTATATATAACAGCTTGTATTCGTGGCTCTAAATTGCATCCCTGTTCGATCCTTTATATATTTATGACATTGTACTATATGTTGTAGTAAATGTATTGGAAATGATATGAACCAGAAAATAAAGATAATTGACTGGATCAACGTCTCATTCTTGCTTATACTAGATATTCCTTCATTGTGATCAACCTAGTGTTCGAACCCAAATATAACAACCGTTCTAGAGCATCTTGGCAGGGGTGCCGCAGAACAATATTGCAAGTAATTAAAATTTAATATTCATCTTTGTATGAAAAAATCACATTAGCCACAGAACAGTATGGAATTAACTCTGCTGTCAAATAATTACATCTATTATCCATTATAATGATATTATGCCTCGGAACATAACACATACTCGATATGTAAAATGTAGATTCGTGGCAATCCCCTCATTTCCCTAGTCACCAGACTCAGTTTAATATACGATTAGTTTGAGAACTGGCATTTACGGCAAATATTTATTATATATGGTATCTATTTATTATATATGGTATCTATTTATTATATATGGTATCTATTTATTATATATGGTATCTATTCGGAGCTCCTTTACACTATTGTTGATATTGAAACCGTTTTTGGATGATAATTTAAAAAGGTATTAGTCTGCTAAGGCCACTTGGGAAATTTTTCTTTGCTTATTTTCACGTCCTTTAGACAGTTTAATAATCTCAACTTGTAAATGAAAATAGAAAATAGTGAATGATTGAAATATAGCTTAATTAAGTCGGCGAGGAATAAAGCGCAAACGTTATCTTTATCACAGTCTATAGTTTCGCGTACTTTTGTTGTTGATAAAGTATATCATTTCATTTACTATCTTTCGCTTTGTCAATCTAAATCAATTTTCCTTTATTACATAATGCTACGTTGTAGTATGAACATTTTTGAAGCTGAATTCCTTTTTACCGGATAAAATTATTTTTTCTTTTCTTTTCTATCTAGAAGATTTAATCCCAGAAAAGATGTGATTTGATGCCACATGGGAAATTCAAATTTCCTGCTTGTGTCAACTGACTAAAAACACCTCCACTGACCTAGCTCCAAGGCTCAATGAAATTTAAAAAGCACAGATGTAACTATTGCAAGAGAATATTTAATTCACTCGATAAAAAATCCAAACACGTAAGTGATTAGTGTCTTATTGCTTTAAGAAATGGTTTGGTTTCTTCTGATTTAGAAAGTTATTTATGCAGTTTTAAGAACATATAGTTTTGATAAAAAGTACCAACATTTTTCATGATCAAAAATATTTTGAAGTGTTAATCGAACAAATACTAGCTGAACTTAACGCTATGCCGACATGATATATGGCTTCAACTGACAATAAATTTAAAACGGTCGACTAGACCTAGGCATTCTGTTAGACCTTCAGTAGATCTGTATTGTGGGTGCGTATGTATTCATTGTCCTGAAATTTCACGGATTTGTATGGATTTTTTTAACAAAAAATGGTAATGCTGCACGATTTTCGTCGGGTTCTGCAATAAATTCGTGAATCGTTGCCCCACAAGCAATGCTTTCACAGTCTTCACTTCGAGAATACATACATTTATATAAAAGAATAGAAGAGGCAAAAAAGTTATTCAGATGAAAACGCTTAATCAAAGAAAGACACAGACAGTCGGATAGGCAATCAATAAAATTATTTGTCACCTCACCCAGTTTCATCACGTTCCAAGGAAATGAAACAAATATTATATTTGGTTGCCAATAAACCGTCTGTCAAGCCAAAACGTTTCAAATTTTAGATAACTATTTTTTTATGTTTAATAATGAGAAGAATTAATACATTTCAATCAATTAATTGTTCTTATTTAGTGCATAACATTATATCACTTTTACCTATCAAATATTAAACCACATAATTTCGATGCTGAAAAAATGATTCTTACTTCAGAATTGCCGGTAAACCTAGCATCTAAACTATATTGAACAGACTAATACATGGCGTATATATTTGGACGAAACGATAATTGAAAATATCAGACGCAATTACGATGGTAATTCCACCATCTTAATTTCAGTAATATGTGGGCTAAGCGCAGGATTGTCATATTACTATCTAAGTCTGTCTTTTCATTTCTAAATATAGAAACCTGTATCAGAACACGTGTTATTCATCTTTGTATAGTGTGGAAGGAAATTCATATATAAATTCACGTTGGGCGCTCAACGCCAGGGTTAGATGACAAATACAAATTGAGTACTTCTACATTTATAGCTACATTACCATTGTAACAGAAAATGTATGTTCTAATATAAATTGGTTTAAAGTCTGATACGTCCACAGATAGTATCAATATGCAGCTGAACGCCCTAAGACCTAAACCTGACACGCCTGATATTAAAAAAAAGATAAATTAGAGTAAAGAAAGTGAGGTAAGTTAAAACATCATCCTCTAGCTTACCAAAAGGATATTCTACAATGACATAGTACATGAAACATAAGCTGCCATTAAGAGTCAATATTATGTTATATTTTAACGTCGTTTGCTTGTTGTTTATATACTTAAGATAGAAGGGGTGTAATTAGTAGATCTAGTTCCCGTTTTTATGACCATTTGGAATAGTTTGGATTTTATAGTTGTACACATCTATTACTTTGGCGCAGTGGTACACAATGTAGAACGTCTGGTTTGAGATCAAGAGGTCTTAGGTTCAATCCCCACAGGAGCAAAAGTTTTGTTATTATTTGTATTTTTTTCTCTTTCAGTATTAAGTTGAAATACATGTACATGAAAATTTATGTCATTTTGAAACATATGAGACTTTGTGTGATATGTCTCGGTAAATTACTTGAAAATATGAAAGATGCCTTTGATAATTTTTAAAATTTAAATATCTCAAAGTTACCTGGTAAGACATTCTAAGTTTTCTGTATATAGTAGTTCATATGTTACTTATATAAGTCCCATAATCAGTTGTGATGCCTCTACTCCGAATGTGTGGCTTTACTCTTGTAATTCTTTGTGTGTGATATGTCGCAGTAAATTAGTTAAACTCTATATTCTATTTCTTTGCATTTTTGCATATTTTTGTTATCCACGTTAAATTTTTACAATTTTAATACAATCATGTTTAATGTTTGTTATTTTACCTTGCCTGCAATCTTTTTTGGAACCTAGAACAAAATTAAGTATTTATAAATACTTGCAATCAACTATTTTTACTGTATAGGGTATTTGATAAGTGGGGGTAGGGCAACAAAAAACTAAATTTGTTTTGAATTAAGTGGTAAAATGTCTTAACATTTTGCACACTAGTCAGTTAACAGGTATAGATGACGAAAATATTAAGAATAATACTTTTTGGAATAGTTTCAGTTACACCCCAATACCTTAAAGCCAAAAGTAGCTTTAAGATACATGCATGTACTCATGGTTGTTACTAAATATTAATCAATTACAAAGGAGTATTCTCAGGGTAGCCGTTTGAGCAGCTTTCACACTCAAATAAAAACCTCAATTGTATCAAAACATTCGTGTGAAATATATAATTTTAGATTATCTTGTACTGTTCTTACACGTACCTCGAGAATGGTAAATTTTAAACATGAACTTATTATTCTGCTAACCATGTCTCTTGGCTTTTTAACAACTATAATTAACTGTAACGTTAACAAAATCTTTATCATCAAATGTGCAATTAAATTGCATATTCATTTACATGAATCTTCTTACAAGGAAATTCAACTGATTTTCAGATGTTTACTTGAAAGAAAACCACGCGGAAGTGCTACTTTATATTATGCAGTTTATGACTACGATATCAGTACGTAAGTAACCCTTTCTGAGATTCCAAGAACCATCTATTGCCGCTTTAAGAAATGTAAATGGTGCTTACTTTTATTTCTTAACAGCTCATCGAATTAACCAAAACACGCACTTGAATGAAAGTAACATAAAATGTTATACAATAAGCGTTGAACCGATGCTGAAAGCAAAACCAGACTGATGGCAAACTGTGGTATTAAGCGAAATGCACATTTACAATCACAAGACTATATTACAATGTAAGTGTAAATGACCAAACTGCTTATAAGATAACATTATCAAGTTTTGATTTAATACAAGTTAAATTACAGTGACAGTAGCCAATATTTGCGTATTCATACACGTTATTTTACAGACTTATTTGATTATCGACACAGAAGACGCACACATACTTGCAACACACCATAAGCTGTTAATAACTCTGATTTTAAGACTATACTAAATTAAGATTTGACTTTAATTAAACGTTCAACGGGCGGTTGATCGGTTTATTTCTTTTATCACTTAGATTGTTATTGTGGCGCGCGACCCTGGATTTTCTCCTTGGGTGAACTTGCGAAGACTACTGAAAGGCGCAGGTTTAAGAAACAGATACGGATACAAGAGTATCCGGGTAACAGACCCTAGCTTTTTCTCGAATAGACCCCTTGGTTCTTTTACATGCCCGATGTATAACACCGATACACGTGAGACTACCTCTGTGTTCCTAACCAGTTCATCTCTAAATGGGTGGGAAACACTCAATATTGGTTTGGAAATGTTCGGTGCCGCGTCCTGAATTCGAACCAGAGACCTTCGGATTGGTACTGTAGAGCGTTAACCTCTCGGTTGTAGTTAGCGTGAGCATAAAATGTATTGAATGTGTTTTGCATCTACGCTTTATTACTTAAATATGTTATGGTAATTCCATACACTTTTTTGTCCTTTCTGTTTGTAACGAAAACATGTAAAATATTGGAAACGGCTCAAAAAATCTGTGTTTACATTGCTGTTCGTATATGGAATGTAGTGTGTGCAAATGTATTCGTTACGTAACAAAACCGTTATGCATGTATCCTGAAAATGGCTACAGAAAACATGACAAGCTCCACATTAATGATGCATTACATTTCTTAGAAGCAAAAATGTGTTTTTTTCTGTATCTTTGTTACAGTGACGTTTTGGGGAAATAAAACAAGTGTTAGCCAACAGACACAGTGTCTGCTTAGACATATTATAAGTGCAATTCAATATTATCAATCTGCGTTTCTTTTTGACGTTTGTCTCAGCTGTGATTAAAATTGAACAAATCTTAATTTCCTGAAAGTCAGCACGACAACTTCCGCTGAAACATGTTGTATTCAACCCTCACAATGCTTATATCAGTGCAACTTGCATAGAACATTATCATTATTATGAAACTTAATGTCGGTAGACCGCCATAATTGATTTTATCTGGATCGCAACTTGTACCAGATACCCGTACAAATATGCCAGAGTTATAATTCAGTCAATTTCAGTAGTTGGTATTATTAATTAAAAGGGGGAAACTTGAAATCATCCTAAAGATAAATCCGTATACTCTATGGGCATTGTTAAACTACTGATATTACCGAACTACGAGGACAGATATATTCCGAAATATGTCCCTTTTCTGAACTTTTTCTTGTTTAAAGGGACATACCCTTTAACTGATGTCGAACTAAATACATTTTGTAACCCCCAAAACATAAATAATAGAATCTTTGGCAGTAGTATAACTTGACCAAAAAGTTTTAGCTCTGCATTCCCAGTCTTTATCGATAAAATCAGCGGTTAAAAATATACTGCGGTACCGTAAACCATTCAATAATCTATGTAGAGTTGTTGTTGTACAATTAATGGGTGGATGCGATTTATTACAGAACGCCTCTATATTAATTAATTTTTGTAAAATGAGGCATTTTTCTTCTTTGCAATTGTATATATTTATCATTTTACGTTCATTGAACAAATAATCTATGTTTCGAGAATATAATCTGCTAGATGTAGGGAATTCCTCTTTAACTTCCACTTTTCCTGCTGGTGAAGGTCATTCAGTAGCTGATCGCTAATAAAAGTTTTCATTGGTTTGCTAATAAATTGAAAGGAGTACAATGGAAAGGTTTTACGGCTTTGTACACACCTTTGAAATGAAATTTCCCGAAAATATATACAAATGACGTCCATCACCGAAAGAAAACGTCAAAACTACCCACAATATACACTGAATAATATGTTATTACGTATACAACTTGGGAGGTTTGGAAAAACCGGTCTAACTTTTACTCTGTATTTACACAGCCATTTCGGCTCATTTTTAAGCAGCATGAGCCAGGTAATTTCAAGCAACAGACTAAGAATTTGTTTGGTTTCTCGGGCGCTTTGACCAGATTTTTTCAAAATATTCCTACGATTTCCCAATTCTAGAACACAACATATTATACCGTTTCAAATGACATTTTCTGTGGACTTCATAGTACAATATAATGCGCAGTATGAATGAAACTTCTTTTACTGTGTGACCTAGAACTGATTCAACTGAATCAACATTAACAAACAATCAAGTCATTAAGCTTTAGACAAGACACGCATTATAGTCTTTCACTTTCAGGTTTCAACATCAGACGCTGCAAGTGCGAAATCAGATCGTTGTATAAAGTGGAACTACACGATTTTGCACTTACAGAATCAAGTGCTGTCAAATACAAAACTGTATTGTGTGCAATTAATTAAAAAATATATTGATTCATTTGCAGCCGATCAACAAGTTGATATGCGATTATATTTACAATAGCACGTGTCTGACCTTGCAAAATGTATGAATGACAAAGAACAAAATGTATTATTAGAGATATCAACCGTGTTGAGTTTGGTAGGACTTGTTTTCGCTGATTATGTATTTTGCCTCGAGGATAAGCAGCATAGTTTAAAAGAACGAGATTTAGTGAGGTTCAGGCTTCCCTTCAATCCCTCATCTTTTTTCTAGCTGAACTAATTATTTAAAAAACTCGATCCTCCCTGCAGAAAAGAAAAGAACCGTATTACATGTAATACCTTTGTTGACACCATATGTAGAATCTAAAATTGTAGATAGTTACAGTGAATAAAACAGTTTTAAAACGCAGCGGTATCTTTCAGGAAGAAATCACCAAACAAGATATCATCAAGAAATATATGCAATATATCAAATATATGTTCTGCTATAGCCTCAACAAAATACAATGTAAAGTGGGAACATTTACAAATACTGGAAATTGATATCAAGACTTATTATGAACACATTCAACACTCATGAAATAAGATAGTGAGTAATTGAATTTAGAAAATACCAAATCATATAAACACACTAATTAAAGATTATTCAATAATGGGAACATTACATTTTATGATTACAAATCTGTACATCAAGACTAATCATGAACTCCTTCAAAATTCGTGAAATGAAATAGTTAAGATTCAATTCAGAAATTAAGACACTAATTAAAGTTAATATAACAAAATACAGTTAAAACAATAATTGTTTGCGAGACTGATTAACAATGTTGTTAGCGGTAGTATGAATGAAGTTAGCGGTGTAGTGCTACTTTATTCAATAGTTATGAACATATCAAGGGAGTACATTCGTTTCTTATCGTTTTTATCGTGTCTGCATTCTTCTTTACCATGAAAGCTTTATACTAGGTTATACCATATAGTCACGTGACAAGAAACGGTGAATTCATGCTGTTGAATTTATGACTTCGTGAACTGATCAAATTGAAACATTTAATAAAAGAAGTTGAAGTTATGATCGCGAATGTGAATGATTCTGGTCTTTTCCATAAATAATAATTATATTAAGTTGGACATACTGTTACTTTATTCTGTTGTTTTCCGTTTTCCTATTTATGTAGACATATTGCATGTTGCTGTATTGCTGTATACGATCTTTGTTATTGCTTTATTTTCAGATCTCGCTTTTCGGAATAAGATTGCAATAAACAACATCGGTTTCGACTAATAGTTCTCCAGATGGCTATAAGGCGGAATATTGGCTGAAAATTAACGAACGATAATATCTTTAAAGGATGATAAAACCATTCCCATCAATCATACTGCAGACATAAATAAGAGAAAGTGCCAATTAAACTAAGAAAATTGATTAATATTTCTTTCCGTGTTCTAATGTGTTATCCTGGAAAGATATGCTTGTCATACGTTATGAATTATGTTAAATCAAATGTTTACACCTAGATCTTTATATTTTCCTTAGTTGAACATATATAATATGAAAATATCTAGACGCTTAGTTCAGTGTTTGAAATGATCATATACATAGTGTTATTTATAGTTACATTTGTTTTATTTATCCAAAAATATAAAATGCCACACAACTTTAAAATTTTTAAAGTGGTTATGGAAAAACATAGTCCTACATACTCTAGCACAAACATACCGGTCTGCTATATTGTACCAACAGGATGTGGAGAGGAACTTAATTTACCAAATGTGTTTACTGTTCTTATAACGATGACCGTGTGTTTCTTTCAGAAAACATATTTTTGTTTCGTGAAACAAGTATGTTATCCTAATCGCCTCTTACCATTTTCCTTCATTTTACTGTACAATACATTGTAGGCTCGAAATGCATTAGTATTGTTTTAACACCATATGGGTAAAATTTATTAGGTCATAAAATTAAATTTTCTCTTTCAAATATATCATTTAGCATTTAGTTAGTGATCGCTTTTTGTGTATTTGGAAAAATATGGTTAACGTTAAGAAAAGTTTTAAATTATATAATATCGTTTAAAATAATGGCAAATGCCAAACAAACACTTCATTTGTGGAAATGCACATGGAGAATGACTAAAACAATCTCAAATATCACTATTAACATTAAAGCTGCTCGTCCAATTCAGTCTTAGAAAGCATCTTGATGTCTATAAACAAAACGAAGACACCTATGTTAACTATTATAACATTTAACGTTTCAAACGCTTCTTAGTTATCCAATTTCAAAGTATTTTAAGTAGAAATTTGCGTTTTTCTTAAATTTTGTTTTAATGTGTTATTGTTAGGCTCTCAGCTTCAATTGTGCATCCTCAGCAATTTTACACTTCATGCATTCTTCGTAGTAATCTGTCTTATTTGATCGAACGAAAGTAATAGAAATGCAATATTTACAGAGATAAATGGACAGTGATGCATAGATAAGTGTCTTTCCAGCAGAGAAACGCAAATAACTATCCAACAGCTGCGGAAAGGAAAATACAAAACGCGAACAAGACCAGTCTCTAGATAATTACGTAGCATTTATTTCCAGACTTTCAGATGAATACCTAAAAGGAAACAGTTTGATAGGAATCATGAATTATATATTTAGCAATATTAAGCATTGCTCATCTTCGATACAACGCGTACAGGCAATGGCTTAAATCCCACATGTTCGATAAGAATAATTGACAACGAAAAAGTAACCAGTGCTTCGCTATTAGACGATCCAGAGATATGTAACACACAGTTCTGAATTTTTATTATACGTTTGGCGAAATTTATGGCAGCCTTCACCTTTATTCAATTAGATATCTAGTCGTTTACAAACCTTATTTAACCGCATACGTTGTTATGTCAGACTCTGTATCATGTACATGTAGAACGGGGAACATCTTCATTTAAATAAAAATAACACACTTTATTTAAATATCGTCTCTCTTGTGATGTATAATGATATATTTATATATATACCCTCTTTTTAATGGTAAGAATAATATAAAATTTCTTAAAGCTGCTCGCTCTCAGATTTTGGTAAAAAAAATAAAGTTTTTCAAACTGTATGAAAAAAACATATTTTAGTACACATTGTCATAAAAAAGGTTCCAATACATGTATATATTCCTGTCACGTACATCTGTAGATTTGAAATAAAACGCTACTAAATATTAATGCGTTGCAAACGCTTTTGAAATTTCCAACATAAACATATAGTGTAGCGGTGCCGTAAAACCAGCATTTTCAATCGATTTTCTACCTAGATTTGTACTTCTTTTGTCGATTCTAACTTTAAGTTTGATTTTGTATGTATTAGTAGTTCATCTTTGAATTTTTTTTCAACGGCAACTGAGAGCAAGCAGCTTTAAACAAAACTCATGAAAGTATATTTTTTTAAAAACCATACCAGAGAAATAATTCATATGTTGAAAAGGTCATCCAAATATTTATCATATCTAACTGTTGCTAGATGTTTAAGTTACTTTACCCTGTGTTTTCATTATCAATGCTTAATATAAGGTCTCTCTCCCAGTATAAAAATGTATGGCAATTAAGGGTATGCATTAAGCGCTAGTATTTCAACAACCTTTCCTTTAGAATTTATGACCACATTATAACACTAGATGGCTGTAGTTGCAGGAACCGAAATAAAGTATTTTTCTCTAACAATGCTTATTTGAATTAAATTTGTTTCAAATTTTCCTTTCTAAAATTATGTAACAATTTTGTTCAAAGAGTAGAGAAGTTTCAAACACATATAGGGTTTGCTTTGTGGTTCCCTTGAATACATTGTAAGATGTAATATTGGCTCTCTTCATATGATACACTAGGAAATCCAAAGGCACTTTTGAAAGTGACCGGGCTAGTAAGATGGAATACATAAGACCCGTAAATGTAACAAGTTCGACAATCAATTGTAAATCTTTTTAAAAATTAATTATTGTCAATAAATACTGATTAAGAAAACAACATAAAACAACCATTAGCCCTTAAATTTTCTATTTGTTTAAAAACTTCAGTTAATCTAAGACATAACTGTCACAATTTTTCGTGTCTTACCCTAGCTCGTAGAAGTGAAGGATATAACATAAATACTTCGGTATTTCTTGTGCGAGAGTAAAATGGAATTGCAAGAAACAATGTAACGACTTCACCGTATAAAATACCTTAGGCATAATAGAATTTCAGATTAATAACTCCAATCTATATACATGAAGTACTTTTTATTTATTTTATATTGAAATGCCTTTCATTTCATAGACAAACATATGCCAACGAAGAACTCCGACAGCAGCACTATGGTATTAAATGGATTATGGTATTAAAATGATTAATTCATCTGATTTTCTTCAGACGTGACTTGGTACTTAATGTACGTAATTGAACTGTATGAACTTAGCTATATTTCTAGGAATTTAGAGAAAAGTAATTTCATGCTTTTGAATTATCAATTGCTGTATGGCGACACTCTTGGTAATAAATCATTTGCACAAGAAAAAGTGCAATCGAATCTCATTTACCGAGAATATTAATTTCTGCTTCATTTAACTTTTCTTCTTCCCTTTCAAGTAAACAACACAATCAATTTATTCAGGGAAACCATGCATTGAAGATTTGAAAAGCTGTTGGAAAGATAATGATAATATTATATTCGTCGCATTTAAAACTGTGTTTCCCTACTTTATGCGCCCCCCGTTGCGGGCGTGTCGTGGAGCTAGCACTGGGTCTCACCAAAAAGAGACTTTAGTATATAATCCTGTGCCTGTCATTTGCTCCGACTAACGACGAGGGATATGGCCCTAAAAAGTCACGTTTTCCAGGAAAGAGGATCGCCACCTTGTTTGTTGTTCTACAAGTACGACGTTGTTCCATAGAGTGACGCAGAACCTGGTTAGAATTCAACGAAAAACTGCTTGACAAGACCCACTTCACAGCCCAAGCACCCTAGCAGGGGATGATAAGGTTCTGGGACATATGGCTTAGGTCAGGATAAGTAAACTCAACACACTAGATAAATGAGTTTTGTATACTTATAACAGTTCATCTAAAACCATTTTGCAATTGTACTATACGACGTAAAATATTGACATTGTGATAGTGTATGTTATTCTTATGTTTCCATACACGATTAAATATTTTATAATCAGACATTTCTAGATATCATGATCACTTCTTGTTATAAAATTACTTACATCCATGAATTTTCTTTATTCATCATCTAACTGACTTGAGAACTGTATCAAGAAGCAAGTTGTACTAATCCACGCTGTATTCATGAATGATTTATTCCAAATAACAGTTGTGTAATAGTGTTCTTTTAGGTTTGGATTAAATGGAAATTGTTCCTGGACTTGGCACGATGACCCTTATGTAATTACAGAATATGGAAAAATTGTCGTTTATGCTTCAGGTGCTAATTTCAATACTACATAATCATTAAATAACACGATCAAAAGAAACAACTTATTAACTTGGTGTTTTGCGAGGCAAATTTACAAACAACCAATAGAACATAGATGTACTTTACTGTTCTTTAGATGACGTGACAGCTTTAGTTTATTGCATCTAGCCCCTGCTCTCTGGTAAACTATGTACATAATGCCTAATGTACATTTTCCAAAATCTGACCAGTGGTTTCTCAGGATAGCAGATGGATACAGAAACAGACGTGTTTTGTTTGCTAATAAGGGCTTTTGTGAGGAAAATTAACAAACAACAAATATAACGCAGACGTACTGTGCATTAGATTACGTGAAAATCTAGTAAATTGCATCTATCCTTTGCTCTCTGATTGACGTCAGGCAGGAAGCATGCTGTGAAATCAGTTCAAATTCTACTCAATGTTTTCTAAGGAAATAACTTTTAATCGTACTTATAGGGATCTTGTAGAAGATATAAAAAGGCATAAAGGCATAAGAATCAATCTTGTCAAGTTCATATATTGGGAAATAGGATCAACGATCTCCGAGAAAGAGGTTTGTTCTTTTCAAAAATGTCAATTAGGGAATACGGTCATGGTCATTGACTTAGTTTGAGCGCTCATGGTACAACGTCATCAATGAAACATCTGTGAAAAATAGTTTGAACATTTGGACGGTGGTGGTTTCTGACAATTTTGTATGGTCATAGTTCGTAAATTTATCAGAACATATCTTCACAAAGGTGGAAGTAGTTCTTAACCAAGAATCATGAATTGAACATAGGTTGTACATGTAGACTTTTCAACAGGAGGGCTAAGCAGCCAGAATTATGTAACAATGAAATCATTTAATCAACGTTTGTAGATAAGTAGCCAATGACCTTTGCTGTACAATACTGAAGGAACGATTTGGCAAAGTTCTTTTGAACGAAGATAGCACTTGAAGTAATATAGACGACGGAAGGATACTGATCGTTGGAAAAACCTCACAAGCTATCCATGGCTTATAATTGTTAGAACGTCTTGGCAACAGTTAAGTTAGGATATTGGAATACTATCACTGATACTGATACATGAACTTAGGTTCCTGAATTGGTTTCTCAAAGAAAGTGAAACGACAATGATTCACTGAGCTTTCTCCACTTCCTTATATCGAAATAGATTAAGCAAGATAACGTTTCTAGCCAAAGAAAGAAAAGTTCCAAGGAAATAATTACATTGTAAATAAACTGTCTGCAAAGCCCGAAAAATGATTAATTTCAGATACTTCTGAGTTTAATGAAGAATGGTTTGATATTTGAAGCTTTAACCCATTATATGAATTACAAGAAAGAATACAGTTTTCTTTCT
Organism: Saxidomus purpurata; assembly: GCA_022818135.1. Taxonomy (NCBI): domain Eukaryota; kingdom Metazoa; phylum Mollusca; class Bivalvia; order Venerida; family Veneridae; genus Saxidomus; species Saxidomus purpurata. Next base: position 33,134,297 of record JAFMSR010000013.1, read on the forward strand.
TTCTTTTAACTGAACTTTACTTAAATCATTATCTAAAACCGTGACACTTTTTAAAATAAATCATCTTTGACATATATAACGCAAATACATGCGAAATTCTATATCCTTGCCTTCCTCGCTGGGTTTTCACCTTTTCATTTTAAATTTCTAGCAGACGAAAGGAATTTAACAGTCAGTTTTTGAATACATTCGTTTATAAATTTGTTGTAAACAATTCATAATTCTCGTTTTGTTTGATATCAAAATGGCGCTAGGAAAATAATTTACCGACTTACAAATGAATGCCCACAAAGCATAAATTCAACTACCAGATACATCTCATCCATTCAAATTAATCAATCTCTCGCTTTAATCAGGATATTAACCGGCGTGACTTTATATAAAACGTACCTACTTGATCTATAAGAAATAAACTTCATTTCTTGAAATCGATAAATTAATCATTTTTTGTTTTGAGCACTTGGACACTTGACTTTTGTCATTCAGACATACAAATGTACATGTAGAAACAGCAACTGAATATAAATGTGTTCCGAATATGAATTTATGTTTGATTAAACATTTTTTTTATATTCTTAAAGTATATAAGATAAATCGCATTAAAGAGCGCGACAGACTTGCAATGGAGATTATTCTTACCAATACAGTAAACTGGTTTTGTGTTGAACACTTAAATTATCAGTTACTGTTAATTTTGCATGACTCCGTGACAGTCAAACTAAAATTGTGTTGTCGTTCTAAATTCAATCATTCACAACTGACTGCTGAAAAAGGTTACAATAAATTGTAAAACGGACATTATGCATATCACGGTGGGGAATCACGTGATCAAAATAGTCTCTAAACAAAAGTGAATATATGAAAAATGTAATAAAATAATGAAAGCTGTTCAGCTGTGATTATAAGTAGCTATCTTATGACACTTACGTATTCTAGAACTACTCGAGTCCCAAACATCATCTTCTGATTGTGCTGAACCTTCAAAACTAAATTAGTTCAGTGTACTGAGTGTTTTTCAATCAGAAGGGCTAGTTGGCCTATGGTCTAGAATACACTCGCCATAAGATAGGCTACATTTCTTTTAAAGCTAACATTTTCATTTTTTTAACATTTTCATGTTTACTTTTATTTAGAGATTATTTTGATCACGTGATTCCCCAATATACTGTGCTGCATGGTAAAACGTCAATATTCGTTAAATACACGTGAAGTAAGAGATACATTGTTACAGTGTGTGAGACACGAAAGTCACGGTAAAGCATGAATATGTGAAAAGGTTTTCAACAGTCCGTTATGATAGCTCAGTTCGCCACTTGTACGACATGCAACATCAAAAGGAAACATTCAAAATTAAATCTTATATAATGTACAGGAATTAACTGAATTATGAGGATACCTGCCCTGACCTTTCAATCCATTTTGATTCAATGTTCTTCTTAAGCTGTCGTACTTCTTAAGCATGTAACTGTCGACGAGTAATGGTTTTATCTCGATTAATAATCCACCATGATATCACCCTTGCAATTTTGGAATATTGATGACACAATTTTGCTCACAAAGTCTTCTATTTGTTTCAAAAAGGATCCCCCTAAAGAGAAATCGAAATGAAAATAAACAACATACTGGTAATGCTGTGTATTATTAGAGTTTAAATTGAGTGCAGTTCTTTAAGATTAAAAATATATATAACTTCAATTAAATTTTTCTTCATCACTCAGTCAGTCGCCCAGTCATTTCTAACAGCGGAAAACAAATAGAAATGTTAACTTTAACTCCGTATACTTTTTATTTGCAAGGACAAGTCAAAGTGTAACAATCATACTAGAACTTAGAAACATTTGAGTTTTAAAAATATAAACGTTATCAATATCTTAGGCCAATGTGACACTAGATTGCTATGCAACTGAACTTCACGTCGTCAAATATTTACGAGTATATTAAATATATAAAACTATTTTCTACAGATAGACAAACTAAATAGCTCATGCCAAAGATTGGGATAGTCAATACTACGCAGCTTAAGAAAAGAAAGTAATAGAAAAGATATATATTTTGAATGACTTTCATAACGTTTTCAGGGAATAAATCTGCTGTATTCTGCTTCCAATAAACTGTCTGCAAAACCTACAGCATAATAAAATCAAGATAAGCTTCTATACATTGTAGCTGAAGCCTTAAGATTTTCAACTGTAAAGCGTTTTCATTTATTACAAAAGATGTATCAAATGGAGATATTATTTATTACATAGACACAACCGAGTAAAATTTTCCATTGTGAAAGTCGGCAGCTGAATCGTACGAAACCTTATTTCAGCTCAAAGAAATGGAAATGGAAGAATATCTATCAATCTTAAAATTTACCAGTTTCATTCGCTCTATTAATCTTTGTTTTCGTATTCCGTCTTATTTCACATTATTTGAGTGTGGAGAAATGTAAATCAAGAGATAAATCAGTAATGTCTTGCAAAAAGTTGGCATTCTTGGTAATAAATTACTCGCTTACAAAGAATAACAATCTGAATCAAATGTTTCTTGAACTTGAATTGATGTTAAATTGAACTTTTCGTTTTCTCTTTAGCATAAATTACACGTGATAGGTCGGAACTGAACATCTTAGAATGCAATGATGCAGACACAGTATATTCAGATAAATTGAAGACTAAAAAGTTTGACCTTAAGTTTCGACCTTGAACTTCACCAAACATGACCAGACTTTAGGCTCTGCCCATAGTTTTATATTGCTAAACATTTAACCTGAGTTCAAACAAAATGATTCAAAGCGTTAAAGATATATGGAGCAGACACAAGACTCAAACGATTGACCATAAACCCCCAACTGGGTTATAAAAGCCAAAAGATGGCACTGGGGCAGGTTTCTATATAAAATGTACATGGTTAACATCAGAGAACCCTTTTTTAAAACCCTGAAAGAACTACAGAAGTAAAAAATTTCAAAATGTGTTTTTTCAATAAAAGTCAAAGAAGTATACTTTCCAAAAAAGTTTAAACCCAACTGTCAAAAATTTGAATTTCCCGGGAGGAGCTTAGAGGTCATAACCCTAGATAGAGAGGAATGTAAACATTACTAGCACGTGGTTGTGGTTTTGTTTATCATCCACAAGGCATTCTGTAGCAGATGAGAATTCACTGTAAAAGAGATTCACAATCACTACTTCTAGTTAGTTATTTAGTTGTAATCACCTTTTTGTTATGAAACTGATTTATAATAATAATAATAATGATAATTCATCAAGTTAGTGAAAACACTTTTTATCTGACCAGGATTTATTATATTAACATGTATATACGATCCCTGATCTGACACATAACCAGTATACTACCCAACCCTTTTTTCTAGTGTCATGATAATTACATACTTGCCCAAAGTTTATCAGTGAAATTGATGTCATTTGATGATAGAAATAGGAATGCACCATTCCACAACATTTTCATTTTGTGCCTTGTCACTGTGTTAAACACAAGTCTTACATTGTCTTTCGGATTTAAGAAAATATCATGATATTAAAACAGTCATAGATAGTGACAACAGTTAGCCTCCACAAATTCCAGTCGAAAAGAGACAGAGCTGTTGAAATTCTAACTGATTTTTAAAAAGGATTGCCAGTTTATAAGACGCAGAAAAGTATAAATACTGTATGGACACTCATTACCTCTTTCAACAATGCTCTATTACAGTTTGTAGACAAGAGATGCCTTTAAAAAGTAAGGTTGGCTTAGCATTACTAGACTGGAATGGAAACATAAATAGGGACGTTACATCTGAAAAAAATTGTTAGCTATAAAAGAAATCCAGAAATGACATACAAAATGCCAGACCTGTTAAAAAAACAAAACATTTCATTATAAAGGAACAATTTGGAATAAATGGTTGAAACGTTATACAATGCAAAGCATGGCCAGTAAATTTTTCCACGTGTTTGTTTACTTCGTTATATTTGCACAGGACGCGTCCCTCTGCATGAGTGTAGCTTGCTATCTGAAAACCCCTACTCGCTTTAAGCTGTGACCTTTATCTTGAGCCAGCGAGAGCGGATCCTGTGTTCTGCACATTGTCTAAACGAGGGGTACATCTAACCTGAGTTTCATCAGAATCCTTCAATGCGTCAAAGAGATATGGAGCGATACAGGAAATGTTAGACTCAAACATTTGGACCTTAAGTTGTGACCTTGACATTGAGCCGGTGTGACCGACCTTAGTGTTTAACACATCTTCTTGATGAGATGAACATCTGACCTAAGTTTTATCAGAATCATTAAAGGGGCTCAGGAGATATGGACAAAACATACATTACAGCTTTTAAAAATGTTAACGTTAAAAAAGGAATTTTTTTTTCAAGTGCTAATGTAAAGGTCAACACATGAAAACAAACATTAAATCAGACTAACGGACAAACACACATATATGTGAATATATGTAATAAGCCAGTACTGCCTTGGAATAGTCAGTTCTTCTAAATATAGGTAACAGGGGTTAAAACCGGATTGTAGCATGGAAATTTCATTATTTCCTGGATGAAACCAAAGAAATAAATAGAACAATTAAGAGAACACACCTTTTAGCAATGTCTGTCTTTTGAAAATACCAAACAAATTCGCACGATTCTGTTTATCACATGATTACTACCGTTATTTTATTTGATATTTTTTATAAACTTTCTTTGTTGTATAAAACTGATTGTTATAAAAATCAAAATAGCCACCATGTAACCAGAACATGGAACATACTGTACTCAGTTTAATATATTATGAGTTGGAGAACTGACATTTATGGCAAATATTTATCATATATTGTAAATATTCTCAGCTCCTTAACAATATTGTTGTAATTGAAACCGTCTTAGATAATAGTTTCAAAAGGTACTTTTGTATTCGTCTGCTTAAAGCCATTTGGGAAACTGGTTACTTCCGTAATTTCCACTTACGACATCTTGCATTACTAGGTTCGCACCGCCTGTTGGTAATTTATGCTACAGTGCTATACACAATAGGCTTTGAAAAACACTTCCGTATATTATTACATTGCTTGGTGTACTTTTTGTTGTCAACCCTTCGCCCAAAACACAGATCGTCACCCTACTACATTGTATAAAGTATCGAAAAATTGTTAAAAGTCAATTACACATACATGAAAATATAATACTTCACTCAAGTATAACATTGTTAAGTAACTGAAGGACAAAAGGTAAATCAATTGTATAGAACGTTTTCAAAAGACGGAAGCAAATGAAACCGTTAAGATTACTAAAACTATGCAAAACGACTCCTTTAAGTTGGTTTACTACATTCTGGGTAGTTAGAAGTGTTGTACACATAATCCTCGGAATTTAATTTACAGAAAATTGCATTGTTTCGTTACTTAAATTTTCTTCGGCGCCAAAACAAACTGAACTGAATAAAATCTATCGCGAATTTCCTAAATTTAATAGCTATAAATGGTCAAGTAAAGAATAGAAATAATGTTCATTTACTCTGCTTTCTTTTTATACGTTTGTTGTACTGGACAAATTGCATGTCGCTGCATACTATTGTTCTTTTGTTTTATTTCATTCCAATCAACAGATATCTCTTTCCGGAAATAGATTGTAATGAGCATGCTATATTTAGGTGATCTCTAGAAGGCTGTAACCCAAAGGATACGCGGTTGATAAGACCAGTTGTATGAATATCACTTAAATTGGAGTTTATACAGAAGGTGTTCTTGGAATTCGTTTATGTTTTAGTTTTAAAAATATGTCCGATCGGAATGTTTCAAAATCATACCCCCAAATGTACAGAAATACAATTCTGCAAATACTGCAGATAGAAACACGATATTTTACGGAAGAAACTTCTTACGCTAGACTACGTATCCGTATATTATTTGGTGATCATAAAATGTTTTCCCAGTTAAATTTGGGTCAACCCTGCATCAGTGAGAATTATCCGAAAAACGTGCACACGTGCAAAAGTTTGTTATTTCGACACAAGCTTTGTTCATATGGTTGATAACCACACATTTCGCTCTACAGCTGAAAATAACATGGTGTCATTCCCGGAAAACTCAACAAACTACTTTTTATAACATTAATGTACCGAAACCGCATGGTTGCATCAACTGAGGCCATAGAATACTAAATGTGATTCTAAAAGGCTTTTCCCTTACCTAGCTGTTTAATTGCAATGAAACTATTGCTTGAACGGATGTGAATCATCGTTATACATTTGCGCATATGCATTGATAAATTAAGCCCCCCATTAGATATGGGCCGTCTGAATTTAAAACAAACAACATATATCAAATTTATTTATGTTTTTGTACCTTAGTGATAAATTGAGTGCGCTGTTATTGAATCGGAAACCTACGTGTTGATACAGGTAGTACCTTCGTTACACATCAGATCAAAGAATAACTGTTAAGTTACTGGTACATGTAAATCGAAATTATCCGGAAATTTGAGCGTCCGGTTAATATAAAGGAACCGGTACTCACATTAATATCAAAATTTGTTCTCTTCGATTTTTCTGGTTAAAGTAAAAACTAAACCCATGCATGTACCACACGAGACATCGCAAGCATCTAAGTAAAAGTCTCACACCAAACAAAAACTTTTAAAATGTTTTCCCGAGTGAATTAAGGAGCCTTTTCAAAGACATTTCAAAATCTTATAGTGAAAATGTACGACATAAGAGACATAGTTGGTAATATTGTTCGTGATATTTTAAATATTAGCGATGCTTTTTTGTTGTAAAGAGTATAAAGGGAAAATGTTTTTATGACTGTTGAAAGATCTGTTTATAAAACTTTACATAGAACATGCTAAAATATTTCACTTAAAGTTAGCAGATTATTTTTGTGAGCAATGACACGCCACACTCAACATAAATATGAAACAGCCGCGTGCAATTTCTAATTTAAAAGTTTGTCTTTTTTTCCAAACAAATAATGACATGTTCTTTTGTTCTCATGCAACAGTTCTGTGATTAAATTCGTTTTCATCAGATTATTCTCTTGTTTTAATCTTGAAGTGTTGATGCTAGAAAAAAAGTAATGTGATGACTGGCAATGACAAGCCACACTTTTACAAATAAGGCAGAGAAGTTCTCAAATTTTACTTCTGAATATTTAAACATCCACACACAATTGTAGTGTCTGTCAGGAAAGTGAACACAACTGATTCACTCAGCTTTAGTCAGATCTCAACGAGCATCTAAAAGCATTTAAAATAGATTGTGCAAGATTAAAGTTTCAAGCAATAAAAAGACTGCCGATCCTACAAGATGTAAGAAAATGATTTAATAGAAATACTGCCTGATTTCACTCCGTTTCATAGCCAAATATATTATGCTGCGTATAAATTGTCTGCCCGGCGGATGATTTTAAGAAGTGCTCCATGATCTTTGCGTTTTAATGCTCTATCTATAATGTGTCATCTCTTAACAAGCAGAGCGCTCAGTTCAGTCTGGTATATGGCGGAAAAAATTCGAGAAAAGATCAGACGCAATTTTGATACTAAGTATGTTAGTCTTAAACTTCGTAATACATAGATTAAGCAAAGGGTAATTATTTTACAAGACAAGCCTTGTTTATAGCTAAAAATAGAGCTTTGTATTGAAACGTAAGTGCAATTTTATAAATTGTACAAAGAAAGGCGATGCAAAACTACAATTCATCACTGTTAACATTCCGAAACACTGATTAATACGTAAAGATTTTTGAAACGTGTATTAGTTTATGCTATAGTTTTCTTGATTACTTTTTAATGGTGTCAAATAAGAGATATCAAAATCAAATCAAATAAGGTATAAAAGATATTGCACACACAGTGTAATAATCACAGCCATTAAGTCTGAATTCACGGGATACTCTTGTTAATAAAATATATCATTTCATTCACTATCTATTGCTTTGAGAACCCGAAACAATATTTATTCATTATCTAATGCTACATTGTAAAAATAAAATATTTCAAACTTAATTCCTTTTCACCAGATTAAACTAGTTTTTTTATATATTTTATAAGATTTAATCCTAGAAAAGACGTGATGTAATGCCACTTGGGAAATCAAAATTTCCTGCTGATGTCAACTGGCTAAGAATACCTCCAGTAGCTCCAGGGCTCAATGAAATTAGATGAACATAGATGTCACTATTGCAAGAGACTATTTAATTCAGTCGATAAAAAATCCAAATACGTTATAGTTATTCATGGCATAATGCTGTAAGGAATAATTTGTTTTCTTATGACGTAGTGAGCCTTTATACTCAGATTTGAGTATATATAGTTTTGATAAAAACAGCAACATATGCTGCCAATTAGCTTGAGTGCTCACGTTACTTGACTTTGCTGCGTTTTCTTTATTGACTTTAAACAATTATAAAGCGGTCGATGTTACAGCTTTCAGCCTGCATGGCATTTCACGCAATAGTTACAGTTATACATGTACAAGCTAGCATAGTCCAAATAATTTATACTCAACAGTTAAATATTGTTCTTAAACTCTGATAACTAAAAAGTTATTTTTATGAAAATCACTAATGTACCTTTGGCAGAAAGAACATATCATAACATCCGTTCAGTGATATATTAGTTAAATAAGAAACAAAAGTTACCATTTTATTTACATTGTCATAATATATGCATCGCAAAGTCAAGGCAATTTTTGCTTTCTATTTTCAGCTTTTTTAAAACTAACAAATTATTGTGACAAAAACTAGCCTACTTCTGACAGGTGCACTAATAGTAATTTGCAAAGGGTTGAATTAGAATAAGCAATAGTAAAGTTTCAAGCCAAGTCAACGAAAGACACAGACAGTATGATAGGCAATTAATATAAAGTTTATGTCACTTCACCCAGTCCCACTACGATCCAAGGAAATGAAACAAATCTATTATTATATAAGTTGCAAATAAACCGTCTGCCAAGCCAAAACTAATTAAATTTCATAAAATTACTGTCTATGTTTAATAATAGTAAAAATGTACACACTGTAATCCATCAAATGCTCATATTTATTTCAAACCTATAAACTTTTCAATATTGAAATGTACGGTTATAACAATTTACTTTCAGATGAGACGTGTGCAAATATAAATCATTGTTCTCGATGACAGAATTGTCCAAGACATAAACGCTTGTCTTCAATTCACGTGTACTGACTTAATCAGTTCATACTTTGAAGTATTCTGATGCAGCATGATGACACACTCTGTAATACTTCATTCACACGACGAAACAACAATCACATTAAAAAATAATGTTCCGAAGATCGTATGTTTAATCTTTTCGAAATTGTTTTGTTTCTTTTTAGGTTAACCAGATAAAAGTCATAAATTTTTGCCGAAGTAGTACATTGCAATATCAGTCACATATGAACATGTGCTAAAACAAATAAAACGTATAACAACAAAGATTATCATGCACGTGTTTTGCACGTGTTCAACTGAGCACAATCAAGCAATACAAGAAGCCCTGCAGAATATCGGTGTTGAACACGGATTCTAGCTTCAGATTTGCTGGTAAATCTGTCTAATTTATATTTAATAGTTTGATACATGGTGTATATGATTGGACGAAACGATGATGGAAAATATCAGACGCAATTACGATAATAATTCCACAAGCTTAATTTTAGTAATATGTAGACTAAGCGCAGGATTATCATATAACTATTGCAGTCTGTCTTTCCTGTCCTGAATATAGAAATCTGTATCGAGCCGTGTGTCATACATCTTTCTTTAATTTATAAGGAAACTAAAAGATAAATTCACGTTGGGTACTCAACGTCAGGTCAGGATGTCTAATACAAATTGCAAAAATTTACACGTACAGTTACCTTAACATGATAACGAAAAACGTATGTTCCAATATAAATTTGGTAAAACTTCACATGTTAACACTTCTAAAATTCATTCCCAAAATGCATTAGTCATATTGATTAGAAAGGAAATGCAACATATAAGACAATAAACTGTTTTATGTACACAACTGACTGGTAAGAATAAGAATAGTTTCAGTATTTTACCGAAGATAATTTGTCACAAATTTAGTTAACTTAGTTAAATGTATCCTTGAGTTCAAGCTTTTTCAACAATTGTTAAGAGTTATTTCAAACGCATCAATTACTTAAATATATGCCTAAGACAGTATCTTCATACATGCCAGTTCAGGTCCTATGACAATAAGTGGTGTCAGTGGGGTTTTCCTAGATACAAACGTATACAATCTTTGCATGTACCGCTATCATTACTTTAATGCGCTAGTGAAAAACTGCGTGCATGATCAAGTGTTTAGATAACGGAGTTTTAATTACAGACAGTAACTTTAGCATACGTCAGTTTCCGTAGAGACTTATTTGGTTATCGATACAGAAGACGCACACATAATGCTGATGATAACCCTGATTTAAGAATATACATATCCTCGGGTAATAATTAAAATTTCTGTTTTATAGAATTAAAATAAATTTTCGACAGTGACAGTTTCATTTCTTGGAAAAGGGAAGCAACTGATTTGCAAAAAAAAAACAACCGCACATATTTGAATAGTTGGTGTCAACCGCAGTATTTTTATTTTGTTACATGATATGATAGTGTGAAATGTTATGTGATGCATAAAGCATTTATGTTTCTTTAAAGGTCTCCAATGAAGATCAAATAATATTCAACCATTTTTAAGCTTTGGTGTTATTTGAATTTCGAGTAGACCCGGTTTCTCTTGTCCAATTCGTCTAGAAAGCCAGCTCTTATTGGTTAAGCATCCGGTTAAATATGCAGAACTTTACAAACTGACAAATACATCCTGTTCTAAGTCGAAAAATAGTTGTCAACTGATGAAGGGTTTGAATTCATGGTTAGATTAAATAGGAAAAGACCGATAGACTGGTCAGAGTTAAAAGCGTCGATGGAACCTAAACATATATCTGTATTCATGTTAGCAAGCATCCTAACTGACAGACGGAGCTTCAACAAAACAGTAAGAAAGGGCTTTTGAATTAAACTGTCATAGACTGTATAGTGATTTAGTGTCGCAAATATAATTATTATAGATGATCGATTGCTTCATTTCCTGGCGCTGATCAACTACGGTATAATTATATTTTAGCAATGACATTAAAATGGTTTAGAAGTAATATAAGGTTCTCTGACATTAGATTATATCGAGTTACATGATATTACGAAACGCTTACAAAGTAATTTGTGCAGGAAATGAACTTGATCTCGACTAATAGCTTCGAATAATAATGTAAATTATCATCCTACTTTGTAAGACACTCTAATAGCTTTTTTTCTTTTAGGCCGGTGGAAGTATAATTTCTTTGTATCATCACTCATTACTCTTGGTACATTTTTCATATTTGCTGAATTTACAGTGGCTTATTTTGTCGTCTTTTCTGTCAGAGTTGATAAACTAACCAGTCCTTTAAGCTGCTCGCTCTCAGTTTCCGTTGAAAAAAATATTTGATTTAAAAATGACATACTAATGCATAAATATAAAACTAAAGGCTAGAATCAAAATATTTGCAAAAATCTAGGTAGGAATCTGCAGAAATCGATTATTAATGTTGGTTTTTCGGCACCGCTACACTATATGTTTATTTTTGAATTTAAAAAGCGTTTGCAACGCTTTATTATTTGATAGCGTATTATTTCAAATCTACGTCACATGAATTTATACTTGAACCTTTTTATATGACTATATGTTCTAAAATATATCATATTCATACAGTTATTTCTACAGTTCGAAGAACTTTATCTTTTACCAAAATTTGAGACCGATCAGCATTAAGTAAGGTATGATTTTCATTAACGAATTTAAATACTTTTATTTCAATTCAATTTTCGGTATTATGCGATAATTCAGTTTATCAAGATTACAGAATATTGAATAACAAAGCAGGGAATTTAAAATATTCGCCTTTATTATATTACCACTTTTGGTACAACATACAGTATTCTGTTGTCAGTCGTTAAAATACAAAATAACTAGACTTAAATAAAACTGTTGAAATGTTGTCTGTTCAAATCCAAGTTTTTTGCATAGTTTGAAAATCCCTCAAAATAGTAAAAACATTACATTGACTGGATGGCATGTTCATATCAAGTTGTCAAAATGATCCCCAACAACAAAGGGCGCAGCAACATCGTTTTGTTAGCTAACTGTATAAGTATGGCGGATAGTAGTTCTTTGGGCCATTTGAAACATTAATAAGGTGTTTCTTATGAAGAAAAAGCACGTCTCCTCCACAACACCGCCACAGGAGAACACACCGTGGCCTTAATCTTTAAAACAATAGAGATCATCTACTTTATAAGAACAATCATCACAGAAGTTTGAAGGAAGACTGAAAGTGATATTAATCTTAAGTTATTAAGCAGAAAGTATTTTCAAAGTTCGGGTCGCCGTGACCTTGACCTTTGGCCTACTGATCACAAATACAATAAATAAACGTAAAGAGATCGTGGAGGAGGGTGATAAAAGATTTCTGTGAAAATATTTTTTACACTTGAAACGTGAATCTTAATCAAAACTAATGGCTGAAGTTTCAAATGAAAATTTGTTTTGACTTTTCTGTTTGAAAAACAACCTGCTTAGAGTGAAATGGGTGGCTTCAGAGGTGTTGCAGTTCAAAGAATATAGCAAAAGGACAAGGAACGTATGACAGACGATATGTAGGCACACTTGACTACCCTTAGGTTTATTGTATGACCTTGTTATTTTGTTATTTATGAAGCTGATATAGATATCCAGGTAGCCAATTAAGATCTATAGAATAAGTCTAGTTACTTTTTAATCTCATTACTTTTAGTAAGACAACACTAAGAAGATAGAAACATAATCCTTGATTGAGTTTTTATATTTGCGCACACCATAGCTTTAATACGTTTAACAAAGAAAATGTGTAAAAACAAAATTTTAATATCTATTGCATATTATTTTGGCCCCCAAAAAAAACCCCTTTCCCCCCCCCCCCAAAACCCCCCCCCCCCACACCCCCCCCAAAAAAAACCCCCCAAACCCCCCCCCCCCCAATAATGACAATGTTGGATAGTTTAACGTGCCGTCGAAAAGGTTAAAAACAAAAATAATATCAAACAGGGAATGCCACGCTACAAAAACCCACTCCAAACCCCCCCCAAAACGAGCCCCACAGCACCCAGAAGTGCACACCACCTTCTTAAAACTGAAGTCGACTTTCCTTGGCATAAAAAATAGGCACATTGCATTCCATCAGGTAAAAACGTCAATCATAGACCAATGAACTATTCATGAATCATTGTAACTGCCTATTACCGGTACTACAAATAGTTATGATAGAGATAAATATCTCAAATGAGGAATGCCTTTTAAAAGTAATTACTCCTTTGAAGTACTATTTTAGAGAAATGTGTCGTGTATTGGCAAAATGATATTGTGCGACTAGTCAGAATGGTTTTATCACTTAAGTTAAATGTACAAGAATAGTCTTATTAAAAATATCCTTAGCTATATACACAAGGTCGATTTGCCTGTCTAGAGACTTTGGAAGATGTAATATTGACAATGGTCAATGACAATTTTTATGAGAGTATGTTAGTGTTTAATTTGTTTCATACCGGTATTGCTTAAGAAATATAAATGTCTCCATGTATTTTTTCGTTGAATAAAATAAAGTCAGGAGTTTGGATGCGAAGTAATTAAATTTTCGCATCTTAACGACTGATTGTATTTTATTCAACGATAGATTATAGGGAACATTTTATTATTTCGATTCTAACACGCTTTTTTCGTTGAAAACTATCCCGAACTTTATTTTAACGCGTAGTGGTACATCTATGTAACCTGAAAACTCGAAATACGATTGGACGCGTTTGTTTACATACTTCACTTCGGTACGTCATTTACGGCTCGTCGTCCTTTGAAAAACGTGCTGTATTTTATCGTTAAATGAAATACAGGCTTCCCTCACCTATATATATATATATATATATATAGGAAAAGCAGCCGCCCTTGTGTTAAAACTTACAAATACTGAGGAATACAATGCCATGTTATGCATATTTACCTTGCCTTAGATAACAACCGAAAGTTTCTAATAAATATATACTTCTAAAATATTGTCAGTAAATGTTATATTGCTGGATATAAAACATCTGAACATTCCCGATTGTAATAATTGATTTAATTCTAAAATTTCGATTATAAGGGGATGGTATAAATAACGGTCAAGCCATGTGTTTGATTAAATGTTACACATTCCTTTAAAAAGAAACATAATTTACCATCCAAACGGGTTCTGGTGAACGTAAGATATTTTAAATGTGTCTTTCATTAAAACCTTATTACCTTAATACGTTATATAAACCACCCAAAGAAACGTTCACATAAGGGCCGACAACTTGCAAGATAATGGAAAATGACACAAGAAAATATGTACTACCTGCAAACCTATATAACCAGATTTAATAGAAATGTATCCTTAAATAGTAGCAGAAACTGTTGTAAGGTTTACATTTCTTAGAAGTAAAAAAGTTAGGGTTTCTTGCTTCCTCATCAGAATCAGAAAGGGAAAATAAAAAGCATCTTATATTAAAGATGTGTAACTAACCACTTACCGCCTACATACTCTTAGCGTAAATTGAATCTATTTAGCCTGTATATTTGCCTTAAGCAACAATAGACTGCTTACATGTAAAGCTGTTTCATCTTTGACATATCTTCCTACTAAAGTTATACATGTACATCAGCTTTTAAAAGATCTCATATTTTCTCAGCCGTTATAATAGAACATTTGTACTTTTAATGATTCCATGTACTAATATCACGTTACCGAGTGTGCCTTAAACATACACAAAAAAGGTTTTGGATGATCTTTATATATGATATGAATGGTTGTCTGCAACAGAATGCTAGAATGATATATGTTTATTTTATGTTTTTCTGGATATGATTTCTCATGGAGAAACATTTTGTAAATACTAATAGTTTCTGTCATGGGCACGCGACCAAGTGTCTCATGATAGAAACTTTTTCTTACATACCGTCTTGCACTTTGAAAAAGGTATTTAAGTGCAAACTTATCTAAATGATGCATTTCAATATAAAAACAAACGTTATTCAGATGCTGTGTTTGGGAAATGACGTCACAATGTTTATAACGTTACGTCACAAGTAATTCACGCGAGTCATATTACATGGGGGATGTTATATGAAATTTTACAGCACTGGTGAAAACTACGGAAACCCCGATCTGGTATGCAAGAAATGTACAATAAGAACCACCGGTAGATAAGATCACTCTTCTCGGACCATACCAGCAGACGAAATGTTTGCTTCAAAACAAGCTTCTACCAGTTCCGTCCTGTCTGTATTATTTCGTTGCACTTGAACATACTTATTCAGATGGACAAACAACAAATATATTATCGATTTACGTACCGCTCTGTTCTCTTTTGTACAATGACTCTTATGCATAGCTTATTGTCAACCCGTTTGTTAACCAAAATTCAGTTACCTGTTAACGTCTTATAGTGTTTTGGAACTATAGTTTCTTTTTTCTTTTGTATTTAATTATTATTTTCCCGCTGAGACACATGAAATTTTTATGCATGTGCCACCATAATTATTCTTGTGGTTGGTATAATTCATATATTAATTTAACAAAGTTTCTTATTGTAACAAAGTCTTTAATAAAATTCGTTAAAGATATTCTTTTTAATGCATACGAGTTTAACAAAAGAATCGAAAAGAACCGAATGGAAAAATTTTAGAGACATGAATAATTTTGTAAAGTATTACAGTAGATTTTTAAAACAAAACTTCAAATGTTCTACAAAGTATTAAAACCTGTTTGGATTAAATTGTTTGTAGTCTACCAATCAGAAAGTCTTATTTAATTCAAAGCAATAACCAAATATGTATTTTACAAAGATTTTTGTGTTTTGATGACATATATTATATCAAAAAGTAGATCATACATACAAAAAAGTCTTAGTATTAATACTCACTGTCACCTGACACTTCTTCAAGAAACGGGCCAGGCCTATAGCGTAGACAGTACATGTTTTTTGCAAATAAAGTGTTGTTGTAGTCTGAATATAATAAAGATGAGAAATGAGGCTTTAATGTAGTACGACATTTTCGCTGCTATATTTAGCTTTTATGATTTATAATACCTCGTAAAGTCTGTGAAAATCCGTAAGACAATTGTCCAACATACAACTTTTATTCAAGACTTGCTGGTTTGAATATTGGTTTATTTCTGTTTCGTTATCACTCTTGCAGGCATATTGAACTCTTGTTAAATAGCTGTTATAAATTTCTAAATATAACAGATTACTGACATTTTCATTTTTACATAATAAATTGTAATTGACAGCTATTTTAGATGTTTTTGTTGCTGTGCAAAATGCTCTTAATATTTGATCTGTAACTTTTTTCTGTTCTTTTTCGCGCTTTACTGAGATATATTGTTCAATTTCTTTTGTCGGTATTGCTTGAAGATACAAATAGGTCAATGTTTAGTTTCTAAGATATATTATCTTTGATAAGTAAGACATTCTGGGCATTACTTGAAGAGACAAATAGCTAAGATTTAAATCAATCATATCCGTATCAGTTTATTTAATATATCAAAGTAATTTGTTAAAGAAATTGTTTTAATGAATATACCCTTGTTAAAACTTTATATGGAAAATGTTCTTGTTTGCAATATTAACTGAGATTTTCAGAGTTTATACATGAGTTGCGATAATTTTGTCCTATAAGCTAAAAGAAAGATGTAACCCAAACAGATTAGGTCAGGTTTTGCGGTTAAGTCGTAACAAAATTTGAAAATTCAGCGTGTACCTTCATGTGATTATTGGAAACTACATGGCAATGTCAGTAAAGCGCAAGTTTGATGGGCGAGAATCCTGTACAAAAGTGTTTTTTTTTCACTGATGGAATGTCGCATTTATATCGCAGATATATAGTTAAACTCTCCTACCCACTTCAAACCCGTTTCCAATAGCTTACTACACCCGTTAAACCGTGTTAAGTCTTCTGAAATTGATCTAGACGTTGGAATTTGAAATACATGTGCACTTTTTTCACAGTGTAGTCATATGTTTGAGGTAAACACGAGAGGTGAAAACAAACAATTACATATATAATACGATTACATATGACTATGTATTTCGAAGCGAACGACCGTGTAGGCAATTTTCTTCAAGTTGAGTGTACCAGATTTTATTTATTTAGTGTTTAAGTATCTTATTCATTGGGTCTATCAGTCAATGGACGCATCTATAAGAAACCGAAGACAATGATAATGTTTTATATACATCTAAGAAAAGGATGGTCACGTATATACGTTATACATGACAACTTTTATTTCATTGCTTTAATTCTTCTGACAGCGTTTTAAAAAACAGTGCCACCACACGATATCAAAATACTTCAAACCTTTTTTTCACGACTGGCAGAAAACGTCACAAAGTGAGTTAAGGTACGAGAAAATCTAGTACGTTTAAATTTACAGTAACCTACACTGCAGTTCCAACCACAAGGATATAATGTTTTGTTGGACCCTCGTGTATTAATTTGTTTTAAAATTTCAACGCTCGTTTTAACCGTAACAGGTGAACACTTTACCTAACCATCGTTCCTGTGAAGAGCCAGTACCAGATCCATATTTTCTGTAAGAAACTGCCAACTTTCTCACATAAAAAAGACATCATGATGATCGGTTTTGCTGTGCTCCAACCCTTGCATCTCAATTAATAGGAGGTTGCAGTGATTTCAAGTACGAACCACAAAAAGAGGAATTTCAGTCGGACAAGATGTTGCTCGTTTTACAGACAAGTTATCAAAAATTATACTAGCAAACAAACCGAAGCATACGACTGTTTTCTTCAGTTGGGTGCGATCCTACACAAACAAGTAGATTACATTCCAATCTACATTCCTAACCGACTATACTATAAAGCAGAAAAGGGCACGCGTGCAATGCGCGAAAATGTTGCTTAAACAGTTTCCAAATTACAATGCACGGTCTTTCGCAAATGTCGTCACTGGTGACGAGACATGGGTTCACTTTTTTGAGCCCAAACGAAAGATTCAGAACAAAATATGGGCAACAAAGTCTGGCAAAAGACCATGCATTGCAAAGCGGACCATGAGTGTCAAAAAGGTAATGTATGCCATATTCTTCACAAATCAGGGTCCTGCCATTCAGGTTGCTGTACCTAAAGGCAAATCCGTAAATGCGAAGTTTTACAAGACTTAAGTTCTTCGAAAACTGAAGAAATATTTCAAAAATCGAAGACCTGCAACTGGTTTGGCCAATGTCAGATTGCTACAAGACAATGCGTCATCGCACAAGGCGTCTATTGTACAAGACTTTCTGAAGCAGGAAAAGGTTGTGCTCCCTCACCCTCCGTATTCGCCTGACCTTATCCCGTGTGACTTCTTTTTGTTCCCAAGGCTAAAAAAATACCTTTCTGGTCAAAAATTTGTCCAGCGCAAACACCTCGGTTCGGCAATATTCCACTGTCTTCATAGTATACCTAGAAAAGACTATGACAATGCCTTCAAGGATTAAATTAGAAGACTGCATATCTTGTTGGAGGTGAATACTTCGAGGGGACAAAATAAAATTTTCATTGAAATCTATCAAGGATACATTTTTATGTCCTTAGATGCATTCATATTTGAACGTTCCTCGCGACTTTGGTTTGATTGATTTCTAAGGCTACTGCAAGTTATCAGCGCTAAATGCCATTCTTAAAAGTATGATAGTCGCTCGCTTACATCGAAACTTTCTGTATTTTGCGACTCAAATTAATTTCTCACCATCTACATATGATTAAGATAACTCTGTTGTTATCCTTTGAATCCATTTTCTTTCGTAAGACGCGATCTGTTCTACTTGTTTTGCTTGACTAGTAGTTACAACAGCAATGCAGATCGGCAGATGAGGTTATCCATCGCAAGAGTATCCGATAGTTCTCATTTAATCTTTGCACATATTAAAATCTCATTTTCTCTTAGCGACATCGTGTCACACAGAATTTCAATATAGAATGATGGATTGTTTCAATTTAGGCTACGACCACCTAGTGCAAAAACATTTGCAAATACTGTTAAGTGACGTAATCGAACAAATTTATAGTAAGCTGGGAGTATAATCTTGTTTGACTATCAAACTACAATGCAATAGAAATCTTTCAAATTGGGCAAAATTAACGATACTGAGAAACCTTCATTTGACAAGATAAATTGTATTTATTACTTTTCTTAAAGGCTTGAAAGCCCATGTGGGCGTGACAATTCCTTGTGTGTCAAGAATTCGAAATTAAGCTATATATTAAGTTGTACTTAGTGCCACGGAAACTATCTGTAATGTATTGTGTAGATTGATACATGTAACACAGAGAGATTACCATACATCATCATGTACCCTTGCTTAGAACAACAGACACGTCCTGATTACAAACTCACTAGAAATGATTCGGTTACACGGGAAAAGATTTCTTGTTTTAACTTTAGATATCTATAATCACATTTGTCTTCAAATTTAGTCCAGTCGGATATTTTCATTATAAAGCTAAGTTTTCAAATTTCACCTAGGCAAATTCGAATGATTTACAGTTGTGTTGCATATTTTAACGGGATAGCATATATTTGGTAATAAGCTGTACATGTAGGTTATGTTTGAAAAATTGATAAAAGTACACCCAGTATTTTATGTTCCTTTTGAAAATGATACATGCATTCTATAAATAGACTGTTTAAAACCCAGCTCCATATTTTAACATTTCAACTCAAACGCAACACAATTGCGCAAGAGTGCAGACTATTGCAACTAACTTTGATGACAGGAGACGAGGGCGTAAATGCCAATCCAAACGGTAACGTAGCTGTTTTTAGGCGGTTAACCGTATCATCGCTCCGTGAAAGGACCAGCAACAGACCCCAAGTCTTCGGAGGAAGTGTCATATTTTTCTCAAATTGTCTGGGAAGAAGCGACTGCCTTTAAACAGTGATTTCATGTCAGAAAATTTTACCGTTCGATTATAGATTGCGGGTAAATTAATATATCTATGACTACAATAATTAAGGTTGCAATAATTGTTCCTACACTGTTACAGTAATAATTCAAAATTAAGCCTACGACATCAAAAGACATTTACAATGTATAAATAACAATTAGAATGAATAATTAAATGTAAAGGTAATTTTTTAATGACTAAGATAAGAATAATTAGCATTTATTTTTAATACCGAAGTTAAAATGTACTATTACCAAATATGTGTTTACATTTAGGTCATATCATAATACATAATCTCACAAATACTCAAAAGTACGCAATCCACTGAAAAGTAATAAGATTAGCAATGAACCGTTTGTATTTATAAGTAACATTAAGCAATACACGAGTAATATCATCAATTTGATATAAAGGTCTAAAAGGTTGTAAATATTCACTCAGAAGATAATATTAATTTAAAAGTCCAAAACGCTGTACCATGTAGACATACACGATTATACCTGTCTCGAACTATATGTGATACAAACAGAAAAGGGTTTAAGCAAAAGGAAAACACACATCTTCTGGTCAAAGCTAAATTCTTCCAAGGTACTTTCACGATATGTGTAACTGTTTGGCAATATCGTGCCTATATAAACAGTATCAACCATCAACACTGATATGACAAACTCCTACAGAAAAAGGTAAGTGTTAAACTAAACTATCAACCGACAAATCGTAGAAAATGAGCCGCATCATTCCCTAGCACTAAATAACAGACTCATTACTCTGTAGCAGTGACGTTTAGATAAGCTAGATGTAATACAATGTATGAGATCTTAAAACGTTATATTATATTAACCATTTTGATATTAAAATATCATACTGGCACATTTAAATCAAAGCGCTGAAGACGCATGATTTGTTTGTGTATTCAAAATAGTTGTCCTTTGTTTTGTTGTGACGGCTATTTCAGTCTGTAATCTTCATAAATGAAGGCTATACCAGTTGGTAATAAGATATGAACAGAATGCACATATCAGTTATAAATCGTATTTTGGATCGAATTGTCACTTTTTCTATTCCCGGTACATATAGACAGCAGGGATTTTCACTGTACTCAACACAATGTTTTCACCTACAGTTCTACTGTCTAAAATCAGACACTGATCGAGCAGCTAGTTAGTAGTTAAATACGGGGCTTCGATAACACAAACAAGCAGGCAAAAGCACCGATCAATAAGGGGATCAATTTATTGTGCGGACCGACAAAGTGACAATGCGTGTCTATAATGCCACAATATACATTTATAGAACGAATATAGTTGAGACCAGAAAGTAACGATGTTCAAATGTTTTTCTGCAGTCATTGATATGTATTTTAACAAAATAGTTCATTCGATGCGTTTCAAGATAACGAGGCCTACAGTCGAATATAGGATAAATTGCCTTCTATTTAAAAAAAATCACCTCCTATGAAATATAACAAATCGTTTAAACATCGACATTAACGTATCCTAACACTTGTTTTCTGCTTAAGGTGCTCACGCGTATTTCTAATACATGTAGGAACGCGACTAGCTCGCGCCAGGTCCGCAGAATAAACATATCGCAATAAGGAAAGTTTAATTACGTTCCTTGCCGCGCATTGAATAAAATTTATGAATGGATGGGTATAATCGTAAAAGAGAATGTGTAAACATGCGGGTAAATATTCCTGGCTGTTCAAAATATTTCATTCTTTAAAATGACGATCAGGGTAAGACATTTTTTTGTCACAGAAACTCCAAAACATATGTTTTCTTTACGCACGGCCAACGGGTTAAGAAATCGGAACTATTTCTATAGGGTGTATATATAAAGTAAATCGTCCCTTACTTTTACGCATCATTGTAAAATATAATACATCCGCGGTTATTATTCGAAAACAGTTTACTTTTAAATTAGTTATATTTACATAATTTAGCTGATGCTGCATGAGTTTATAACATTATATATTTAAACAATACAACTTTCATGTCTGCAATGGCCATATGGTTTCAAATGAAGAATCATAATTTGGGATTATATGCTGACTAACGTGCCGGAGCTACTTTCAGATTTGGTACTTAAGGAGTATGCTTCGGAAACGGTAAGTAAATTTGTTTGTTACACAAACAAATAAAAACTTTGTTTAACTTACTCGGTGTTGGTCGCGTATTCCACTTTTCACCTTCCGAGAACACATTTGTATTCTTAAATCGGTAAATAGTAGAGTTATGCAAACTGCCGGTAAAATTCTCATTCATTCAAAGCTTTAAGAAAATGTATCAGTCATATAAAGCTGTTTCAGAATAAATAATTTCTAACTGTCAGACGCACCTATTTTCGTTCGTACGGTTTGCACGTACTTTGAAACGGTAAATAAGTGGCACAACTCGATTATAGGTTCTGATTAAGTTGAATACCCTTACCTCCAAAGACAAAAATACCTAAATATTTGTGAAGATGACATGGGCAAGGTTCACGGAAAGACCGATGTTCAAGACTATGGTACATATAACGTTTAGTCTGTGTGTATAGTGTCTAACACTCATTGGTATTATGGATAGTTCCATAACATAAGATTACAAAATGTAGTTTCTACATGGTATTTGCTCGTAAATAACCGAATTGCTCGATAAATAACGTCTAAACGAACCAAATGATAGTTATTAAATGAAAGTGCAAAATATCGACGATCTTTATAATACAAACGAAGGTAGTAAAACCACGCCATTGTCTAGACTTGTATTTTATTTAAAGCAAAACAATTAGTACTTGTTCACTGCAAACCACATTTCCTTAGAAAAATAAAATGTTTTAGCATGCTATGAGTGACAATCGTTTTCAAATAAAGATGAATCAAAACTGAAATATTGAAATTTACTATGTAACAAGTATTCAATTCTTAAGCATGAGTCAGACTTGGTCAATCATCTAGTCATAACATACATGTTTAGCATATAACAAAGCGTAGTACACCTCGGTGATATGTCATTCTGTAATAACACACAATGTTTGTGACAAACCTTTGTCAAAAGGTGTTCTTTTGAACATAATTATACATTAAGAACAGAATAGTTTATACGTAAACCAAATATATTAATTGCTTAAACAGACGCTCTAGTTTGCTTTCTATGTAACAATCAACTTGCAAAAGGAGGGAAAAGACGCCAGTATTCTTTTTTTTGCGTCCTGGGAAAACAAAGCATCTTATGGAATAGAAGTGTAACTAAAACCACTTATTGCCTACCTACTCTTAGCGTTAATTAAATCAAATTGATTATGTTATTCAAACCCGTATCTTCTAGGAATTAATCTTTCCCCCCAAAGACAATACGCTGTTTACATTTACACGTTTTCTTAAGGAACTTTTTCAGTTGACGTATGCTTCGCTGGAAGTTACACGCCAATTATAGGAAAGAAGCAACGTGATCTTTCTCCATATACATAACAAAGACTTGTGATTCAAGTCGAGGCACAGCGCGCAGGCCTTGTGCGTACGACTTTTTCAAATTGATGTATATTTGAATGAAGTTGGTCATACACTGTTTAGCTTTTAAGCAAACAGAAGGGGAAACGTTACCATGTTTATGGAAATAGTATAAAAAACAGAAAATAAAAACGAACTTTCACTCAATCAGGCAATTTGTTGAGTAACTGTCTATTAAGGTAGGTCAGTACCTACCGTCAGTAAAATTAAAAGTTGTCACATTTGTTTGAAATTTGGTACATATGTATATCGTGTCTATCTGCGTTGCATGACGTCACGTGACGTCATTTAACAACGCTATCTGGCGACAGCGTACCGGAAGCAAACCGTCAAGTGGTTATTGTTATGTTATTTTGTCATTTGTGGTCCGACTCTTATTTTGTAATGTTTGTCATAATACTTGAAAAATATTCTACTAATCGGGTCGCAAACTATTACATTTCATTAAAAAAATATAACATTTCCGTCGAAAACGTACAGAAAACGTCAGAAACGTCATTTTCTGCTTTCAGAAAATAACAAAAAAACTAGATGGTGAAAGTTTTTTAAATTTTCACAATTTACTATTTTTGATGTCTGAAACTGAATATTTGAATAAAAATTGGATGTGTTTGTCTTAGTTTTTGCAGTAAGCGCTCTTGAATAATGTCATTATAACTTGAAAAAATGATGACGCTGGTAAAGTAATCGTTTACGTACTCGGAGTAAAAATGTCAAACAGTCACTGGACTCATTTTTCTTACGTAACTTCCGAAAACTCCAATATTTTAAAGGATGGAACAAGCAAGTCCTCAATAATTTATTTAATACCTATATATTTATGGCAAACTATTCTACAAGCTTACTAATTTTTTGAGTGTTGTCTCAAAGAAGCTGTTTTAAACCTTTTATACAACTTCTCGAAAACACATGTCTTAAATGCTGCGAGTTAAAACTACCCTTGCAACTCAGCAGAAGGCCCTTTACTAGCACTGAATGATTATAACCAATCGTCCCACGAATAAAAAATCACAGTTTTAAAGGGCCATGTGTAATAGCAAAGGCAGATATGATGTCACCCACACACGTGCGTGCATCAAACCTGGCATTATGAGCAAATAAAAGTACACTTCCAATGTTTTCTAGCAAGTCAACAAAAATCCTTAATGCACTACCCGTATTGATGAAAATTCGTGTACATGTTTGAGCCTTGTTATAATTATCATGGACATGATCCCAGCTATTTGCAGCTCTCTAGATAATGTCGCAGGTGCTAAAGTATTTGCTCTTTAAATATCCTAATACATGTTTACAAATTTCTTTCTTCTTGAATATGTTACACCATTCATAAGTTTTATATTGCGATAAAGAATTCAATGAAAACACATATCAGTCACTTTGTCAGAAATTCTAGATATCCTGGTGGTCGAATAAGAGAAGAAGTTCGTACCAAAGAATTGAAACTAGACAGTGACAACCGGTACATTAATCAAAGAATAAAATGCGCCTTCAATTTAACAAGGTAGTGCAAAATTACTTTAATATCATATAATCATTAAACTTTTGTAAATGTAGCGTGCAATTAAAACTGTTTTCCGTTCGTGTGCTATGTCATCAAATAATTCATAAAATGTGACAAGTATCTTGTTTTCTTTTCAAACGCATTCAAAACGAATTGTAACCATGATAAGTGAAGTTTTATTGTAGTACAATGTAGTACTGACTTGTTATCAGATACGAAGATCAGAATTTTAATAATGTTTGCATACAGACTGCAGGATGCTTTGTGCTCAAATATAAACGTTTCAATAATGATGAATGGTACAATATGACAATTAATACCGTGTCATACTTTAAAATATTTAAAAAAAGAATTTATTTTATTGAAGATGGTGCAAGCGATTATATCCTAGAGTGACCAGTTTCGACGCCCATAAGCAATATTTTGCCTGTGTTAAATAGTTACAAGTAGTTTCAATGAAAAGATTGTTTCACTGAATAAATATTTTATATCTGAATAAAAGTACCAAATTTTAACCGATTATCCCGTATGATTGTCTACAAAATTGCCATGACCTAATTCTATATGGGGGCAGCCATTTTTGTTATGAGTGACCTAAAACGACGCCTCTGATTGGATGCTTTATAACAGTTTAATTATCACTCTATTGGAGCTTGCACGCTACTAATTTTGTACTTACGCTGTCCACCAGTATCAGTAACCTGGATCTACAACAAATCAACACATGAAAAGTGTTTTTAAACTTTTTATTTCTATATGTAACAAAATGACATAGACCTTTATGTTTTGCAATATTTTTTACTCAACAATGAGAGCCCCTGTCTGTTCGATCTTCTCCATTTCAATATTCTGAGAAGTAACTAAGTGCGTGGCACCTACACTTACCCTGTGGAACCTAAAATAAACGAATTAACAGTACAAATTATTCAGTATACATTCCACACCTTTACGACAACTTCACGGATTAAGTATCCAATTAAATTTCAATTAACAACAACAGTTATTCTTATTGCATAATATATAACGCGTACCTCCTACTCTAGGTTGAAACAATAACATAATGAAATAATGGTCACATGACTGACACGTGATCTGAGAAATAGAAATGATTGGCCGTAGCAAACATGGCCGGTGATTTTTCCCACGCTCATTTTTCCAAAGAAAATTGCTTATTCAATGTCATATTTTTTGGCATTAGTAAAATCACATGAAAATATATTGAAAAAGGTCATTTTTATAAAATCTTACCTTTGCACTTCGTACTTTTCACAATTTTATGTCAAGCGAAAGTATTT
Source organism: Saxidomus purpurata (assembly GCA_022818135.1). Classification (NCBI taxonomy): domain Eukaryota; kingdom Metazoa; phylum Mollusca; class Bivalvia; order Venerida; family Veneridae; genus Saxidomus; species Saxidomus purpurata. The sequence continues at coordinate 33,160,598 of JAFMSR010000013.1, forward strand.
TGTGTTTGCTATAATGTGTAATAGTAAATGACGTCATCAGAAGTCGCTTCGTCTTAATATAGAGCAAAACAAAAATGGCGTCGAAATAGGGCATCGTCATTTCAGGGCACCCGACAATATCACAAAATCCACGTCCTTTTGTATATTTATATATTAACACATACACAAATAAGCCGTCCCGGATTCTGTATTGTATGCTTTACCTGCACATGCATAATAGATCCGTATTTGATACATGAGTCCTGTGAAATTTTCCTCACTACTTCTGCACAAAACAGTAATATTGACTAAGCTTACTTTAATTACTGCTGACTGTCTATACGGACTTTAAAGTAATTCGCCTCTGTGGTCGAGTGTTACAGTCGCTGACCTGATATCACTGTACCTTCTCATTAATCGAGGGATCACACGAGTTTGAGCCCTCGTACCGACCATGTCTCTTCATGTTAGAAAGTGGAGGATATGGTTTTAGTACTATGTATAGAGGAAAACACGTTTAATCTATACGGGCGTTCTTACACATATAGTCCTCCTGAGTGCAGACTGAGACCCGTACTCATTGGTAAGGAAATTTTGTCCCTGTTACGGCAAACATCTGCATATACATGTATAAAACAATCACTTTAGTATTTCACTTGTTTCCGACCAGTTTCATCATGAACGTGTTTCGAGGGAGTTTTAAACATACGACCCTGCTATCTAAAGTGGCGCCGTGAGTGCATTTTACCCAATTGTCATGAAAATCCTCCTAGGGATTTAAGAGATACATTGTATAAAGCGGGCACGAAATGTTATCAAAATGTCTTTCAGTTCAATGCGTAATATTGACACTGACCCGAGGCAATCGAAGCATGTTCTCTGCCGATCGCTTTGATATGTGAATATTTGTGCCTTGAGTCATTCTAAAATTCCTCATTTCAACGGTTACTAGATTACAGCCCAGAAACGAAATCGCGAAAAGACGGACAGGTGCCGTACCATTATTCCACCGTCGTATAAAATAAGTTAATGAAACATAAATTACAATATGATGGATCAGTTTTCCAATCATTATTTCAATGAAATCCTAGTCTTCACATCTGTGACACAGTGCAAAAATGTGATAAAGTGGGAAAATATGGTCTTACCAACCATGTTCTAATCCGCAAAAGTATATATGTGTAGTCAAAGACATAACATGTAACACTTATTTAGACACACTATGTTTCATACTTATAATTAGTCTTGCGGTATAAAAATAATATTGACTTTAAAAATCGTTTCCCGTTAATAGTGCACCGTAATTTTAAAAAGCTCTCACTACACTTTGAAGGAAGACCTTAAAAAGAGATAAACGGCATTGAGCCGAGTTGCCGCAAAAAAAAAAAAAAAAAAAAAAAAAAACACACAAAAAAAAACACAAAAAACAAACAACAACAGTTACCAGAGATTCGCTCCTGCCGCCGTCAATTCGTACATGTACCTAAGTTAACTCATACCCGAATTAGCCAACTCGTACAAAGTTTCTCTTATGTCGGAGTTACTCTGTCACAGCAACTTTCTTTTGCAAAAATGGCCGGCGATCAAGCTTTAAAAGCTAAAAGAGTTCTTATTTCTGTTCTATCCAAGTTACACGAATTCGGCCAGTTACCGAAAAATGTCTTTTTTAATATATTTGATACTAAAATAAGCCCGATCTTACTTTACGGCTCGGAGATTTGGGGTATCAACAGACAACCCGCAATAGAAGCTGTACACTACTATGCTTTTAAGCGCTATATGTGTGTAAAACAAAAAACAATCAATTCAGCAGCACTGGGCGATTGTGGAAGATTTCCGATATTTATAAATGCTACTAAAAGGTGTATTAAGTATTGGCTCAAAATTTTGAAAATGGGCGACGACAGATTTGTAAAAAAATGTTATTTGATGTTGAAATATTTTGATAATAGGGGCCAAAATAATTGGGCTTCAGGTATAAGAAACTTGCTATGTATTAATGGTTTTGGATATGTATGGTTTAATCAAAGAGTAGAAAATGAAACGGTATTTATTAGAAGTTTTGTACAACGCTTAAAGGACCAGTATGTTCAAGAATGGTTGGAATCTATTACAAATGTGAATTCAAAATTAAATTCTTACAGCCAATATAAGACCACGCTTGTCCATGAGCCATACTTGCAATATGTAAAGGTGAAAAAATTTAGACATTCTTTAGCAAAACTAAGATCGTCATCCCACGATCTTGAAATAGAGAAAGGCAGATATCATAATATCCCTAAAGAAAACAGAATCTGTAAATTATGTAACTCTGCGTTAGAAACAGAGTTCCATTTTGTTTTAGTCTGTTCAAAATTACAGTGTTTAAGGAAGAAATTTATACCAGGAAAATATTATGTGAACACAAATTTCCAAAAGTTTAAAATTCTGATGAGCTGTAAATCAGAGCAAGTCATTATTAATTTAGCAATGTACACATTTTATGCTTTTCAAGAGCGACAAGCAATCCTAAATCAATAACTGCATTTTGAACACAAGGTTATATTACACTTATATTTGTAAATAGTACATGTATTGCTTCTCTGTAGATTACATGACAAGATATATTGGTACCAGTCTGTATGTATGTTGTACAAATGCTACTTGAACTTGTTATGGGCCGGTGGCCGTTATCAAATAAAGCATTGTCATTGTCATTGTCAAAAGTTTATACGAATGTATATTGGTTCGATTACGAAGAAAGCTCCATAGCTTATTAAATCGCTCTCGAACACTCATTCCAGATGTCATCACGCTCGCGAGAGAGAGTCAGTCACTTTTTCATCGATGATACCCATTTACAGCTGGGTACACTGACTGGTATCAGTGTCTTTGCCCTAGTACACACCTTGTGCTCCGGCTGGGATTCGAACCCGGGACCTCCCGTTCCGGAGGCGAACGCCCTAACCATTGAGCTATCGAGGCCCACAACATCTAAAGTGAAACCTGTGAGAAATTGTGTGCACAGAACACTGTGTGTTTAAGCAAATACTAGATACAGTTAAACCTGTGATTTAAGGCCACTAGCATGAAGACGATTATGCAGATATTTCAGTTTTCCTCTCCATACTCATTTGATGTGAAAAATCGAACCTAAATTTTGAATAGTGCTTTAGTTACATCACATTAAGACGGCCGTCTTTGGTAACTTTTTCATATTGTCCGTTCGTACCTGAGATCGAAAAACTTCACCTTAAAAATGTGAGATTACAGCAGCTTGGCAATCTACTTGATTAATAACTTAACCACTGCGACAGTCGACTTTCCCGTGCATGTAAACTAAAAGCACTATATCCCAGAACTTATATAACAAGAGCTGTCCATAAGACAGCACGCTCGACTATTGTGGGTGTTTGCTAATAAAACAAAACTTTTATCAGTATAATAGCAAAACAAAATTCTGCTAACTATTAAGTATAAACTAGGAAAGTTGAATCATAAAAAAAGTCAAAATCTATAACTATAGATTTAATTTTTGGTAAATTAATTGTTTGATACAAAATTTACCCTGAACACTATTGCAAGGTTTGATATAACTACCATAAGTGGTTACTGAGATATGTGCATGATAGTACCTTGCATGCAACACTTTAATCAAATTTTCAAAGTCAAACAAGGGCCATAATTTGTACTAAATTTAAACAAGAGTTATCTGTCTTGACTGTGTGACACCTCTTAAGACATTAAAAAAGTTTCAAGTCAATATCATAAGTGGTTACTGAGATATGTGCATGATAGTACCTAGCAGGCAAAACTTTAACCAAATTTTCAAAGTCAAACAAGGGCCATAATTTGTACTAAATTTATACAAGAGTTATCTGACTTGACTGTGTGACACCCCTAGAGACATTAACGAAGTTTCAAGTCAATATCATAAGTGGTTACTGAGATATGTGCATGATAGTACTTAGCAGGCAAAACTTTAACCAAATTTTCAAAGTCAAACAAGGGCCATAATTTGTACTAAATTTATACAAGAGTTATCTGCCTTGATTGTATGACACTCCTAAAGACATGAACAAAGTTTCAAGTCAATAGTATCAGTGGTTACTGAGATATGTGCATGATAGTACTTAGCAGGCAAAACTTTAACCAAATTTTCAAAGTCAAACAAGGGCCATAATTTGTACTAAATTTTTTCAAGAGTTATCTGCCTTGATTGTATGACACCCCTAAAGACATGAACAAAGTTTCAAGTCAATATCATAAGTGGTTACTGAGATATGTGCATGATAGTACTTAGCAGGCAAAACTTTAACCAAATTTTCAAAGTCAAACAAGGGCCATAATTTGTACTAAATTTTTTTCAAGAGTTATCTGCCTTGATTGTATGACACCCCTTAAGACATGAACAAAGTTTCAAGTCAATATCATTAGTGGTTACTGAGATATGTGCATGATAGTACTTAGCAGGCAAAACTTTAACCAAATTTTCAAAGTGAAACAAGGGCCATAATTTGTACTTAATTTTTTCAAGAGTTATCTGCCTTGATTGTATGACACCCCTAAAGACATGAACAAAGTTTCAAGTCAATATCATAAGTGGTTACTGAGATATGTGCATGATAGTACTTAGCAGGCAAAACTTTAACCAAAGAAGCAACGCCGACGCCGACGCCGACGCCGACGCACAAGTGACTGTAATAGCTCTCCATATTCTCCGAATAGTCGAGCTAAAAATTGAGTTCATTTTGCTGACATTAAAGCCAAGTCTGTTTTTCGTTCTTTCCACAAAATAGTGCTATTTTGACCAGTTTCAGCAAGCAACATTTTATGAGTCGTAACTGTACACGTAATTCAAAATTGAGGAATTCAAAATTTAAAGTCACCTGCAAGTAGAATGATACTGGATTAAAGGAACTGTTTGCAGTTTCAGGGATTATCTCTGTCATAATATGCATTTGTGTCTATCATCAAACGTTTAACAAAGTGAAATACTATCAGCTTTGTGCAGTTAAAAAACTGCCATACAATCATGTCTTGCGTTTGGGCCGTTGTATTATTTTGTATTAACATGTATACTCTAGCTCATTTCAAAACGGTTGTAAACTTATTTATTTAGATAGCACTGTGAAATCATAAAACAAATAATGCTAAAGTAAGAAGATACATAAAATGTATCGAATATTATTCAAAGTTTAGAAGGTCATTCCATTCTGTTGTGTTGTGTCGTGTCATTACTTGTTGACTTTTCGGGACTATACATAGACTTACTACGTTTCTCAGTAAAAAAGATTAACCATGATTATATAGACCTGGAGAACATCAATATCGTATTAACATCGCAACTTCCGTGTTAAAAGAATACAGAGAATCAAAATTATCAGTGAAATTGCATTGTCATGAACTGAACGTCATCTCTCAAACGTCGTTCTTTTGGCGTTCAAGTGGTATTATTCACGCGTTATTTGTGAAAAATCTAGGACGAAGACGTCCTGTTTTTATTTCATTAATTGTGTTTAACTTCAAAATAAACACTGTCAAAATTACATAGAATTTTACCGTCCCGATTTTGACATATTTTGTAAAAACAGCAAAAAAGCGTTGAAAAACGATGACATTTCAAACGGTATTTCAATTGCTTTAAGCAGAATCATGACATGCTTTGTGAAAGAAGGAATTTTTTTTTTTACTTCGATGTATAGAAAATTTTCTAAAGTCTTTGATAGCATTTACAGAAAGAAAATCGGTAAAGTATCATAAAGCTATATGAGAATAACTTCATAACGGTAGGTCCGCGCTGCCACTAGAGGGCGTTGTTATATGTCGTCATGTGACGACACAAAAATAAAAACGTAACCATGCGACGCAGATGGACACGATATACGCATGTTCCAATTTTCAAATAAATGTGACAACTTTAAATTTTACCGGCGAAAGGTACTGACTCACTTAAAGATTATAAAATATAAAATTCTTTACTAGAATTCTGATTATTTAGATTTTCTTATGTTCCATTGTTCCAGTTTGCTTCTTTGGCTGAAACTTCAAATCCAATCAATTGATTTATAAGTACATGTATAACTGCGTCGTTTTCTTTTCACTTTTGGCATTGATTGAAATATTTTCTGAAGTCACTACTATTATTGTTAATTCTCTTGAGAACTGTTCATATTTATAACGATACCCACTTGAAATAAGTGAGATATTCATTGATGTAATAATAATCTTCATATATAGCAACGAAGAGTTTTTTTAAAGGAAATTTTACGGAGACCTGCATTATATTACTGAACATTGCACTATATTTTGCAAGTGATATGTTAAAAAATGTTGATCAGATCTTGGTAATAAGTTAAAGTTTACACCAAATAAACATTCAAATAAATCAGAAATGCATTAAATATTGGAAATTATCAGTTTGGACATATATGTCCTTGATTCAGGACATACTTAGAACATATCACACTTACACCACTTAGTTCAAGTTGCTCAATGAAAGGGTCATGCAATTCAGACAACTTCTTAAAGATGTTGCTGTTACAGCCTAATGCGGATAAGTACAACTCATTGTTAAGGAGAAATCATCCAGCAGTTTATGAACCACACATTCAAATTTAAATAACATAAGAAAATTGAAACTACTGCCGTTAACAGTAGAGCGGTAATGAGCTCAAAAGTGGATATAACAAACAAAGTTTTATATGTAAAAGATGTGGAATATCCATCAAAAAGAAATGCAGTTTAGTTATAACATACTTTTATGAAGATACCAGGGAACAGTATTGATATTTACACTACAACCAATGGTAATTGAATGTGTCGAAGCAGAATGAGGCTAAGTAGTCACTTGCAAAGTGGTAAGAATAAAAATAACCATTCTGCCTCCGTGCTCAAGTGGTGAGGGTCGCAGACTTGAAATCACTGTAACCCCTCATAGATTGAGCGCTATGGGTTCGAGTCATGCTACCAACAACGTATCTATGTGAGAAAGTACCGAGTACTAAGTACTGAGTCTAGTACTGGTTCTTCCCAGGAAAGATGGTAGGGAAAACTGCCTGCCTGTTAAAATGACCAAACTACTGTTTGAACGGCGTAAAAATCCAACAAAATCATAAAAATAACATGTCGATATCTTATCGTTTTGTACCAACATTTACGTCTTATTGTACTATGATTATGACGCTTTAGGAATCCTGTGTTGATTGCTTGGTAAACTGATATTTTATATTCTTCCCAAATTGTACATTGAATTTACGATAAGTGGTCGTTTTCCCTGTTTTACAACATAATGTCGCAATTGTACCAGATTAACTTCTATTATCTACTCTGTTCAATACTACAATTAATGACATTACGGTTTTGATGTCGTTTTTATTCAATGATTACATTGTATTTTTGCTCTTGTCTTCTTTGAATAGAGTTCATTTGTGAAAAAAAGGTTTTCCAAGCAGATTCTCCAATTTTAATGACTGCCAATTTCAGAGAAAAAAACCCGCGTTGTTCTTGTTTTAGCGGTTAAGTCGTTTTTATCATTACTATGCATGCACATGTTTAAATGTTAAAGGTACAGCTGCGTGAATATTCCATTTAAATTCTAGTTTTTTACCAAAACTACCCCGTTAAAATCCAGGGATGATTAGGGAAAATTATTGAAATTACAATAGTGACAATTAAGTATGTATATCCCTGCAGTGACACAGTTAGAAGTCAGACATATTTTATATGCTAGGAATAAAAGTTCAGCTACCCATCACCTGGTACAATGTAATACCAGATATCAGTCGGGCGGTTAACTCTCCCCACCAACACAAAATGTGGTGAAAAGAAACTGTAGGGCGCACACTTCCGAGGTGGTGGGGTTCTACATAATAAACGAGAAAGGTGACTGTGAGTTTTGTAAATTTTGTAAAGTTATTTTATTGTCGAAATTTCAAAAATTGGGGAATATAGTTACCGATAGAAATGTCGAGACTACCGTTTGCATGAAATGTCGATACTAAATACCCCAAATTGTAGTCGCTTGACCGTTTATAAGTTGACGACAATCTCGATCTGTGGTAACTTACGTGAAACTGTCCTTATTTTTTGGTCCATAATACCGTTTTTCTAAATATATTTGAGATGCAATGGATCACATGTTCAAAATAGCCAGTTGATAACAAAATGTCCTCACGGGTGTCACGGCAGTTGCGTCCTTAGGCAGGCACATATATTTCCACATTGCCTCTCTCTCTTTCTTGGAGATCGATTTTATCTGGAATGAGTGTCGCGAGAGATTAATCTATTAAAGTTTTAAAAACTTGTTTCGCAATCAAGAATGAATGGATTAGTACAATATATTAGAAAAGCGCATGCTCTTCTGAATGATACATCTTATGTGATTTGAGAGGCCAACGTTTTCTTACTGCAGTTTTTTTGTTATGCGCGTTACATAGAATGCATTGAATATCTACCGATGATTGTATAAAATGAATGCTTATATAGGAACAATATAAAACAGCAAATTGAAAAGATCGGTCGATCGGAAATAAAATAAAAGTGATTTTTTTAACGCTTCCTGCGTAGACTGAGGCTGTTGTGCTTCTACCGATAATTGTATAAAATGAATGCTTATATAGGAATAAAATAAAACAGCAACTATCCCATACCTTATGGCGTCCTCAAGTGTTTAAGAAACATTGCCACTGCGTGAAGTGAAAATGTTCCCTTTTTTGTAGTGGGATGTAATATTTGGAAGCATTTTGTATAAGATATATGAATCCTCATCAGAATGAAGATATCAATGCAGATATTTTTATTCAGAAAATTTATATACATTGTTACTAGAAGTTTTTAAAGTCCTTAAAGTTGCCATTATACTTTACCTTGCAGTAAGATGCCTGCAACATCACTAATGCTTTGAAAATATGTTCAAAATCAACTATATTAAGTATTATCACTTTTAGCAAAAAAAGAACGATAAACAATTTGCAGTGCGCTGGAATTCAGTTCTGTCTATGGCAGTCACATAAACGAAAAAGTTATATACCCCTTATATCTAACAAACTGTAGAAAAAAGGTATTTTGAAATCAATATATGTTGGTTTGTAGTTAAGAACTTTTCATTTTTCCAAGAGTATAAATCAGTGCTAAATATGTACTTTATATTTATGATACTTTATTGGGCATAATATGATCACTAAAATTAGATCTTGCAAATTGTTTATGATCATCACTTAAATTAGATCTCCCTACATGTATCAGTACTTAGTAATTCAAAGTCGTGTATCTTGTTTTACCAATCTATCATCGCTATTATGTAAAGAGAATAAACTTCAAGCATAAAACACAAAACGTTCTTGTGAAGTTCTTTTTATAATGTAACAATAGTTTATAGCAGAATTGCTTAACGGTAAACTTTGTCATCCATTGCAAGTGTAAGCGACTGTTTCCATTAACAATGACATATTTGCTCATGACAAAATACAAGGAACGTTTCCCCTAAACGACATTATGCTTCACATAATTTCAATATAGGAAGATAGAGTGTTTCAATTATAGATAGGACCACCAATTGTGTTGACATTTTAATAAGAGATTTAGATCTCTCTGGAATGACGTAACTGAACAAATTATAGTAAGCTAGTGGTATATCTGCAGAGATAATTTAAAAGAAGAAATACTTGCATAACAAAAATGAGCAACTCTAATCGTTTTCAGGAAAAGGGAAATAGATACGATTCAATGTATGCAGAACGTCAATAAATTGCTTTTATTATCGACATAAAATGTGGTCTGTGGTATGTCGCTTTTACTAGAAAATATCTGAAATATCATGTGTTCATTTCAGACTGCAATTGAAAATAAACAAGAGCTGTCCCTCACATGTGACGAATGCCCCCGAACGTGGTGTCTCACAGTCTATGTCCTCTCCATAATTGTGCTATGTAATTTTAAAATCCTTCCATGCATGACAGAGTTTCCATGCATACAGTATTCCATTACTTTTAAACACTAAGTGTGATTTTGAACTTTGAGGTAAGGCCATGGTTCTTGCACACAACACACTGTCTTGATGTGCTGAACATTTGTGCCAAGTCATTTTAAAATCCTTCAATGCATGACAAAGTTACTTCCCGGACACGAATTTGTGCATATATAGAGGATTCCACTACTTTCAAACTCTAAGTTTGACCTTGACCTTTTAGGTAGGGACGTGGGTCTTGCACGCGACCTTGATGTGTTAGACATTTGTGCCAAGTTGTTTTAAAAGCTTCCAATGCATGACAAAGTTACAGCCCGGACACGAAGAAATGTAAGGGCGGTCGCACAGACGGACGGACGGTACGATTTTAATATGCCACCCTGCGGGGGCATAAAATACTAAATAACAATATTATCACATACTGACAATTGTTTGTAAACATGTAAGCTTTAATCTGGCAAAATAATTTGTTTGAGGTATGTTGTCCGTGACCACTCAGCTAAGACTCTCAATTACAAATCAAGACAGCCATTCAAACTCGACCTATATTTTTATCAAGACAACCATTCTTACCAAGTTTCATGAAGATCCAATGGAAAATGTAACCTATAATGCATACACAAGGTTTTTCTGTGAGTTTACCCGGTAACCTAGTTTTCGAACTAAGATGACCCATATTGACACTCGACCTAGATTATATCAAGAAAATCATACTGACCAAGTTTCATGAAGATTCGATGAAAAACGCAGCCTCTATTGCAAACAGAAGGTGAAGTGTGAATAGATGACATACAGACGACGGACACCAGGCGATCGCAATCGCTCACCTTGAGCACATTTACGATAAGGTCAAAAGAGTTCGTCTGATTTGACAAAGTTGCACAGTTGGTCTTCTGTAGACTCGAAAATGTTTGGACTTCCTATGATGGGCCTAAAGGAGGACTGAATATGTGGGTCGTAGAAACAGAGCTAGCTAACTTCAGTAGACGAAGTTAATATGATTTCTTTTTCAGAAAATGTAACGCACCTCGTACCACATCTTTTAATGGATTCCTATAATATTAAATGTATCAAATGCAAAATTGTTGTTCAACTTATCCCTTGAGACCAATATTCTCGTAATTCTGAATAAAGTAAAAACTATCGAATCAAGATACAGAATAAGTGGCTTTCATGATGGTTCAAATAAATCAAATGTGGCGAATGAAATCTGACCTCAGCTACACAGTCTGTATCATAAGCACTAATTCTAAACATTTAGGCTAAAACATGTATCGCTAGTCGGAGGAAGATTTCTTTCAGGAAAGGGCTTAAACGGTAATCAATAGTAGTAGTTGTCTGTTACCGAACGTATAAACTGTCTAGTCAGACCACAAATATTGAGGGTAGTTAAACAGTCAAACAGTGTTTCACCAAAATCAGTTTACTTCTTTGACATAATTTTATTAGTGAACATGTAGAATTTATATCTATTTGGAATTTTGAATTATTTTAGATATCCTCTGATGATCTAGTATTTATTTTTTCTTTTATCTATTGTTCTTTTTGCTTTCTGTCAACTGTTCAAGAACAATTACAATAACCCTGACAACTGTACAAGTGTACATTTGATACTAAAATGCATTTTTATGCCCTCAGCTATAACACAGGGTTTAATGTCACTGAAAGCGTCTACCATATTTGCACATAAATTAATGTTAACAACAGCCTAGTGGGTGGCAACACATTCACTATATTTATCAGTTGGCACAAACTGTAAGGCAAAGTTACTGCAATATTGTTGGCAAGTTGGCAATGACAAATGTAAATGGCTATTCGTAAGAATATTAATTTTTCATACCTTTCAGTACACTAACGCACAACAATAACTTTTATTTGCTATAATTAAAGCTGAAATAAGGAACTTTATATCTAAGATACGATTGTCATCCCATCGATTAAATATCGAAACTGGTAGACATAGAAGCATTGATAGAAGTGAACGAAAATGTACTTTATGTAACAAAAATGATAAAGAAGATGAATACCATTTCATATTAATTTGTCCAGTATATTCTGAATTAAGAAATCATTATATACCCAGATATTATAGCAGGAAACCAAGTATTTTTAAATTTTTAGAACTCCTAAATACGACACATTTAGCATGTAAAATAGCATTGTTTTGTGATAAAGCATTCGGAATAAGAAAAGAAAAGTTAAATTTTACCTCTTAGATTGTTTTTGTTTTTGTTTGTGGGGGGGGGGGGGGGGGGAGATGTGAGCCCTTAATTGTTTTTAACTCTGATTTACTTTGTTTCTCTACCATATGATATGACTTTTTGTATGTAGCAATACTGATCATATTCTTTTGTTATATGTTATATGTATGTAAAATTTTGTTACACTCGCTGTGTTTGTTAAGCGCATGCATGTAAATATGAAAGACGAGGAACTGTTCTGTTCTGTTCCTGTCTTTAGATCTGCATGTATAGTTGGGCAGACATTGCTTTTCGTAAACCAACATAATTCATTTATAAAAATGAGACGACCGACGGTCTAATACTTAGGTTTGTTAAAATGACTGGAATTATGCGTAAGTGTTTGAAATACAGACAATGCACAAATATAGTAAGTCCCTAATTATAGGTGTTCAAATGTACTAACGGTAATAATTACAAATCTCCAAATATTTACTACGAAAAACAATCGTAAAGACGAAAGTAAATCTATGAGTGAGCTCATACTAATTGAGAAGAAAATAGATAGGCGAACCATAATAAGACCGACATACACTTGAAAAGCATATCGACGTTCATTCACCACAAACATCATTAACTGAATGCAGTTGTACTCAGGCAGATGTATACATTTCTATCATTATAATAACAAACGTAATTCTGGAATAGTTTTAGCTCTCTCGTTTTCCTAATTCCAAATGCCGCTTTATGCACTGTGTGTAAATTCCCCCACCCCCCCCCAAAAAAAAAAAAAAAAAAAAAAAAAAACCCCCCCCCCCCCCCCCCCCCCCCCCACCCCCCACACAAAAAAAAAAAAAACCAAAAAAAAAACCCCCCCCCCCCAAAATTTTCTTGTTTCACTTTATCCCGAGGTTAGGTAATTTATAAGTTACGGTCGACCAATGAATCACGAATTAGACTGTCGGGACTCCATTAACATGTCCATTGTGCGTCAGTCGTCCACAGTTAGTTTTTATGCACTCAAGCATCTACATTTCTGATGGATTCATTCTCGAACAATGTATATCGCAAATAAGATCTCGGTCAAGTAGGAGTATTGGGGTTATGGTTCATATAGGACAATATGGCAGAGAGTCCAATATGATCATTGTGTAGAATTGTTGGATAACGTAAGGACTGAATGCTTTCCTGCATGGAATCTCAAACATTCAGAACCACACCTCTTGTTAAAACTGTTTCAATTACCCCCGTCATCTTTATATATAATGCGTTTGGTCAGTTGAAATAGATGTATCTAGGGCTACGTGCAGTTGATTTAGAAAGAAATACTTTATTTCAGCTTGTCAAATCGTTACCATTGTGTATCTGTTTTTAAATTTATGTCTTGAAAATTTAATGTTAACTATTTCGAGATATTGTATTGATTAAGACAGACTATTTATTGTCGAAAAGTGAACTCCTAACTTAGCAATGATTGCTATATAACTTACAACACAAACATACAATCTAATAGTATATGTTATTAGGACGTTAGAATGTAAGTTTTTCAAGCAAGGTTTGTGTCCCTGAAGAGCATTGTTGATCTGTCCTTATTCGTAGAAAAATATTTCGTATGATGTCATTAATTTTGGTATTTGCACGCCAGCTTGTTAATGATTAACACGAAAATGTTATATGTACGCATATTGCTAATATTAGCATGGTATTAATGAAATGTTCAGAAATGTGCTACAATAACCTTTGTACCTTTGTGTTTTGTTCAGGAAAAGTGATAAATTCATTTTCATGACTCAACAGTTAATGCTGAAATATTTACTTATTGATAACTGATATTTACTTCTGTCTACAAATCTAAAAGAAACCCGCGCAATTTTACGTTTTCACAGGAAACTGACACTGCTGCTACTTGTTGCTGTAAACAGTAAAAATAAAATACATAGAACATCCGGTTATTTTAATAAGATAATATTCTGCTATCGTTTCAAGAATAGAGTACGCTGGGTGAAAAGGGTAACGGCTGAGTTTTCTCTCATATTCCGACAAATACAAAACGCTGTGTATAGGAGGATTGTTTTACGGTATTATGTTGTTGCAATTGTAACCAAATAATGGTTTCCATTTATAATGCTAAAGATAAAATTGTTGCTCATGGTGAAATATTTGTACCTCTTAACGACATCATGTCACACAAAACTTCAATATAGGATGACAGAGTGTTTCATTTAGATATAGGACAATTAATTTTGTTGACATTTACAAAAGATGTAACCCCCCCACAACCACACCTCTCTCTCTCACTCTCCACCTCTTTCGTAACTTTGTACGACGTCAAGAAACTTTAAAATATTTGAATTGTGGTCTGTCGGTTTAGAAACAAAACATCATTTCGACTGAAAATAAAACATAACCATATAAGTAAATAAGTAAGGTTACATCTGTTGATTAGAACTGTTTTGCTATTTAATTGTAAGTGGAATTAGAAATTCCACAACTTGTGACTGGCATATTATATGACATTTACGAAAAAGCCAAACGGGTCAGAGTGACAAGACATACATGTAAAGTGGACTCCACCATGACACGTTGAAATTAATCTGAAAAAGTAAATAATGCATGAAATTCTTATATGTCCTAAAATGGGGTATTTACCATGAAATCTCCATAACTATTTTTTGTTAGTGAGAGACGGCCTAACGGATCATCGGAGCTGGGAATTTTTAATTGGAAACACTCTTTTCATTTTCTTCTAAAGCACGAACCTTCAACTGTATACATATAACAAACGATTGCTGCTCCTTTCAAATTAAATTTGACTTGAAAATGGATCCATGTTATTCCAGATGTATGCAGTCTTCATTAACCATGCTTATTTTTATAGATAAATCCATGCTAAATTCCATATAAACTATAAATTACTGAATAAATACATAGACTGTGTCTACCATGATAGTTCAAACAAATCAAAGATTGAGTAATCAATAAGATCTTAGACAGTCAACCTGTATCATAATGCACTCATCCTTCACATTATGTTAAACATACTAAGCAAGTCTGAATAAGATTGATTTCAGCCCAGGACTGAAACGCTAATGAATCGATGTAATTGCCTATTACTGGAAATATATATCGTCTGGTCAGACCGCATTTTTTAAGACTTGTCGTTCAAACACTTAACTATTAATTTTAGTTCACATTCATCCTTTAATAAGTTTATACCTATTATGAATATAGTCATATTTCTTTAGATTTTCTCAAAACCTAATATAGTAGTTCATTTTTACGTTTATCTATTTTCCTTGAAACTATTTATTTTACAACGATTGCAATACAAGCTAGACAACTTATGCCTGATCACGCTCGTTGGCACGTACTGCCTTTTGTGGTGGAGGAAGCCGGAGTACCCGGACAAAACCACATTGTCCGACTTGGTGACCAAATAACCATCCCACATGCCGACACTTGGTATCAAACTCGTGCCGCAGCGGTGGAAACCCAGCACTTTAACCACTGAGCTACCCGGACAACTAGCCGGTTTATCTATTGTTTTGATAGTTTTCTGTTAACTGCAGAGGGAAGAAAATATCAAAACGACCATGATGATGTGCAATTGTGTATTTGATACAGTGTATTTAAGTCAAAGTATTTCATTCTTCCAGTTATGTCATGGTCTTTAATTTCACTTCAGACGTCAATTACAGTTGAGCATGCGCGGGAGAAAAAGCATGCTGGATCAATTACTGAATGTAAACGACAACCAAGTGGACGGCAACATCTTCTTGATATTAATTATTAGGTAGGCAGGGACTATGGTACAGAATGAGGGTTACGTGTACCGATAAGTAAGTATGTATGAAGCTGTTCGTGAGAAGTTTTATTTCCCAATAAACGCACAACAACCAAATCTCTGCTAATAAAGCTGAATTATTGAATACCATTACTTTACATACGCGGGGACAGAACAGCGGTCAGCAACGTTTGTAGACAAAGAGAGTGATATAATTGATAGATAGAACCGACAAGAATGAAGGTAAAATATATGGTTTTGTTATTGGGACTCTAATGACACACATCAAGTGGGATATAGGTAGTATACAATTCTTACAGCAAAAATGTACAAATTAGTAAAGACGTTCAAAGATAATGCCGTTTATAATTACAAATCTCGAAATGCTTACCTGGAACATCAGGTAGTTCTATGAAAAACAATACTAATTGAGAAAACAAACTGCTAGGCATACGGTGTTGGAAAAGACTGACAGCAATGGTTAACGTATCTTCACAAGTAAAGTTACGAGGTAAATAGAAAGACTCAATGTTGTGGAAGGAATTGTAAAACGTTATATTAAAACGTCGGACACGTAATGATTTATTATATCTCGGTGAATGTATTATAGATTAGTACTATCTTTTTGTACTGTATCAAAATTATGTCTTGGGAAATTCATATCTTCTCACATCACAGACTTATCAGTTATAATTGAATATATTTCCGAATAATAACCTAGATTATGGAACAATCTTCAAGCAATCGCCATATGCTCAAGAAATAATGACGTTAGTTTTCTTTTAAGCCCTTGAAAATAAAAGAAATCTTAGATAACTTCAATCCTTCCACGTTTCTGGATAATGGAAATCACAAGATTGGTAATGTGATTTTTTGTTCTAGAAAGGCTTGTTATATGGATTCAAATAACTCGTATCAAGCATAAAAATGTAACATCATCGTTGTAGCATTCTGGCGAAATAATAATTCCAAGGATTATATTTAAGAGATCTGAAAAATGTCGTTTAATATTAAATGACAACATATTCTTATTGTGAAGAAGTAATACTATTTTAAACATACTGTTAAATATTATAAAACAACGCTTTAGTAATATTAAATAGTCTTTGTTCACTAATAGTGCACTTTAAATTACACATAGAAGGAACAGGTGAGTTACATTTGATGCAACTTTTATAAGAGGAAAGATATTGCTAAGATTCTGAAAATGAACAAGCAAATTAAATATAGAATAATTAAGTAATAAAGCACACTAACCACTTAATGGCCTAATTTCTGCAAAGCAATATCGATATATTGGAATACTTTATCCTTTAATCCATTTTGTGCATATGAGGCTGTAGTGTTTGAAATAAAATAATGTTTCTCGTTTGATTTAATTTTCAGTTGAATTGTGTTTGTTTTTTGATGTCGACCACTGTTTGCTGCATGTCTTGTATTATGTATTGTGTATGTCATCATCGGCTTTTTAGCCCATATGGGTGCTATAAAATTGTCTTGTCATTTAAATTACCAGTTTGGCGAAGTCGTTAAAGTACATTGCGGTGATACTTGTAACATGAAATTCAATAAATAATTAAAGAAACTCCTCCAATAGTAACGCGTTTCGTTAAAACTTCGTTTTGTTGAAAGTGTGATTTCAGACACAAAGTTTATTTACAAACGTAAAGCAATATCTTTCATTAAGTTGCGGAAGCTGGCTGATCAAATTAAACAAATTGCACCTTACAAACATTCTATTTCTGCTTGTTTAAATAAATGTCAGTGAATTTCTAACGATATTCAACAGTTAAAACTTTAGTAATCAGTATTCTTTTTTTGCAGTAGAATTATGTGTAAAATGTATCGAAGAAAATATAAATAGATTTGTGCTAATTTACACACTTTGTTTTAGTTTTAAGTTAACACTATTTATTCAGCACTAATACTAAGACTGAAATAATTATGATGAGCTGGTCTTTATACCGATGGATGTCAAAAGGATGATGATGACCCCGTATAGTTGCTTGGTTTTTTAGACAGTATCAACATGGTAGAGACACTATTAATTGTTATACGATGGCTAGTATCTCTACATTTATGTGCAAAGAAGTAAGCAAATTAATTTTGTTTTTGTTTTCGGACTACATTTCTCGATGATGAGTTGTAAAATGTAGCACAACACCGTCATTTACGCTATATCTTGGACTGAAAATATCTATACTCATATACCACACATAAAATAGCTTGTTTAGACACCAACGTACTGCACAGTTAATGATGTTTACATCGAGCTTGGATCTCCTCAATCTATTATTCAAATTTTGAAAGACTGTAATTCATAACCCTGATCACAAATTGCCGTACCAAAGCTATAAAACGTTTCAAAGTGGTAAGTTATTGCCATTTAACATTTCAAGATTAATAACTATTAGCCCTTCTTTGCTTTTTCCCTTTTGAATCCAGTTAAAGATAGTCATTATCTATGGAAATATTGAGTAGTTTTATCTGAACTTGTCTAAAATTCTTACTTCAAAATAGAGTAATAAGTTCTCTGTGACGACAGCGTCTGTAATTACTGACACATCTGGAAGAGCTCTGTATATAATTTCTATGTACAACCTATCATAATTACACGGCAGGTTTTTACAAAATAAGTCATACAAACTTGTTACTTATATATGTTTCAAGAAACAGATAACTCTATCTAATATATGAAAAAATTCGCATAGATGTAAAGAAAATTCCTTATCTCGTGCTCTATGACGCCGCACGAGTCACGGAAACCTAGAGTGTTTTAATGCTTATATTTTCAAAATGAACCGACTGTTCCTTGTCAAGTTAGAGCATGAGAAACGCTTGAATTTCATTACAGACGTCCAAACGTGTAAATTTACATTTCCGAAACACCATATTTTGTCCTTTTTAATTACATGTAGATTCAGCAACATATAAAAAGTATATTATTTTAGCGCCTTTGTAACTAGAGATAAAATCATTGTAAAATTGCAGTGGTTTTAAGAAGGAAAATACAGCCAAAATAGCCACTTTAATAGTTTGGACCAACAGCGAGATCTTCCCTAAAGTAAGCTACGTTACCGAAGTCACCGAAATTACTGTTTAAATGTTAACGGCTTCTGAAATTGTTACCAACGCCAAATTTGGAACTGCGTTGATTAACCGGTTAGAGAAGTATATTCAAACGCCACCAGATCTCAGCAACAAGGGATGTAGGGATATTGTTATGGCATTGTCCGTTCGTCAGCAGACATAACTAAGTAACCAATGCACACGCAATTATTTGTCAGGATTGTATTAGGTATTTCCCTTTCATTGTCTTTTCTCAAATATTTATAAAAACTTTAAAATTCGTTTACTCTCAAACCGGTTGCCACATTGTAACTGGTTCTAATATTCAACTCGGATCCCCAAAACCGTCATTGGCGTGGGGGCCATATATCTAAATATGCTTCGTTCTTATTAAGAAGGCTTTTTTCAGACTCCCTAATTTCAGTGAAGGATGGCACTCCTTTTGCAGTTTTCTAATTTGACCAGATTAAGTTAGAATTAAGTTATTTAATTAGACACCAGTGTTAGAGAGTGTCTCGTTGCAGTTTTACATATACACTCAGTTTTTTCTATATAAAGAACGGCCTTAAAAAACTTCAAAAAGCCTTTCGCTTTCAATCCAGTCGTTTTATCTTCATTTAGTTTTGCAATGAAATAACCCTATATCAAAATTGCTGAACAACATTCTATCCTTTCAGAAATGTGGCCCTGTACGACGGGAGGATCCCGATTAAACGAATTTGCTTGCTTTTACAAAATTTTACCAATTACCACATTTCTATCTTGATTTTATGTATACGATTAGAAGGAGGTCTGCAAATCTTTTTATATCTTTAATTTAGTTCTGAACGTTCGATTTACATCATACTTTTAAATGAAATAATATGATTTTTAGGGTTTATTTGAGGTTCTCAGAAACGGCAAATTAAACCAAATTAGAATGCATTACTTGTTGTGAATTTAAAGACTGTTAGTTTGCCTACAGCCTGTTGCTTTGGTTTTGAAAACGCCTAAAGATTTTGTGTATATGACAAAAATTTAAATGAGAACAAAATTTTAATGGATGCTGTCTTTCAAATAACGTTTTTAATTATGTCACGTCCATTACATATGTACAATTATTGCATTATGTCTTTATATAACACTATACTTTAATATATATTAATACTATACTATACTGTACTGTACCGTACTACACTATACTTCATTACCCTACACGACCCAACCCTTCACTACACTACACTACACTACACTATCCTGTACTGTACTGTACGTATACTGTACTGTACCATACTATACCTATATCACCGTACCGTACCGTACCGTACCATACCATACCATACCATACTATGAAATAATAGAATATATACTATACTCAACATAACATTTTTGCCAGAAATACTGGCAATTATTGGTATTTTCTTTTAATTTGCCGCATCAAGAACAATTTTAAATTAAACATACCTTTGTCGTGAACGGAGCTCTCTCTGAAAGAAAATGTCATCTTAATCCCAGACATCATCAGAAGAGACCGTCTAAAGTTTTATTGTTCTGTCAGTTACCTACAATATGACTAGTATGTCAACGTCTAGCTCATTTACTTATATACGTTTTTATTGCATGAATTTGATCAGACATATCCATTTAACAGTTGGTGAATGCATTGTCATTTACTCTTTTTTATCTCATTGTTACCATTTTGCTGTCTTTTCACATTTTACATGTAGCACTTGGTGAGTGCATTGCCTTTTACTATTTTATCTCTTTTCACATAGTTGGGATATTCAGTTGTCTGCAAATTGGTCTAGTTGTACGGTAGGTGTATTGCGTTAAGAGATTGCCTGTTAATTGTGTCTGTGAATTGTAAGCAATGTCAGACATTAATGTTTTTATCTACGTGGCACGAATCACACTATACTCACATTGGGATCATTTTCAAACATCGTAATTGTCTATCGTCATTGTGAGAAAAATGTCAATTACTTACATTAGGGCTAGTATGTCAACGTCTAGCTCATTTGCAACATGTAATAGACGTAAATTGATCAAACGAGGCCTTTTTTAACAAAAGCGTTGTTTTGTATACTTACCATTTACTATTCTATCTCAGTGTCACCTTTAAGGATGTCGTTTCTCATACTTTGCTCATTCAGTTGTCTGTGGATTGGTGTTGTTGTACGGTTGTCTGTGGATACGCGTGGTTGTACAGTTGTCTGTGGATTGGTGTGGTTGTACGGTTGTCTGTGGATTGGTGTGGTTGTACGGTTGTCTGTGGATTGGTGTGGTTGTTCGGTTGTCTATGGATTGATGTGGTTATACGGTTGTCTGTCGATTGGTGTGGCAGTACGGTTGTCTATGGATTGGTCTGGTTGTACGGTTGGCGCCTTGGGTTAAGGGATTGTTTTTATATAGAAGTACTGGTATGTGTGAATCTAAGCAACTTTAGAGAAGCTATAAATAACAAGCAGGAAACCAGATCGATGACGTAAATTTTGACCACCGCCTAAGAAGTCCTATACATGTATATAATAGTCCTATTATGGTTCGTATCGTTTAGGGAGTAGACTGTTTTGAATAAGATTATCAGAAGTTGGGGCATCCTCAAAATTGATGTCTCTTTGATGCAAACAAATAAAATTTATGTATTAACTCATAGATTTACGTATGATCTTTCTTTCAAAAAAGAGATTTGGAAAATCTACTCAACTTAACAAGACGAAAGGAAAAGGTGATACAAATTGATGTCTGATTTTTTTTACAATTTCCATTTGTATTAATTGGATGAGGATTACGATTGATGTAGCGTTTGTTTTACGATTCATGTGCGTTTGTTTTACTTAAGTATATCCATCATGTATTGCTAAAGCAGTCAATTTTACTTTTTGTACCCTTTAACACACAGCTCTCTGACAGTACGTCAAATGTTAACGACATATCAGGTCATTAAAATACATGTATCCATTTTTATGTATTTTTCGGTACTCAGGAAAATAGAAATCTAAAATCATTTTTATGCTAATAATGCTACTGGAGTCATGTTATAAATGACGGCCTTGATATAGGACAAACACGTTTAAAGTGAGCAACAACTCTAATAGTTACTATATTGTTTAAAATGAAATGGCTACCAATCAAACAAAGGTGTTGTCTTTAATGCATATTACAAAAGCAGAAATAATGTTACCTAACTGTAGAAGGAAACTAGTTTCTGGACAGGCAGCATTTGCGTACATTAGAACGGACCAGTCAGGACAGTTGTTGAGTCCCTATCTTATAAAAGCTTTGGTGTGAAAAATAGCTTTAAGGAGATAATACTGAAATGTGTTCCCCATTTAGCCTCATAAATACCCCATATGGACTCGAACACTAAGATTTCAGCAGACAGTAAAGTTGCTAATAGGATGAATTACTTCATTCGTTATTCGATTTAGCAATAGCAGTCCAAGTGCAGAACCCAGAGCAGATGTTCATGTAATTATTTATTACCGGTATATTATGCTAGTTGTAATGCGTAATTGTACTTCCCTGAGCAGAACATTGGAACAGGACACATATCTTGCCAGTACTATATATAATGACAGATAAAAAAGTGATCTTACAATGTATTACAGTGTATCTTTTTCCTTAACTGAAAGTCTAGTTACCACTGGATTAGAAAATAGGTTGTCTCGTAAAGTAGATACAATATTCTTTTTTGGGATTGTGAGAAGAAAGAAAAACCGGAGCTTCACGTGTAGATTTATTACCTTATGTTCTGTCAATACCATCTGCTCCCAGATAATAAGGTCAACTAGAAACAGAAAAAGTAAGCCACAAGTTTTCTTAGCCGACATTGATATGTACTTAAATGGACAGTTTGGTGGTTTTCATTGTCCAACTTTGTATCATTATTAATTTGAACTTGATCTGATAATCTTATTCTATGAAATTATTAGAATACATATTTGAAAATAAAACGTCTGGCAGGACCTGGCTCTGCCAGACAATATCAATCAAAAGGTGTTCGTAGTTATAGTAGTTAGTAATGTTTGGCCTTATAATAAAAGCTCAACGGCTAGTTCTATGCTACAAATGAACTTCGAGTGACTAAACAAACTGGCGTCAAGAAGACATAAAATCATAATTTATATTGTATATAAATTCGTTTATGTTTCGCAGATAGCAGTGACCTTAAAACCTGATATGCATTATACATGTATGGGGATAGATAGCCACCCACTTACTTCCTAGTGCTTTGTCATATATAGGTCAGATGATTATGATAAATTTAATCCCTGCCAAGCTTATATTTACACGTGACCGTGGTCAGTTCTGCATCATATCATGTAATCTTTGCATGCAAGCTCGCAGCATCTCAGATCTCGACCAATCGTAAGGCTCAATTAACATGTAGTCAGCGTGACTTCGAAGGTTCGCGTGGTTTTGAGTTAATTCAAGAAAGCGCCCACTCAGAGAAAAGACGTACCCGGAACATTGGTTTGGATTTGTAATTTGTATCGTTTACATTGTATTTCCCTATCCGCCCCAACCTCCCTCCTGGCTATCTATACCTATTCATGCTGAAATCTAATAACTGTTTTAGGTGGTTTTCATTGTCCAACTTTTGTATCATTATTAATTTGAACTTGATCTGATAATCTTATTCTATGAAATTATTAGAATACATTTTGAAAATAAAACGTCTGGCAGGACCTGGCTTGCCAGACAATATCAATCAAAAGGTGTTCGTAGTTATAGTAGTTAGTAATGTTTGGCCTTATAATAAAAGCTCAACGGCTAGTTCTATGCTACAAATGAACTTCGAGTGACTAAACAAACTAGCGTCAAGAAGACATAAATGTTTCTAAAAGGCAAATAAGGCAGGGCTTACTACATATCGATGTTCAGCATATACTAGATTGAGATAGTAATTTGTACCATACAAAATAACTTTTCATCCGACTTTTTAAATACATACGCGGTAGGATGCAATATATACATGATTACTTAATGTTTAAAGGGTAAGAACAATACTAAAGCATTATAACCTACCATGATTTCATTTAGCTCTGATTCATATTCTCAGGAAAACAGATAGTTCAAATCAATTACTGAAATTTGGGATCTATTCAACTGTAATTATTTCTGTTGCACGTGTGTGTTACATAGTGTTTCTATATGTGAAGATCTTTTGACCGCCGTTATAAATATTAAAAATTTCAACTTTTTTGTTACGGTTATTTCCAAATCTGTCTGCCAATTATATAAGTATACATGTATCAATTATTTCTTTCCTGCATTTGAAACATTCATTTTGAATACAGCATCCTTCTATACTATAATGAAGTTTGGTCAATTTGAACAATAATATAACTTTAAATCAAGTATCGACAACCTATGACATACAATTGACTACGAACACTCTCATATTCGTTTTCTAAAAGTTATGTAAGCTATGACATTCAATCGTTATACAAATGTGTTTTCCTTGACGTCCTGGCATGAATCGGAAATTAAAAAAGAAGGACTTCATTAACAAAAAACCCAAACACTTCGCCTTTGGGTATTACAAAATGGCAAACGCAACATTACTTCCAATAGTTGTCTGTAATGAAAGACTTTCAAATGTTTAACTTTACAAAAACAATAAACCCAGCGGCAATTCTAGGATAATGAAGACTGTGACAATGTTTGAATGAATGATTACATGTCGCATACAGTTTCAACAGTATTTATTTAAAAGTGTCATAGGCATCATAATGACACACTGTTGCTGGGGAATGTCTTGCTGACATTTTAATAACGATCACCGTAACAACAGAGCCAATACAATCATGAAATCATTTGCGCTCTTGATTATGGACTGCAACTAAAGTATTTTGTAAATCCATATTTGTTATCTATTACAAATAAATCCGATCTGGGCTATCGAGTTTTAGAACATTTAGCTAATGCTTTGACATATACTGCGCATATAAAGGACATATTGATAGAGAATGTACCAATGAATCATTTTCGCTCCATGCGGCTTTAATCTAATTCAGCGTTGGCAAATTAATTTTTAGTATATTCCATTACAAATGTAAAT
Organism: Saxidomus purpurata; assembly: GCA_022818135.1. Classification (NCBI taxonomy): domain Eukaryota; kingdom Metazoa; phylum Mollusca; class Bivalvia; order Venerida; family Veneridae; genus Saxidomus; species Saxidomus purpurata. The sequence goes on from JAFMSR010000013.1 coordinate 33,185,602, forward strand.
ATCAGATAAACGGTACGGTAAACGTAGTCAAATTCAACTACCAATAATTCACGTTGAAAAGGCATTAATTTTGTTAAAATAACACTCTCTTCCTTTTCGATAGGCAAATAAAGGCTGATGAAGCATCTTTTAAATAAATTCTAAATTAAGTTCGGGCCATTGTCTTGTAAACTAACAATGAAGAAAAAGGTACTGAAAAAAACCTTGGAAAATATTATCTATTCTTAAAGTGAAATCTTATCAATATAAAAGCACTCGCTCTGTCGAAACGCTATATAGAGCGTACACTACTGCCACAAATTGCTTCCGCTAATTTAAATGTTTATCCAAACTTAAGTCCCGGGAGACATCATGTTTTCTTTTTATCTATCAAAATCAGGAATAAAAAAATTAAAATTAGGTCATGAGAAGAAACCGAGATACATTGTAATATATCGGTATCATAAAATTTTTTGAAATGTAATTAAACAGGGATTTAAACAAAGTAAAACGTAGTCGAGAAAATAAAATCACAAGAATAATAGAAATAAGTACTAACTACAGATTTGGACAAAACAGTTGTAAATTAATAATTGGGATTTAATAAGCTTTGATCTATTACATAGGTGTGTATGTGTGTTTAAAATGTCTATCAGCTAATTCTATCGTTTTAAATTAAACTTGATGAAAAAATCAATCCGACTAAGTATTATTCTAAATCAATATAGATTGCAACAAGACAATTATTCTGACAAAGTTTCCCGACATTCCAATTAATAAATTTGCATACACTCAATCTAGATTCTATCAAGGTACTAATTTTATTTTGACATTGTTTCATGAAATTCAATTGAAAATGCAGCCTCTATTGTATACACAAAGTCTTTCTTGTACTTGATCTTGCTGCCTGGTCTTTTAACCGAGATGACCAATATACGAACTCAATCTTTCAACAAGACACCGATTTTGACAACGTTTCGCGTTTATCAAATGAAAAGTACAAAATATTTTGCATACACAGTTTTTGTATGATTTGACCTGTCCAGATAACCCATATTCAAATTCAACATAGATTTTTTCCAGACACTGAAACTGACAAAGTTTTTCGAAGATCCAATACGAAATGCTGGCTCTATAGCATACACAAGCTTTTCCTATTAGTTGACCTGGCGACCTAGTTTGTTATCCAAGATGACGCATAATCGACCTCGGCCTACACATTCATTCTTACAAAATGTCATGAAGATCCAATTACAAAGAAGCTTCTATTACATACACAATGTGTTTCTATGATATGACCTAGTGACCTAGATTTCACCTGAGATGACAAATGTTCGAATCATAGAGCCGTAGTTTCGGAGAGAACAGACGTCATGTGAAAGAAAATGTGTACATGTATTGAAAAGAGATCGTTCGCGCAATAGAATTAAAATGGGCATGATTTTGATGCATCATGATTCTCTTAAACAAACAAATACTTACTAACAGATAAACACGCTTGGTAAATGGATATTGGAAAACAATCAGTGAGTAGACAAGGCTTTGGCAAAAAAAACGAGCACATGATTTTTTTTATTAATGCTGAACAAAGCATGTTCATCTCAATTCTAGCAATATCAGAAACATATTTAATATGAACAGTAATTGATAATATATATGCCAATAAAATATTGTACGCACAACATATCTAAATCGTTAGAAAAAAAAGTTCACAAAAGGTCTTTTAGCCTGTTAAATATTCTAATAGCTACAATGCAAAGTATTGGAAAACGTAATATGTAATATGTAACATTATGAAAATATTGGAATCATCCGCAAATAACTGGAAAATCCACTCTCTTGTCTGACAAGGCAAACCCCAATGTATTAGTTCTTTGAATGTACTTGTATGAAAAAATATTCGGCGCAATATAGTTACATTCGCCGCAGTAAATGTATGCCATATTTTGCTTTCTGTGAGGAGACAGTAACGCTTTCGTTTGGCCTAATTAATGGATCTAGGTAATAAAGTCCATTACTTAAGATAAATAATTTGAATAATACTCTGCATAAAATATAATTAACTGTACACACACGCAAATCAAAAGAAGTACAGAAGTGATTGAATCTAAGACCACAGCATTATCTTCATAAGTGGTGGAACTCTTTCTATGCTTCAGTTTGTAATACGATGCTACACTCCCACGAGGAAAAATAACATCTTTAGACTAGTTGCCATAGACACTGCTGTCGAATTTGCTCCCCAGAATTTGTTTGACAAAATGAAACAGACGTTTGGATTATATAGATGCCATAAAACAGGTCATTAAATAGTTATACTGAGTGTTTGCATCTAGGTTTTCTCGATTATACCTTTGCGATACAGTTATTTCAGTTGATACAATTAACTATTTCCTGGTCGCGAATGATTTATGTGTCTTTCTATCTTCAATAGAGACCATGGCCTCCGGTGAAAACCTTTTTACTGAGAGAAGTTTCATGGTTTCATCTTTTATTCGGCTTGTCGATAGTTAACGTCAGATTAAGCTGCTAAGTGGCCAAATTTGTGAAACTTGGCTGAGCGAGATATGTTGTACTAACAGAACAATACGAATGCAGTTAAATGACAATGTCAGTCAAGGATTCGTTTCATTTACAGTAAATTTTGAGTAGAAATCAATTCCCGTCCGCTCGTCATATGTCGCTTTTATGTCAATCAAATAATGTTATAAAGGAAAGATAAATGAAAGATTTGACAACCAAAAATATTTACCAGGATAACTATCAATGTGGCAAAGATATAAACGAAGAAAAGGTGGCATGGCTTTTAAGACCTGTCTAAGGCTAAGTGGTTATGACACCATATATTACACATATTACTGCAAACCCATAGATAACATAACTCTTATTTGGATATGTCTTTTCTGTTGATCAGAACATATTCATCCTCCGAGACTCATACTTTAAGCTGATCCTATACTTACTTCATGGACATGTCTTATTGCGAAAATATACTGTTTCACGTATCTGGGAACACATAAATTTGGTTTTCAGTGCTCATTTCTCTGTGACTGGAGCGAAAAAACTATATTGCTTTCCAAGCGACATATTCACATGCTACATTCAACGTATAACTGTATGACGTAAAAAAGCCTAAGTAAACCACTAAACGGTACAATTAATGTTTTAGCGAAACAACGGAACCAACAGTTAAAATCAGAGTCGATATGGCCAACATCACGCAAAACATCTATTTCCTATAAACGTCAAACGAAAACAATAATAAGCAAATGTTTATTGCTAAAAGTAAAATGTAGCAATTACTTAGGTGCGACAATAAGAGAAATGAAAAGAAATAATGCGTTAATAGAGCCAATGTTAAGGAACAAAATTAATGCAGTTAAAAAATTATAGAGCCAATGTTAAGGAACAAATGCAATTAAAAAATTGCTTCTTTCCAGCTTCAAGAATATTTGACAGCGAAATAGTAAACAGTTGTGTTTTTCAAATTCATGTTATACACTGTAGAGTAATGTGGAAAAACCTACAGTACCATACTTATCAAGCAGATTTCATACATATTTAGTCTCTCTGTCTCTCTGTCTCTGTCTCTCTGTCTCTCTTTCTCTCTGTCTCTGTCTCTCTCTCTCTCTGTCTCTCTCTCGACCGCATGATGGCTACACGATTAGCCTTGAAGTTGTGCATTTTCTCGTTATGCCAACTGTCAACTATTTTCTTTTATCATCATCCCGTATTTTGTAAGAATCGCTGATTGGGTCCAAGGTTTTGTTTACATAGGGTGGTCTGGCAACAATGTGTACTTTCTGGTTTGCACGAGAGCCAACACGTCCCTTCTTTTATATCATGGTTGAATGGCAGTAACTTCCTCTATTGCCTGAACTTGAACTAGTAATATAAGTTTTTAATACATGTAATAGAAACAAAGATATAAATACTTGTGTTTGCTTAAACAATATTGAAAAGTAATACTTTAATTATAGAACCTCTCACTGAGAAATGATATGTGCCTGGCAATGGAAATTATGTTATATATATCGTTTGTGATGTCACCCTTTTTCATAAACTTACTGTATTTTATAGTAAATTATTTGAAATTGTATAATATTTTGTTGACTATCATAAAATTATGAGTTTAAACGATTCATGTCTATCACGTCAACTCGGAACTAAAATGGATACTTTTATACCTCTTATTTAGGGCTACTTTACCTATACAATCTAAATGATACTAATAAGTCTATAGAAATAATTAAATGAATATTGTAAGTTATTCTCTGACTTTTTTTCATTTTCATGACTGTGTTTGATTTTAATGATTTTTAAAGACAGGTGTAGCTGATATGCATAGATTTAATCAGATTGCCTTACATGTGAGATTTTAAAGCTAAACGTTATTCTCGACACTATTTTTACTACATGAAGCTAAAGATAAGGTCCAAACAACCAAAGTTTGAGGTGAACAAAGAATTTTATTACTTCTAATATAAACTATATCCATTTGCTCCACAACTTTATTGAAAAGATTTAACAAAATCTAGTATGGACCATTAAATCAAGGTAACCGCTTTAAATCGGGAATTATTGGTTAGATATGTGTTTGTTAAAACGTTAACACTGATCTTTCTGGCATTTTATGTTTCTGTGTAGACCATTTGATATTTCCTTGCCACCCTTTACCAGAAACATCAATACTCAAGCCTTAATATTTACAAAACCAGGTTTAACAAACTCATCTTTCACCAATTCCATTACGTTAAAGTATTTCAAAAGACACTATATTGCAGACGAGGTTACCTACTTGCCTTTAAAGAACCACTTATTTGTCAATTTTACCAGACAATTGGTTTAAAATTGCATCTGAACTTTAAAGTAACGAAGTTGACCACATTATTTCTAATTAGTAGCTTACACATTTTAATTACTTTGTCTAGACATTAGCACCCTTACGCGGCATGTAATTTGTCTTTGAACTAATAAAAGCAACAATATTCTATCACGAAATGTACTGACGAATGCAAGCAAAATGTATTCTCGGGGTGCAGTAGATATGGATTGACATGTTGAAAATATAAAAAAAGTTGGCCTGTTCACTCGAAATATCTCGACCGTTTGCAAATTCTGCCGTTATATTTGGGAAATTATAATATGTGAATAAACTTAATGGGGCGATTCATTTACCCAAATACAACATATCAATTACTGTACTGGGTATTATTGGCGCCGCCACTGACGGCGGCAGCCTATTATGGAATAGTTTTTTCCGGAAGTACATGGTAGGAGCGGTTATTAGAATGCGAAGAAAAATGGTTTTAACTGTATGCCAGAATTATATTTATAATATGTGCTCCAAATAATACGGAATAGACATTCAAATATTGATTATACACATTTCCTTCGTTAAAACGTAAATTCGAATTATATGCTTATGTAACGTCTAATAAGTAGTGAAAAGTTTTTATTGTACTGCCAGTATAAAAACCGATACCGGTCAAACATGCCGGTATCTTCCGGTATCGGGTAAAGTAGGTCCATTACGTTACTATGACTCGATTTTATAGTTTAAAATTTACAATCACACTTCATTTGTTTTGGAATGGAAGTATCATTGTACAGTCACTGACAGTCTATTTAAATCAGACATGTCATGTTAGAACAATAAAGTGAAAGGTAGCCAAAGTTAACTAACTGGTCGGGATGCACTTTCTATTTTTTTCGGACTGGTTTATATTTCGTATTATTAGACTGGTCTACAGCAATAAACTGACAGGTAGCCAAAGTTAACTTATTGGTCGGTAACGATACTTTTAGTAATCGTAAAAATGTGCGTTGTTTTGTTTACAAACATTTTGACTGCAAACGATTTCGTGAGATTAGAGTCTGGAATAGTATATTGTATATTCTGAGAATCACCTTAATGGAACATAGTGGAGAACATGTTATAATATTGCTGCGTTAACTTTGTTTTAATTAACGCTGAATGAAAATAGGGCTTGTATATACAATCTAATGAAAAGAAAACGGAAAGAGTATAAAGACTATTTAAAGCTTTTTCATAAATATGATTTCGTTACTTTTTTAAATCATTTTAAATTGTTATAATGGTTACTGAATATTAACAAATTATTCTATGATGGTGAAAAAGACTAAATCTCAGAGAATAGGGGACCGAAAAATGTCAAAGACTGAGAGGTGCAAGCAACTAGGAAACGTGAATTCTCTGCTTGAGATGATGTATACTTCAAGTAAATTCATCGCCAACTTATCCGCAAATACAGATACAGTTAATTTGATTTAAATACGTTATACATGTGTATAATGTACTGGTACAGTTTTTAAACATTGTTGCAAAGAACTGCAAAACATGTGTGCATCTTTATCCAAGGAAGGCGGATAAGTAATTTAGCCGTTGCGTCTAGCATTTTCATGTGTTTTTCATAAAACACACAATTCGACGTAGGTATAAGGACATTATGCCTTATTACAATAAATTACCTGATACCAAAAAATAAGCAATAGAAATGAATTCTTTGCGGCGCCTTTGATGCCTCGCATCAACTCTTTTCTTGTATACTGTACGTGAACTGAGTATTGATGGAATGAGCGAATCATTGTACTGAGTATTGCATCAAGAAATGAGTAAAATATAAAACATTTGAAACGGGAAATGTCTTCATTTGTTATCAGTTGAAGATATACAATCAGTATTTGTTTAACTTTTCACAAGTTTTATTAAACGTTAATAATGTTTACTCTTTAAGTGAATAATAAACTGTTTCGTCCGGCGTTTTGAATGTTGCACACACATGTAACATTTATATTTTTAAAGTTTAACCAAATAATCGACAATACCGTATGTAAATGCATATGCTGTGCAGTACTGCACTTCCCGTTCAATGATTTAGACACGAAGTGACTTTTATTGTTATTTACAACTAGTAAACATTGATCTAAAATACATATAAGTTGTAAAATAAAATGCGTTTTTTTGTTCTGGGTAATGAAAATTGCGGAACTCTCTGCCACATCTGCTATCCAAATATTTCCGTTACTTGTAAGTTTCCAGATTGTAGCTGATTTTATTATGTCGGAAAATTAAATCGAAGCAAGTAAAGGATAGAACCTTGGGATACATATTAAAACAAGATCAAACAAGAGGGCCAATATGGTCCTATATCGCTCACTTGAGACATACCTATGACAATATGTGACTAAACTTCAACCCTTAACTATATATCATAAACACAAAAATTCTCTTTGACATTGACGAGACAAACCTTCTAACCAATTTACATGATGATTGGGTTGTAAATGCCACTTGTATGGCATACACAAGGTTTTTATCTGGGTGACCAAGTATTGACTTACCCGACGTGACAGTAGACTCAGTACATGATGTACATGACTTAAAAAATACACGGGAATCCTATGTCTATATAGTGACTGTTAAACTGTTCAACTTAGCTAATCCGTTGCGGAGGTAAGAACTGAAGTTAAAGATACAATAAAAGTCTAGAGTAGCCGTTAACCTGGCAACGGATTAACTAATACATAAGTTAAACGATAGACAGTTTAATTCCCTGAAAATGAATTGAATAATCTCTATGCCAAGAATAGCTTCTATTGTTTCTTTGGGGTGATATTTCAAATTGGTTGTACATTCATACATGTATATGTAAAAGCATTATCGTAAGGAGAGGACTTTATGTAAAAATGGCTAAGTTGCTAATTGTAGAATCCTCTACATCATTATCATTATTATCATCATTATTATTATTATTATCATTATCATCATGATTGTCATTACTATTATTATTACTATTATTATAATTATTATCATAATCATTATCATCATCACCATCATCATCATCATTATTTTTATTAATATCATTATAATTATCATTATTATAATCATCAATATCATCATCACCATCAGCATCATCATTGTTTTATAACTATTATTATTATAATTATTATTATTATTATTATTATTATTATTTAGTTGAAACAGTACTGTAATCTTTTATCCTGGTAAAACAGTGTTACACTTTAACTACATGGATTCGGCTTGTCTTGCATTTGTTTTACGTTTTTAGAAAATATGCCTGTCTGTTTAAAAGTCGTAAACAACATTGAAGAAAAGTCATTGACTGCTATATTCAATTTAAATTGTTTTATCTCATAATTTAAGTGTGAGAATGTAACAGAATGGGTCTCATCATAAAACTTCTTCATTCGACAATTTAAGCCATAAGCTCTTCTCAAGTATCACGAAAGATATGACACATAAGGCAAATTAATTTCTGGCAGATGTGAGAACCATGAACAAGTTATAATTTTTGTTCGATGTTTACATCATGCGACACCATATCACTTGACGTTGGATGTCTTTTCCATGTATAGTATTCACAAGTTGTTGTAAGTAGTAATCAACATTACGACAACAGCAATAACAAATAACAGACAATGATATTAAGTACCTTTGTCATTTTTATGAGCCCGACCACGGAACGTATAAAAATGCAGCGGCTGACAGCCTTTGCAGGACTTACCCAACATCAGATAAGGACAACACAACATGCTTTCCTTCTTGGCGACCAGTTTGCTCCTGATAGGTGTGGCAAGCGGTAAGTCAATTTTATTTTTTACTTTTTAACCTATAAGAATTGCATGGTGTAATAACTGACTTAAAATAGATAATACAGGCATTTAGCGTTATTGCAAGTGTTTATGATTGTCCTTCACAAAATGTGCATGCCAGATCCGAGTTTGATATTTTATTTTCAAACCTGTAAGTACAATATGTGGTATTAAATTTAATATCAGGAATCAAATATTAGCCAGCTCCGACTTGGGCTGATTTAAAAATGTTTGGTAACAAGAAACTGCACTGTCTTTAACACACATTAGAGTTTCAACGAATAATCAGTTCAATGTAACCAAATTAGAATCTTACAGATGTGCCAGTTTTTTAAGGCTCTATCAATATGCATATAGACATGTGCAAAGATACTTTACCTCAATACATTTTGTAATAATTCAGCAGCGTACTAATTAGAGGTAGCTTGCCAATATGAAAACTTTATTGCGTTAAAATAACTTATAATCTATACTCAGTGTTCAAAACAGACATTTCGAAATTCTTTTCTATGATAAATGATATTAGAGACTATACCTGGCGGGATCCTTTATACTATACACGATTTAATATTTAATTAATATTTTGCTAAATACATTTTACGCTTGCAAATTCAAACCGTTAAAACTACGTGACATGTTCGTAGCAATGACGTTGTCCTAACTATAAACAACCTGCATATTCGAGTTCGCAGGATAACGGTAAAAACAACATAGATTCTGACTGAGACGGATTGCACTGCCTAGAAGCGTTGGAAACTTTATAGAGCCGAGGGCATCCAATTCTACGCCGACTAGTCGCTATCTTATCCCATCAAGTACCTTTCTTTCATTATCGCAACAACACGCGCACACTCGCAAAAAACAACGATGCTATCAGAGACTAAATTTATTCCTTTGCATCGACCACAGTTATAACGCTACATGCATAAGACAGAAAATGGGTAAACGATACCGAACGTCTTGCAACTGACCGATAATTTGAAATAATAGGTCATTGTTGTATACGTTATGAAAATGCGTTATAAACAATTTAAGGCTAGAGAAATTTTTCATATGGTTGTTTCAATTATATTGTTTTTTTCACGTATTTGTAACGTTTTCCCTGATTTATCCGGCAATAGTCTTAGATAATAGAAAGGTACACGTGAATACAAACAAACTGAGTTATTATTCCTGCACTAACATAGAATATACCCCTCATATCAAAATGAACATTCGACTCAGTAAATCTTATTCCAGGGAATTCGTTGTCACGTATTATTGGAGGGACAGATACGACATTGGCCGACCATCCCCATCAAGTCTCCTTACGGAGCTCATCAGGCAGTCATATATGTGGAGCCTCAATTATCAACTCTCAGTGGGTACTTACGGCGGCACATTGTGTCGCTTCTGGGTATGTACATATGAGATACAACATATAACATGTATGATAAATGTTTATGCAACTCTCTGTATGAAAATATTTTTTTATTTCTTTTCATTGAGATAAACTTTATATTCCGATCCATTATAGAAAAAAGAAAAAAATAATAAAATAAATGAAAAACTGAATAAACTACAATCAACAGTGGGGTTCAGGTCAGAGGTTGTACGTACGATCAGATTGACTTATACCCACACTTCTCTTAAAGGTACGTTAGTGGTTTTCACAATTCGGTATTCATGTATTTAAGTTAATAGTGGTGCGCACCTTAAAAAAACGGCCGAAGTACACACATTGTGCTGAAAGGTGGGGTAACAAAGTTAAGACTGAGCTCCATATTATATGTCCAGCCTCTTTAAAAACCCGAGACACTAAAGCAACTAAGCAAAGTGCATGGTACATGAACACATTTAATCAAATGTTCAAATTATTAGGAAAGTTTCATTTTCTCCAGCAAAGTATTGTAAAGACATGTTTCATGAATAATAGGACATTTGTTTGTAATATAGAATACTGCATTATAAAACATATTTATCTACAACATCCTATGCTTTACTACATGTACTTGCAGTAGTTCCTACAGTATTTCCCTGAACGATGGCAGACTAACTGGGGCTAGAAACGTGTATAGTGTTGATGTTATTGAAATAGTAAGTCTTTCATTAATTAATTCAGTCATATCATAACCTTAGAGATGTAAGGTACATATATGATATTCTTTTTATATTCATACGCTCGTTATATCGGGATTTTAGTGTTACTATCCATTCTTAAAAGTCGTTCTGGTTTCCATTCTATGGTGGATGAGCGCTTATCCTCATATGCGTTCAATATACAATACAAGTTTAAGTATCGCATTGCAATCATTATTAGATAGAACAGAAGGCTTTAACCCTAGCCAAATTGAAATGCAATGTTCAATGTCTTATTTACAGTGATATTAAGTTGGTTTCTCTTTCTGGTATGATCAGATATTTTATCTTGAAATTCAGCGAGAAAACTTCGTCAACTACTCATGCGCCTTTGCCATAAGACATCCTAACAAGAGGCAGCCGCCCATTTAATCCTCAGACTCAACTTGATTTGTCGAACCTTTCTTTCTTCATAAAAATCCTAATAGCCTTTGACAATATATGAGAACCAGTAATGGTATTGAAAACGAAAATGATACGTCATGAGATATGTTCACCTTGAAGGGTAGCAGGATATGTTTCTACAGAATGCTTAAAATGCGGCAACGTACGTAGGATACTCAAAATGTGTTTAGTAGAACAACGTAAAAAACCAAATTATCTTGTTCACAGAACGAAACAATAGCGATAGGAAAGATTTATTTCTTCTATCGATAATAGTTTGCTGTTTGAAACTTTATTTTTTTTCCATTTACAGATGGTTGTATTTTGTTACACTATTATAAACAGTTATTTGGATTTTAAGGTCTGGCAGAATTTCTCTTTCAATGCAGAAATTTGTTGTGCATTGAATCAAACATGTGTTTTTAGAACAACGAATCAATTTGTGTTTTATCTTTTCACTAAAAGCCACTTTAGCGATCGAAAATATTTATTTCCTCAATCGAGAATAGTTTGCTGTTTGAAACTTTTTTTTTCCATTTTGAAACAGAATTTGACTGAGGTCTGCCTGTATTTCCCTTTCAATGCAGAAATTTGTTGTGCTTTGAACAAAAATGACAAAACAATAATAAGTAATATTTGAAAATTATAAAATTCAGCATGAAGATTACAATGTTCCAAACGCCGGTGCTTATCCGAATGACGTAGCTCTTCTTAAACTGAAAGGAGAGATGGACTTTAGCCTCGGACATAAACCCATAAGTTTAGCCGCCTCAAACCAAAACTTTGATGGGGTGGCATGTAAGATTTCCGGTTGGGGAAACACTAAGCTAAGTACGACTACATTCATTTGCGATCTAGTAATTTCATTTATCATATACCAGTCGCTTTTCGTGAAGTTCTGTTGTTAAAAAGGTAACAAATTTCGCTGTCGAATTCAATAAACATTTTACAGTTCCTTATTAAAGATATCTAAATATTGTTGATCTCGGTCTATAGTATAATAACAAGATGTTTTGCCCGTGAATTTACACAAAATAATAAACCATATGTTTCTGTGTGCGTTTTATTTCTGCTCGATGCTCAGTTAATTGTAACACAGTATGGCAATTTTTAAAAGCAAATAACAGGATATAAAACAAATATTGTCAGAAATATTTGTATAACTGTAAATAACTGAATGGTTGTTAGTTTTGTGTAAGGGACATTAATTCGTAGGTCCAATGCTTATTTTCAAGGTGAAGCACGATAAGTCAGTCCGAATGGTGAATTATTTTTCAACTTTACAATATTACACACTGTATTAGATCAATTGCGCACATGATATGAAACAGGTAGAGTTAATACATAGCATAACTGAGCCAATATGAGAAAAGCAGGTCCAATACGAGAAAACAGGGCCAATATGGAATTCAAGCATTCTGATTGGTTTAAAAGACAGGACCACTACGGAGAAGTCACTTCCGTTAGATTTTAAAACGACACCATTTTGTTTTTAGACTCCTGTTGATAGCTTATTTTACTAAGTTATTGTTAGTGTTACAAGAACATTTTTCTCACCTATTAGATACATATTGCCGTGCATTTACCGGTGATAGATAACCTTATCCTTCACCGCTTATTGCTCATTGCTGCCGGACTACTGACTTCTGTATTGTTACGTATAATAAATAAGCAGCCAGCACATCACATAAAAATCGAAAAATGACTGTAAATTTTTGAAATAAACATAAGGTTATAGGTATTCATTTTCTTAGTTAGATCATTTTCTATCCATCTGTAACAGTTTTGAAGTAAAATTCGAGAAAAATTTGATTTTCATTTGTTCATCCCCATCCTGTATAAAAATTACACTTATTTCTTCCTACTTGTGTGAAAATTTCACACGGTGAGGAAATTTTTTTTACCATGTTCATTGAGTTGCGGATAAGGAAATCCCCCCTCGGGTTGAGATACGTCTAAAAAGACTTGCAATAGCCTCGTTTTTGGGACGTATCTCAACCCTCGTGTAGGATTTCTTCACCCACAACTCATGAACATGTTAGATTCACTTTATATTCTTGTTTTTTAGCCAATATTGTAAAGTTGAATAATAAAATTATCATTAATCATGTGATTTCATATTGGCCTTGTTATTTGTCCACTGGCAGTCCTATTGGCTCTCGGCCTTCGGCCTTGGGTCAATACGACCAACCTCGGACAAATAACAGGGCCAATATGAAATCACTTGATTAATGACATTATAATACTATGAGAACACTCTTATCTTCCGCGAAAAGTCTATATCTACTTCTTATAATGTGACATGCATTGTCTGTAGTATTAAGAACTTAGTTTCCTCAAACCTTAGGTAAGTTTTAATCGTTAGTGCTGCGCCTAGATGGATCTTCTAACAAAAACACGGTGGTTCAGAACGATATCATTTTGACTTTTCACACTTATATTTGAGTATATCTTTTGATGTCATAAAATACTGAATATTTCTAGATAGACATTTACACAACATTTCGAGGATGAAAGTTATGTCTTTTCTTTTGATGCAAGTACAATTATAATTATTTAAATTTTAAACGTTTTGTATTTTGTATGCGCTCAATGCTGTAATGATCATGTTGTATTGTACTGCTAAGTTTGCACTAAAATCTTAATTATTTGCACCTAATTTACACTTATTAATAACTTATGTTGATGTTAATTACAATGTAAATTTAATATTTCGATTAACTTACCGATAGATGGACCTACCAATATTCCAAACACACTCCAAGAAACGTATGGCAATATACTGACCAGCTCGCAATGCGCTTCACGTTGGGGATCGAACTACAACCATGCTGTGCACATCTGTATCGATGAACCAAACTCTGGGTCATGCAACGTGAGTATTTTGAATATCATGATTCTTCCATTTACAAGCTAACTCCTTTCTTTCTCTATCTCTATAGAGAAGTTAGAAACGTATCCTTATCTTTCTTACTTGTAAAACGTACATGTATAACGGCGCTGGAATGACATTAAACACATACGCACCATTATATTGCGTTTGATCAGTATTTATGTAACATAGCCTATTATATACGCTATTGTACAAAACGTCATAACTTTTGACGTATTCTATAAGACTATTTTATCAACACAGAGCATAATATTTTTTCTACTTTCAAACCAATTAAGTAACTCTCAAAGGACCATTACAAATCTAACTCAAAACTTCGAACACTTTTCACTAAGAATGCATTAAGTTTTGATTAGAAGGTGGAGGTATGAGTTTATTACAATAACTTAAAAGGCAATATACTTTATTATTTACGCTTTTTGCTACGTGGAACCAAATTATCCTTGCTGTAATGTCATGTTAGCCTCTTCACACAATAATCAATGTTTTTGATTTTGAGACTCAAATGCATTGTTTACATATACACCTCAATTGCACATACACGATAATAACGACAGAACACACAAATTGATTGTTACATACGTTACTAAAATAATGCTAGAACAATTGTTCATATGACACAGCACATAATCATCAACTATTGACAGTTTAATGAAATCTTTCAGGGAGATAGCGGTGGTCCAATGGTATGTAACGGAGTCCTGGCCGGTGTTACGTCCTGGGGTTACTCCGGATGCAGAACGGATTTTCCTAGCGTGTATGCCAGAGTTTCTACGTTTAGAGGATGGATCGATTCCACGATGAATAAATATTAAGACACTATCCCGATATCATGATAAATTCAATTTTTGTCTTAACAGATATAACATTAACAAGCAATAAATGAATTGGCAAATATGTGTGTAACTTTTTTCGATTAGTGAGTATTTAGTGTTTGGTTTTTATTGAATATTGTATGTACACAATTCATTTGAAGATAATCAATATTTTGACAAACCTGACCGATTGTGTCTAAAAGAATCCAACAGAACATCATTATCAGTAAAGTACATCACAGGCGGATTCCGTTTTTGCAGCGCTATAGCGCAGAATGTTTTACAAAGCGGGAGCAATAAACCCATGCGCCATCGCGCGGCATAAGGATGTTGACGCGGCATCTTAATGCCTCGTGGGGTATTTTGCAAGATGCATATATACCATGTCTCGAGACGCGGCGTAAAGAATTAACTTTTACCTTTAAAATGAATGAGAAAACGTGTGTAACTATTTTCGATGAGCGAGCATTTAGTGTGTGATTTTATTGAATATTGTTTTAACACATTCCATTTGAAGTTTATCATTATTTTGTCAAACCGGACCGGTTGCGTAAAATTGAACTCAAAATAATATCATTATCAGTATATGGTAAATTACTTTGTAGAGTTTGTAACTGCCAAGCTATATATTGATCAGTGCTCAAATGTAGCA
The DNA here is from genome assembly GCA_022818135.1 of Saxidomus purpurata. NCBI lineage: Eukaryota > Metazoa > Mollusca > Bivalvia > Venerida > Veneridae > Saxidomus > Saxidomus purpurata. The sequence continues at coordinate 33,201,080 of JAFMSR010000013.1, forward strand.
ATATGTTCCCATTGCCTGACCTAACTAGGTCTGAATTGGCCTATTATAAAATGTGGTTGATATATTCTAGTTATAAGCATTCAATTAATGTCTGATTATGGTTGCTCAAACAAGTTGCTTGCAAATTGTCGACAATATAAAATATAGGAGGTACCTGTATTTGTTTTGCGTGACCCAATTCCATGTCTAATTTGGGTCGTAAGTGAACCTAACCAAGAGCTTGTGACAATTGATCAATAGTGAAATAGAATCCTTTGAGATTTCTTAAATATATATTGTAGGTATAAACATTAACACTCGGTTTGCTTATTTTGCTAGAGTTCACACAAGGTCAAATATCAGCAATTTTCGTAATTTCAGGGACAGCAAAGCTGCGAAAAATGGTCCAAGTTTAGTAATAATCGTACGAATCGTAGATTTTGTTGCCATGAACATCGTTTTCGTAATCGATTGATATTGCTCCGGAATTTTAACGCTCGAGGAGAAAACACCTCAAGGTGACAAGCTGAATGACAAACATTCAGTGACCTAAGTGGCTCTTTATGAGCCCTCGGCTCAAGGGAGCTCAAGAAAGGATAATGATATGTTCGATCAGTCAATGGTAAAACGTCAGCTACACATAGACAAACGCTAAAAAAGAAAAAAAAACAGACAAAAATCAACAGGATATTAAAAGTAAAAACTCACCGAGAGATAACGAAATTTAAACATTAAACAAAATTAAAGTTAGTTGAAACATACCTTTGGTATTACTTTCCAAACGTTTCTGTCAGTCATTACATTAATAAAGATTAAAATACGGATTGAGCTAAATGAATTAAATTCTTTTTTTGTCAATATGTAATTGCTGGCACAAAAGTCACGTGCTCGAAGAACGGAAGCAATGTTAGAGGGAAAAATACCAAAGAGAGAAAAGTATAAGCAGACAGTTAAAATAAGCGATTTTATCTTTGATCAGTGTCAATGTTTTTCTAAAGGTTAATATTGATTCAAAGGCAGACAAGGGCGAATCCTGTCCATAATAACTGTACACAGTAGATTGTGTCCAGATGTTGGAAAGGAGCCTACTTTCTTTACCACCGTTAAATCAACTGGTTTATCTTGAACACCAGTAAATAACATATCATTCAAATTGAATCTAAGTAACACTTGTGTCGATTCTTGTAGCATGCATAGACAATAAACTATATAAAATAAACAAATTTGGGAATATAAACTGACAGATTAGGGATTTGCAAATTTAAAATTTAAATCAAGGATTTCAGCTCATTACATTTGTACCTTTTCCACTTTTGTTCTATTTTGAAGTATATACATTGATTTAATGGAAACGTTTGTTTTTTGAATTCTTTAGGATAATCACAATTGTCCGAGTGAAAGTTGTACATAACACCAACAAGTTTTATCAAAGACTTAAGATTAAATAAGGAGTGACCTGAACACAAATTGCTAAGTGTGTATTTAAATGTGTTTTACTAAGAGAAAATTTAGCTAAAAAGAGTTCCAGAATTATATCATGTATTTATATATATATATATATATTATATATATGTATACATGTATATATAAAATGAAACGAATAAAAGAAAAATGCAATAGAACTTGCCAAACAAAAAAAAAAATATCAAACAGGGAATGCCACGTACCAAAAACTCAGCCTCCCCAAAACGAGCCCCACAGCACCCAGAAGTGCACACCACCAAAACACACACGCCCGCACACCCCCACACACAAAACACACACACACACACACACACACACACACACACACACACACACACACACACACACACACACACACACACACACACACACACACAAACATACACTACCAACACACACTAGCATACAAAGCAAACACACGAGGACAAAACGAACAATTAAAGGAACACAGTGGGGCACCGCCTTGGAACGGTCAGTGGCAAAAACACCACTGGGGGAGCTTAAACCGGTTTATGGTGCGCACCCAACCTCACTCTTACCCCCACCATGTTCCAAAGTCACAGGAAACCCATTTGCTCGTTTGTGAATATCAAATAGTAAACAAAACTGTCTGTTGATCCAATGTTAGAATTAGCATAATGGTCTCGTTAGATCAAACAGCCCAGTTCAAAATTTTCAACTAGAGGATGAAACCCCTCTATAAGTCGCCTGTTATTATGGCTGTTATGTACCTTATGGATCTGTAAACTACTTGCACACAGTAGCATACTACATGTATATTGCTGTTGTACTCCATACGTCTATTGAGTATTGTAGTACTCTATAATTATGAAGAGTTATCTAGTATTCTAAATAACTGAGAATAAACGAGAATAAGCAACTGAAAAGTTTTTTATAGTTTACTTACAACGGCCCCTGTGTCCTCTGTCTGCAATAAACTGGAACCATGTTCTGTTTTTTTTGTGAAAAGGGACAATCTGGTATGTAACAGATCTATTAATTATATTAGACTGTGTGCCCTGGTCTGGAACCATTTCATACATTTTGAAAGGGGTCAACGTAGGTATGCTGCTGAGTACGTTTTGGCATATATACATTGTATATATATGTGTACCTTAACTGCAGAAAATGTTGTAAATCAATTTGGAAATGTCCATATTGGGACGTTTTTCTATTAGGTAAAACGGGGAAATAAATTTTACGAAAATAAAAGTGTTTGAGACCTGGGTTTGGGAACAGATCTTATGACAAAAAACTTATTTAGATTACAAAAGCATATTTTAATCATTTCCGGACGTATCCAGCGAAAACACTTCGACGCAGCGGAACGGGATGGGACAAAGTGATACATATGTCTCCCCTCTCCCCCTAAAAGAACTTTGTTTTTTTGTAGAGATATGATTTAAACGAAAACGTTTTTTTCTTGACAGGGATAAACGCATACTACATTTGTATCAGATAGATGGTCAAGAAAATTGTTGCTCTACCATGACAATCGGAAAGATTCTTAGAAAATGTTTCATTAAAATATATTCTATCATCATCATATCCCAGGTGACAGAGCGTCTATTTGTTTTGGAGAATAAATCATATTTTGCTATGATACAATATTATGCGTGCGTCTCAACGTATTATGTCTCCTAAACTTTGTAAATCAAATAATGATTATTCAAATAAGGACCACCCTTGCCATATGATATCAATAATGAATCATTTATAAATATCGAATACCACCATTTTGTCTACAAAATTACTATAAAAGAAAATTAGAGTGATTCGTTTAAACGTATTACAGTGTTGTGAGTTATTTCAAGTTATGTCACATGTTTTGGAAGAATGAAGACTCAGCAAATACTCTGACCATTATAAATTATTAACCTAAATATAAATTTGACTGAACTCGTACCCACCATAAGTCTTATTAACATGTATCCTTGTTTTCATACAATATTTTTGTCAACCTACATATCCATCTTTGATATTTAAATGTTTGCTTTCAAGAATTTTGCTTATCATACCGTAGACAAAGTAAAACTTGAACAATGTCAATAATTTGCAATACAATTTTGCACCAGGCTACATTTCGTGGTGTTGAGGCAATAAATAGAATTGTCACAAAACATACCGTTTCATACTGTCTGTAATAATGAGTGCGGTGCTGGCCCCTTGTTTTATTGCTGTTTTTTGTTATCAACTCGCATTGTATGAAACAGTTTACTCACTTTCTGTTATGATGCGATTAAGCATTAGTTCAGCGTTTATAAAGCTAAAGTTCATATACAAGAGTATATTTACATGTAATACTGCTAATTATTCATTTACTCAAAAAAAAAAAGAATACTAGCCACTTTAGCCAGATATCATAAAGTTGAAATGACAATTCAATGAGTTATTTATGCAGTTCTGTTTCACATTGCTTTCTAGCGGTCGCAACAGACGAAAAACAGATATAAGTCATAAATGTTTTGGTACTTTAAAAGAATTGTGATAAAAACATTATCAAATTTGTTTCGTTAGCATGTTGTTTAATGTGCAAAGAAATACAGTGAGTATTAAAATAAATGTTTTTACTCGACTAGGATAAACAACACATATCAGATAATCAGTATTGGTAAGTGCGTGTATATCACGACCATCGGACAGATTGATAGAAAATGTTTCATTTCATATTAAATTTTACGTTATTTACTTCATTTACTACATGTGTATCAGCAAAGATGTTACTAAACCTTCTAAAAAATTATAATATAGCCTTAAAATGAAATTGAATCAATATCAAAACCATTGCTTTGCTAACTCTCTCGAGCATAAGCCTTTGCCAAAATTAGATATCACAAATTGTTTCCGCTGGGAATATCTAATTTAACTTTTTCTCCAAACTTAAGTCCTTGGCGACAAAATGTCTCCTCATTCCAAATTATGAGCTCGAGGCATGAGAAGAAACTTTGGTTCTATGACTGCATTATTCTTAACTAAAGCAATGAGTCAATAAAGGAGCGAATACTATCAAGTTTGGTTCTGCATTTCGTTAGCATGCTATGCTTGGATAATATTTGAGCTACAATTAAAGGGACATTATTGTGTCTGAGTGGGCTCGTCAATATTTAAAAGATTTACTGTACAGACTAAACAGCAAATATATTCCCTCAAGTACTTTTGGAGTTATACCGCAGACAACAAAATTTAAAAAGGGAGATAATTCACAAATTTGGCAATGTATCGTTATGATTAATCACAGGTCTTCCATTTTATGTCTTCTCTCTCTCATCATATAAAATTTGAATGAATTTCCTTAATTTCTTAAAAAGTTATACTCAAGTCAAGAAAATGAAACAAAGAGGATAATTAAAGAGATAGGCAAGGTAGATTTATAGTTCTTGTACTCGAACTTCCTGTCACTGTATGAAGTTTTAAGTAATTTCCTTAGCAAACTTTTCCGGTTACGTTCCTGACAAGAAAAACATTCGGATAGATGATTTAAAGTGTAATTTTAACTGTTTTGTTTTTATATAATATAGATTTGTAGTATTAACCTTTTTGTACCTATGTTCTGTTTAATTGACCATTTCACATCGTGTAAATTGCATGTCATCGTACACTTGATAACATCAGCAGCAGCTTAACTTTAAGAACGGTCAGCATTTCTGTAAATGTCGATATTTCTTTTTTTGTCCAAAACAGGATTCCAATCATTGAAACAACAACTGAAAGTAGAGTAAAGACACTTTTTAAATCGTATGGAGGCGTGTAATTATCTCTAGCATGTATTAACTTTCTGATATGAACACTTTTTGTGTCGCCCTTTCGGAGAAAAGGCGATACAAAGGGATTGCTTTGTCCTTCCATCAGTCCTTCGGTCCGTCGGTCCGTCGGTCTGTCGGTTTGTCGGTCTGTCGGTCCGTCGCAAAAACTTCTTCAGGTTTCTTCATTAAACTTTGATATCGTATTTCTTATGACAAAAGAGTCGTGATGTCACCTTGGTCATATTTGACAGAGTTATGCCCCTTTCTGTATTTACTTTTTTGTCATGAAAACTTAACGTTGGCTATTACATTGTCGTTTCGTAAGATTTCTTCATCAAACTTTCAAATCATATTGCTTATGACAAAAGTATCGTGATGCCGCCATTTTTGAAGGTCAAAGTCATATTTGACAGAGTAAGGCCATTTTCTATACTTAGATGTTGGCCATTACTTTGCTATTTCTTAAGATTTCTTCAATAATCTATGACAAAAGAGCTGTGATGCCGCCAAATTTGTATGTCAAGATCATATTTAATATAGTTATGCCCCTTTTTGTTCTAAGATTTGGTACAAAATCATTGTTTATTCTAAAACTAATGTAAGAGGGAGACAAAAGTGTTCTAATAAACACCTTTCTAGTTTATTACATAGTTGGTGACCGTGTTTAAAAAGACAATGGCAAACCTTGTATCGTAGCGATCTGAAACAATTATTTAATATATTTTTTGAATTGTAGACTATGTCTTGTGACATCGAAGCACTGTTAGTATTACCATCAACTGATTCTTTTCCACGCTTGAGAGTTGAATGTCTTAAATAATAAATCCTATGTAACATCCTAGTATGCTCTTGATGCCTTTTGTGCTTGGGGGAATTGCTAATATCCATGACAATGTGATTACAAGCTGAATCCATTGAATATACTTGAAAACTCGAGCGATAAAAAGTAGTACAGGGCAGGCAGATCTTATCAAAATAGGGTGGTTGCATGCAGAACGCTGTGTACATGTAACAACATCTTCTAAAAGTTGCTAAGAATTCAGACAAAAAGAATGAATCATCTCTCAATCGTCAGGGAGAATAATTGAAAAGTTTTGTACCTCTTATGAAATTCTACGTACTCTCCTGTATACGAGTGATAAAAGTCATCACTTAGAATGATTCGACAAGCAGCAACTAAATTCACAAAAACGCAAGCGTTCAAGCATAAAAATTTGCGTTAAATGTAATGATAATGCCCAAATCAATTCAGTTCCGTTGGCTACACATTACAGTGAAACGATTTAATGGCATAGTCTGTAATACCATGAACATGATAATCCAATGTAAAAAGTAGAATTATTTCGTCTTCGGAGCAAGACATCTATACTTACGATTGCGATATAAAAGTGAAATGACAACCAATCACAATGCCTTAGATAAAAGTATTGCATTTAAATCACATACTGTATTGCATACAATAAGATAGTGTCTATTCAACTTATTTCTAATGAAAATTATTTCCACTATAGGTGACATGCTGTAATTTGAGCTATTTTCTGATTGTTTATAGACATGATGTGTGCAATTTGCTTTGTATAAATATTTAAGTACAAATGCTTTATGGAATAAATTAAAACACGTTTATCCCATGGATAATATCAATCTGAAAAACTCCGTTAGATACAAAGATAAAAAAGTTAAGCCAATCGTTGTGAAGGGCAATAAATAGGCTACTAGAGGGAAGTCTAACATTTGAAGGCACCACCTGTGAAGTGCTTATGAGCTCGTCAATCACTTATAGGTATGCATACAGTAAAAAGCCGATCCACTGAATTGTAGAACGTATTAAAATATAATGCAATTTTCACCAGAGTTTAAAAAACCACCTTCATGCCGTACTTTCTTTTCTTTCAATTTCAATTGTTAAATTTCATGTGATTTTTATTCATATTACATGTTTCAATGACTCAATCTAAGGTGTCGCCTATAAGAACCAAGACATTAGTCAACGCATGGGAAATAATAAACAGAACATGTATTTGAATTAGTGGAACTATGAAAACAATAGATAATCAAAACTGGTTTCTGTGTATAAATAATGTATTGTATTTAACTGAGGACTCTCATGCAAACCAATGACTTGAGTGGCAACATGATTCTCTGAGACAACTGAAAGCCAGCATATAAACTTAACAGATAAAAGTTTGAACATTTAACAAATATTTAACGAAATGTCATAGAGTAATAAAGGTTTACTCATGCAGAAATCTGACCACATGCTATTTGCTGATGAATCAGCTGTAATCTCAATTCCAACAAATCATCGAAAAAGAAAAATCTCTATTGCAAATTGAAACAAGAGGGCCAAGACGGCCCTATATCGCTCACCTTGGTACAAGCCCACTTGCCTGGTGGAAGATCACTAGATAATGTTATATACCAACTAGGTTTTCCAATATACGTCTTTGTAAAACAAGTGACGCCCCCACCCCCACCCCCCTCCCCCGGCAAGGTCAGTTTTGACCCTCGGGTCATAAATTGAACAAACTTTGAAGAGGTCTACTAGGCAATGCTACATGCCAAATATCTAAGCTCTAGGCCTTGTGGTTTCAGAGAAGAAGATTCTTAAAGTTTTTCCAATATAAGCCTATGTAAAACTAAGTGACCCCCGTGCGGGGTCAATTTTGATCCGGGGGTCATAATTTGAACAATCTTGGTAGAGGTCTACTAGCCAATGCTACATACCAACTCGTCCCTTCAGTGCAACACAGTCATATCTCCTTCTTATTTTAATAGGAGTTACAACCTTGTTGCACTGAAGGGACGAACTATCTAAGCTCTAGGCATTATGGTTTCAGAGAAGAAGATTTTTAAAGTTTTTCCTATGTAAGCCTATGTAAAACTAAGTGACTCTCTGTGCGGGGTCAATTTTGATCCGGGAGTCAGAATTTGAACAATCTTGGAAGAGGTCTACGAGACAATGCTTCTTGCCAAATATCTAAGCTCTAGGCCCTGTGGTTTCATAGAAGAAGATTTTTAAAGTTTTTCCTAAATAAGCCTATGCAAAACTAAGTGACCACCCCCGCGGGGTCAATTTTGTCCCGGGAGTCAGAATTTGAACAATCTTGGTAGAGGTCCACTGAACAATGCTACATGCCAAATATATAAGCTCTATGCCTTGTGGTTTCAGATAAGAAGACTTTTAAATTTTTTCCTATATAAGCCTTTGCAAAACAAAGTGACCACCTCCGCGGGTTCAGTTTTGACCCGGGGGTCATAATTGGAACAATCTTGGTTAATGTCTACTAGACAATGCTACATGCCAACTATCTAAGGTCTAGGCCGTGTGGTTTCAGAGCAGAAGATTTTTAAAGTTTTTCCTATATATGCCTATGCAAAAACTAAGTGACCCCCCGCGCGAGGTCAATATTCACCCGTGGGTCATAATTCTAACAATCTTGATAGAGGTCCACTAGAAAATGCTTCATGCCAAATATCTAAGCTCTAGGCCGTGTGGTTTCAGAGAAGAAGATTTTTAAAGTTTTTCCTATATAAGCCTATGTAAAACTAAGTGACCCTTCCGTGCGGAGTCAATTTTGACATGGGGGTCATAATTTGAACAATCTTGGTGGAGGTCTACTAGCCAATGCTACATACTAACTATCTAAGCTCTAGGCATTATGGTTTCAGAGAAGAAGACTTTTAAAGTTTTTCCTATATAAGCCTATGTAAAACTAAGTGACCCCCGTGCGAGGTCAATTTTGATCCGGGGGTTATAATTTGAACAATCTTGGTAGAAGTCCACTAGCCAATGCTACATGCCAACTATCTAAGCTCTAGGCCATGTGGTTTCAGAGAAGAATTTTTAAAAAGTTTTTCCTATATACACCTATGTAAAAGAAAGTGACCCCCGTGCGGGGTCAAATTTAATCCGGGCGTCATAATTTGGACAATCTTGGTACAAGTCTACTAGCCAATACTACATGCCAAATATCTAAGCTCTAGGCCTTGTGGTTTTAGAGAAGAAGATTTTAAAAGTCTTTCCTATATAAGCCTATGTAAAACTAAGTGACCCTTCCGTGCGGGGTCAATTTTGACCCGGGAGTCAGAATTTGAACAATCTTGGTAGAGGTCTACTAGACAATGCTACATGCCAAATATCTGAGCTCTAGGCCCTGTGGTTTCAGAGAAGAAGATTTTTAAAGTTTTTCCTAAATAAGCCTTTGCAAAATTAAGTGACCACCCCGCGGGGTCAATTTTGACCTGAGGGTCAGAATTTAAGCAATCTTGGTAGAAGTCCACTGGACAATGCTACATGCCAAATATATAAGCTCTATGCCTTGTGGTTTCAGAGAAGAATACTTTTAAAGTTGTTCCTATATAAGCCTCTGCAAAACTAAGTGACCACCTCCGCGGGGTCAATTTTGACCCGGGGGTCATAATTTGAACAATCTTGGTAGAGGTCCACTAGACAATGCTACATGCCAAATATCTAAGCTCTAGGCCGTGTGATTTCAGAGCAGAAGATTTTAAAAGTTTTTCCAATATATGACTATGCAAAATAAGTGACCACCAGCGCGAGGTCAATTTTCACCCGGGGGTTATAATTTGAACAATCTTGATAGAGGTCCACTAGGCAATGCTACATGCCAAATATCTAAGCTCTAGGCCGTGTGGTTTCAGAGAAGAAGATTTTTAAAGTTTCTCCTATTTGTTGCCATAGCAGCCAGAGTTCTGCATGGAATGGAATTCTTTGAACAAATTTGGTAGAGCTTCATGCAAGGAACATTCCTGCATAGTTTTATCAACATTGGCTAAGTGGTTTCAGAGGAGATGTCATTTGAATCAAAATGTTGACGGACGACGGACAATCATCAATCAGAAAAGCTCACCCTGGCGTAGCCAGGTGAGCTAAAAAGACAACAGATAATAACCTAAAGTTTATCAAATTCTAGGAAATGTTAGGAATTAATATCCTTTTCAATGTTGTTCATCGTCTATTAAACATCAATTGGGAAGTCTAATGTGCACTCATAAACACAAAGACCGAATATTCGTGTGGCTACTGTACATGTATATGTATTACATTTAAGCAGAGGGATGAAATCAAAGCACTCAAATGTGACAGCAAGTGGCTCACAGATAATTTCTGAACACGGTTCAAATAGCGTTTTGAACAACCAACACGCTTCCCTGTTATTTAAATCATTATACTGACTACAAGCCTTAAAGAACACTCAAGGTTGAATGGTTTATAGCATGTATGGCACTTTAGTTCGAGTCTGAAAATTACAGAACAAAATCTATATATTTCATCAAATCTGTGAAAGGAATCATTGTTTTCTGTGAGGGTGCTTTTTAACGCCGCAGCAAAGCATTTCTAAGATTAAAAAAAAACAGATTATGTTCAAATGTTAATAGTAGAGAAGGGATTGTTTTCGATATTTCTACTAAATACAAGTCATGTATAAGTTACAAAAAAAAGCTCGATACGCCTTTTTTCCTCAAATACCACAGGGTCCTTATATTACTAGTTACATAGCTACCGCCTCGTACAGCCTGTTTAAATTGATATGATCCGAACAGTCAGGAGAGTGTTTATATCAATTGATGCAGGCTATACGAGGCCGTTTACCAAGTCCAGCATCTATTTAACGACTTTATAATGCTGCAGATCTATTTTGACCACAAGACTAACTGAATTGTCGAAATTCATAAATGACAAAATATTCCCCGAAACTGTAAACTTCGTATGATTCCGTAATACTCTCGTAATCAACCGATCTTAAGTTTACTCAATATTTCAATTAAAAGAAAAATAATGATGTGGCTAACACTGGTTTCGACCCGACATCAAAGTACATGTACATTATGAAATGTTATATTGTATGCAGTCACAAAATAAAAAACAACCGTTTCCCATTTCGATTTTAATGCGTTTATTTTTCGTACAAACAACATGTCCAGGTCTAGACGAACAAAGATGGAAACGATTCTTTTTGTTTTTGTCCCAAAAGAATTGTTGGTAAATGAATGATCGTTTCAGTAAGGTTCATGCATAATACTTTCTGAAAACTTAAACGTTGTAATTAAGTTCACGTATAATTTATTCACTTTGAACAAATCTTTACATGAAATTATCCACAATGTTATATTTGAACCACACGAAAATCAAAACGACCCAACCAAACTTTGGTCTGAGAACATTCAGAACCCTAAAGAACAGGTCAACTCTTTTAATATATTTAATAAGATTTTAACAAGACTCGACGTTACTATAAAGAAGATATAACAATACAGTGACTATAAACGTCGCTTAAGTATGTGTTAAGCTGAAGAAAAGTTGCTATTTTATAGATGTCATAAAGAAGGTAGCTGTTGAGTCTTAAATCTTTAAGATACAGTTATTTAGGTTGACCGAGTGACATGTAGGATTTATATAAGCTAAGGCGTCATAATTGTTAAACCGGTGTAATAGAGATGATATTATGTACTCACAGAACATTAAGTTGATACATTTATTAATAATGACACAATATCTGACAAGGACTTGCTTTGTTTACAGTTTGATGTTTTTGGCAAGAAACAAATCAGATTCCCTGATTTCGCAAATCGAATGGATAATAAAACATATTTTTTTTACTAAAGCAAGTCAAAGCTATGATAAACAGGATAACTTATGAAAAGCTTTTAATGTAGCTGAAGATATAAACAAAGAAAAGTTGACAAGGCTTTTAGAACCTGTAAATGGCAAAGAAGTTATGATATCATAAATTACATCATAAATTACACAGCAACATATAGATAACATTACTTTTATCTGTATGTACGTGTCTTCGTCCGTTGAGTAAATTAGAATAATAATACGTTTTGATAGTCAATGTTGAGCAAACACATGCATATCGTTTGTCTCTTTCTCATCCTCAAGAGTTTTGGCAACGAAATCAGTTGATGACACTGAAGGACCATGGTTATTACTAAAATATTTATTTGCTTAGATTATATTGTTAAATACACCTAAAGTAAGTTCGTTTTACTGCAAAAATGCCATATATCCGTAAATGGAATTTGCGTTACATATAGTGTTTAAATAAAATGTATTATCCTCTTATCAATGACAAGTCTCGTGTATATTGCCGTTTGTAATGTTTCGAATCAATAACAGTGCACTATATATTTTATGCAAGTGTTTCGTTAGGAAGAAAAAGTTTGCAAATGTTCAGGACTTGAGGAGTAAAAATTAAAACTGAAGCAGACTGTAAACATGAACAAGTATCGATTAAATGAATACATCCAACATGTTTTTTCAAATACGTTAATCGATGACATCCACAAGCACATGCTTATATATTTAATCTACTTTTATGTTTTGAAAAAGAAAGAGAGTCTAAAACACACTGATGATACACATTAGAAATAGGCACTTGAAATCCACATCAATGTCAGTGGTTAACATTCAGTGTCAATAAAGCGTCCATAGGCTCGTGGAAACATATTCATTTATCTAGACACAACTGATACATCATTACAGCTTCCTGTAATGAAACAAACTTTAAACAGTAGTGGCTGTTAAAGATTACCGGCGGATATATAAACAACGCCAATGAAGAATATAGAAGAAAAACAACCACCAATTACTCTTCGAATACATAATACAAACACTTATAAACAACGCTAATGAAGAATGTAGAAGAAAATAAACCATTTATTACTCTTCAAATACATATTACAAAAACTTTGATGTGGGGTATGGCGGGATGATAACTGCTTGTGTTTACTCGGCGTGTCAATTCTTGTCTCAGAAGATTGCACAGGGATCCTATATTATGGTAGGATAACTGTTACGTTGAATGTTTGCTCCATCCAGTACATGAAATCAACCAATCAAAGCCTTGGCCCTGGTACTGGCTTGTAAATATGTAAAATGCTTTCGCCCAGCTTATAGCGAACAACATTTTTTCAAGCTGGGAACCAGCCAACCCTGCTTTGCTGAAAGGTTACTTTCTTTTGGCCATTCAGTGATGAAGATATGATTAGTGTAGAAATGTTTCAGTTACCCGAGTTGTTCTACTATGAACTCTCGTTACTAGAGTAAAATAGCCGAATACTCTCAACTAACTGCATCCCAGGCTAATAAACAATTGTGGAAGTAAGAACGGGAAACGACATGGTATAGTTAAAGAAACAATAAAAGCCGAGGATAGCCGTTTGCCTAGCAACGGATTATAATAAAACAATACATAAATTAACCGACAGACAAGTTCTTTCCCTAAAAATAAATTGAATTATCTATATGCAGAAAATAAATTATATTATTTTTGCTGGGATGATACAATGTATTATAAATTTAATTGTAAAAGTAATATTGTAAATGACCTCATGTAAATATGACTATTTCGCTTATTGTAGTATCCTCTTAAGGTAAAAGTATTGTTGTTATTATCATTATTGTTATTATAAATCATATTTCAAGTGCTGTTAAAGTGGTTATATTACCCTTTAAAATGGTCACATCAAATAATAGTCAACACTGACGTTGAAAATAGAGCTGATGTGCTGGACAAATGTAAGAAATGAGTTCTGCTGAGTTAATTCTCTTAATGACAGATAAACATGAAAATATATCTGACATAATGGGATGATTTTTACTTTTTTGACTAGGATAGTAAAAAAAAAAAAGATTTAAACGGGTTCTCTCTATATTCAATGGGGATAGAACTGTTAAACATATAAATATATTTTAGTTATACTTATTGCATTGGTCATTATTTTAGTATTAAAAATCCGTGAGTAGCGTCTTATTCAAACTTACTATAGCCAGTTTGAACGGTAACGTAACTTTAAACTAAATCAGTACTGTAATATTCCCTTTTCTTCTTTTTTTCCGGGTACAGAGATCCCACAGAGAATGTGGTTTAGAGACTTTGAGAACGATTTATTATCTATTTCCGCAATATGCCAGTATCTGGACTATAGGGACTCGGCTTGACGTGTATTTGTGTTACATTTTTAGAAAATGTGTAAACCTGTTCAAAAGTCGTAAACAAACGTGAAGAAAAGTTATTAACTGCTTCGTTTTATTTAAAGTGTTTCATCGCATTTCGTTAATGTGTGAATGAAACAGAATGTGTATCATTATAAAACAACTTTATTCGGCAAGTTTAGCCAAACTGTCTTTTCAAGTATCATGCAAGATATGACACATCAGTCAAACTAGTTTCTGGCAGATGTAAAAACCACGAAAATGTTATAAAATATATTCGATGATTAAATAACGTGACACCATATCACTTGACGCTGCATGTCTTTTCCCTATATAGTATTCACAAATTGTTGTAAGTGCTTTTCAACATAAGGACAACAGCTATAATAAGTTACAAACAAGTGTATTAAGTACTTTTATCATTTTTATGAGCCCAATCACGGAACGTATAAAAATGCAGCGACTGATATCATTTGCAGGACTTATCCAACATCGGATACGGACATCACAACATGCTCTCAATCATTGCGACCAGTTTGCTCCTGATAGGTGTGGCAAGCGGTAAGTCATGTTTATTTACTTTTTAACTTATGACAATTGCAGGGGATAATAACTGACTTAAAATAGATACATTGTAATAATGTCGTTTAGCATTATTGTAAGTGTCTATAATTGCCTGTCAAAAATGTTTTAAATGTGAATGCCATTTCCGAGTTTGATATTTTATTTTCAAACTTGTAATGATAATATATTGTATTAAATTAAATATCAGGAATCAAATAAACAGCTCTTACTAGAGCTGATTTTAATACGATTGGTAACAACACACTGTACTGTCTATAATACACTTAGTGTTTCAACGAATAATCAGTTCAATGTAACCAAATTAGGCTCTTACAGACGTGTCAGTTCATTTGAGGCTATATCAATATTCATAAGTACATATGCAAAGATACTTTACCTCAGTACATCTTGTAATAGTTCAGGGGCGTGCTCATTAGAGGTAGCTTGCTAATATGAACACTTAATTGCGTTAAAAATAACTTCTAACCTATACTCAGACATTTCGAAATTCTTTCTATGATAAATGCTATTAGAGACTATACCTGGCAGCTTCCTTTATAAAGAACACGATTTCACCTATATTTTTTGTTTTTGAAATATTATAGGTTTCACTGTTGCAAATTTAAAACGTTAAAACTATGTGACGTAATGAATGTTCCCTTATTATAAGCGAATCTCATTATCAACCTGCATATCCGAGTTGGCAGGATAAGGGTAAAAACAACATTAATTCTGACTGAGATAAGCCATCTCTTGAATATACCTTCATGTCTCTTGCAACAATTATTTTGACCCTAGTCGTCCAAAAGCTAGTTCATTTGGCACATTTAACCTCTTTATTCGAAACAAAAACATCGTTGACGAATACTTTTTACTTCGATTAAACTACCAGACAAATGGTACTGCCTAAAAGCGTTGAAAACTTTATAGAGCCGAAGGCATCCAAAGTCTCGCCGACTAGTCGATATCTCAACCAATCAAGCACCTTTCTGTCGTTATCGCAACAACACGCGGACACTAGCAAAAACAACAATGTTATCAGCGGCTAAATTTATTGCTTTGCATCGACCTCAGTTATAACGCAGCATTACAACTGTATAAACATGTATCACTTGATATGTTTAAAGCAGAAAACGGACAAACAATTTGCAGACGTCTTGCCACTGACTGATAATTTTAAACAATACGATCAATATTAGACATCGTATAAACTAAATGATTGCCTCTGATCGATAATATGAAACAATACGATCAATGTTAGAAATCTTATAAAGTAAATTATTATGATTTATTAACACTTTACGGCCAGTGAAATTATTATATGGTTATTTTAGTTATATTAATTGTATTTTCGCGTATTTGCAACGTTTTTTCTCATTGCATCCAGCATAAGTCTGAAAAAATAGAAAAGTAAACGTGAATACACGTGAATTGAGTTTACTTATCCTGCACTAACATGGAATATTTCCCTAACATCAAAATGAGCATGCGACTTGGATCAGTAAATTTTATTCCAGGGAATTCGTTGTCACGTATTATTGGAGGATCAGATACGACATTGGCCGAACATCCCCATCAAGTCTCCTTACGGAGCTCATCAGGCAGTCATATATGTGGTGCCTCAATTATCAACTCTCAATGGGTTCTTACGGCGGCACATTGTGTCGATTCTGGGTATGTACATATGAGATACAGCATGTTATGATGAATGTTAATGCAACTCTCTGTATGAAAATATTTATAGAAAGAAGGAAAGTATAAGTAAAATTAACGAAACAATCTACAGTGGGATTCAGGTATTCATTCTATATCAACACTTATTGTAAAGGTATGACAGTGGTTTTAACAATGCATGTATAAGTTTCCCGAAGTACACACGTTGTGCTGAGTAACAAAGTTAGTACTGAGCTGCATATTATATGTTCAACCTCTTTAAAAAACCGAGACACTAAAACAAAGTACATTGTACAACACATTTTGTGAAATGTTCAAATTATCAGGAAAATTTCAATTTCTTCAGCAAAGTATTGTGAAGATATGAATAAAAGTACATTTGTCTGTAATTTAGAATGCTGCATTATAAAACCTTCTATTTATCTACAACATCCTATATATGTAGTTGCATGCTTTACTTCTTGCAGTAGTACCTACAGTATTTCCCTGAACGACGGCAGACTAACTGGCGCTAGAAACGTGTATAGTGTTGATGTTATTGTAAAAGTGAGTCTTTCATTAATTAAGCCATATCAAAACACTAGAGATGTAAGGTACATATATGATTTTTTTTATATTTATACGCTCATTATATCAGGATTTTAGAGCAACTATCCTTTCTTTTAAAGTCAATCTGGTTTCCAGCCTATGGAGAATGGGAGCTTATCCTCATATGCGCTCAATATAAAATACAGGTTTAAGCATGACATTGCAAACATTATTTGAGAGACCTGAAGGCTTTTACCCTAGACGAATGTAAAAGCAATGTTAAATGTCCAATTTCATCCGCCGATGAAGAATACAGTTATATTAAGCTGGTTTCTCTTTCTTGTATGATCAGATATTTTATTTTGAAATTTAGCGAGAACAATTCGTCAACTTCTCGTGCGCCTTTGCTGCCACAAGACATATTAACCAAGAGGCGACTGCCCATTTAATCCCCAGACTCAACTTGATTTGTCGAACCCCATTTTCTTCATTAAAATCCTAATAGCCTTTTACAGCTAATTATCTAGATATATGAGAACAAGTAATGGTATTGAAAACGAACATGATACGTCATGAGATTTGTTCACCTTGAAGGGTAGCAGGATGTTTTTACAGAATGCTTAAAATGTGGCAAACCTACGTAGGATAATCAAAAATATGTTTTGTAGAACAACGTTGAAATTTAGAAATTTGTGTTTTATCTTGTTCACAAAACGCTACCATAGTGATCGGAAAGATTTATTTCCTCAATCGAGAATAGTTTGCTGTTTGATTTTATTTTTTATTTAGAAACGGTTTTATTTGTTACGGTGTTATTGACAGTAACATACATTTTTGATACATATTTTGATTTTAAGGTCTGGCAGAATTTTCCATTAAATGCAGAAATTTGTTGTGCATTTAACAAAAAAGACAAAGCAATTAATAAATAAGTGATATTTGAAAATTCCAAAATTCAGCATGAAGATTACAATGTTCCAAACGCCGGTGCTTATCCGAATGACGTAGCTCTTCTTAAACTGAACGCAGAGATGGACTTTAGCCTCGGACATAAACCGATAAGTCTAGCAGCCTCGAACCAAAACTTTGATAGGGTGGCATGTAAGATTTCCGGTTGGGGAAACACTAAGCTAAGTAAGACTTCATTTATTTGCGTTGTAGTAATTTCATTTATCATATACCATTTGCTTCACGTGAAATTTTGTTGTTAAAAAAGGTAACAAACGCTGTAGAATTTGATAAACATTTTACTATTCCTGCGCAGTGTGACTGCGCATGCGTATTAAAGAGATCTCAATTTTGCTAGAAAAACACTGATCTCAGTCTATAGTCTGATAATAAGAGCTTTTGCCAGTAAATTTACTGGAATGTAAAACCACCTGTTTCTATGTGCGTTTATTTACGCTCGAAGCTTAATTGACTAAAACACAGTACGGCCATTTTAAAAGAAAATATTACAGACGTCTGAAAGGGATGAAAAAACAAATATTGTGAGAAATATTTGCATAGCTTTCAATAACAGAAAGAGTATTAGCACAATGTTAGGGACATGGTCCATATTAATTAGTAGGTTCAACGCTTAATTTCAAGGTGAAGCACGATCAGTCAGGCCGAATGGAGTAATACTTTTAGAACAATCTTATCTTATCTTCCGAGAATAGTGTAGGCCTACTTATGATAATGTGACATTTATTTTCAGTATTATTGAGAGTTTCCTCAAACCTTATGTAAGTTTAAATCGTTAGTGCCGTGTCTAAATGCATCTTCTTACAAGAACTATGTTGTTCAGGACGACATCACTTTGACATATTTCAATGCCATAACATACTGAAATATGTTTGGATAGACATTTGTACAACATTTCGAAAACGAAAGAAATGATATTATGCAAGCAATTATAAGTAAATTTTAAACTCGTAATATGTATGCGCTTAATATTGTAATTATCATGTTGTATTGTACTGCTAAATTTTCACTTAATTATTTGCACTTAATTTACACTTGATTTATGTTGACATGTAATATATCTATTAATTTACCGATAGATGGTCCTACTAGTATTCCAAATACACTCCAAGAGACGTATGGTAATATACTGACCAGCTCGCAATGCGCTTCGCGGTGGGGGTCGAACTATAACCATGCTGTGCACATCTGTATCGATGAACCAAACTCCGGGTCATGCAATGTGAGTATTTTGAATATTATTATCTTTCCATTTACAAGCAATGATCGTCTGATACTTGAAATGAATAAGTATTATCTGTCGAGTCTCTAGAGGAAAGGTTTCGGTAAAAAAGAAAGCCGCCATATTTACGGACTACAAAGGACCCCTAAATTACACATGTTTTGTACCGAATTTTACTCCTTTCCCTATCTCTATAGAGAAGTTAGAAAAGAATGATTATCTTTATTACTTGTACATTGTATAACGTACATGTGTTACGACGTTTGGCAAATTTAACACATAAAACACCATATTGCGTTTGATCAATATCTATATTATAAAGTCTATATACGTTCTTGTACAGAACGTCATAGCTTTTGACATATTCTATAAGGACAATTCTATCAGCCCATATTATAATATTCTTTACTACTCTTAAAGGTATTTCGAATCTTTCAAAGAACCATTGCAAAACTAACTCAAAACTCCAAACTGTTTTCATAGAATGCATGAAGTTTTTATTAGAAGATGTTACTTCGAGCTATGAATTTATAGCCATTACTAACAAAGCAATATACGTTATTAGTCACGCTCTTTACTATGTAGAACCAAAATGTTCATTATTGTAATGTCACATAAGCTTCTTCACACAATACTCAATATTTGTCATTTAAAGACTCAAATGCTTTGTTTACATATACAATACATTTGCTAAACATAATAAAATCGATAGCACACACAAATGGATACCTACATGCGTTACTAAAATAATGATAGAATAATTGTTCATATGACACAGCATATACATGTAATCATCAACTTTTAACAGTTTAATGATTTTTTTTCAGGGAGACAGCGGTGGTCCAATGGTATGTAACGGAGTCCTGGCCGGTGTTACGTCCTGGGGTTACTCCGGATGCAGAACGGATTTTCCGAGCGTGTATGCCAGAGTTTCTACCTTTAGAGAATGGATCGATACTACGATTGATAAATATTAAGGCACTGTCTCGATATCATGATCAATTCAAATGTTTGTCTTAACAGATATAACATTAACGAGCAATAAATGAATTGGCAAATATGTGTGTAACTTTTTTCGATTAGTGAGTATTTAGTGTTTGGTTTTTATTGAATATAAGCTTCTTCACACAATACTCAATATTTGTCATTTAAAGACTCAAATGTTGTTTAATTTAATATTTGCTAAACTAATCTAATCTTTTGCTAATAAAATCGATAGCACACACAAA
Source organism: Saxidomus purpurata (assembly GCA_022818135.1). Lineage (NCBI taxonomy): Eukaryota > Metazoa > Mollusca > Bivalvia > Venerida > Veneridae > Saxidomus > Saxidomus purpurata. The sequence goes on from JAFMSR010000013.1 coordinate 33,221,414, forward strand.
TGGATACCTACAGCAATAAATAAATTGGCAAATACGTGTGTAACATTTTTCGATTAGCAAGTATTTAGTGTTTGATTTTTATTTCATATTTTTTAAACTTTTACACAGTTTATTTGGAGATAATCAGTATTTTGAGTTACCTGACCGGTTGCGTCTAAAAGAACTCAAAGGAGCATCATTATCAGTATAAGATCATTTCCTTTGTAGAGTTTGCAACGGTCGAGTCTTATACATGTTTTGGTTAGTGCTCAAATGTAGCAAGATGTCCCCACTGTTTGACCGGACTAGGTCTGAATAGGCCATAATAGAATTTGGTTTGATTATTCTAGCAACTGTTATAAGCATTCAATAAAGGTCAGATTATGGTTGCTCAAACAAGTTGCTTATGAATTGTAAAAACATATAAAATAAAGCAGGTATTCGTTTTGCGTGGCCCAATTCGATGTCTAATTTGGCTCAAAAAAGAACATAATCAAGAGCTAGTGACAATACACCAATAGTGAAATAGAATCCTTTGAGATCTTACGTAAAAGATATTGTAGCCATACATATTAACACTTTGTTTGCTTATTTTGCTAGAGTTGTCACAAGGTCAAAGATCAGCAATTTTTGTAATGTCAGGGACAATAAATTTGCGAATACTGGTCCAAGTTTACTAATAATTGAACGCCACGTAGATTCTATTGCCATAAACATAGTTAATTCGATAGATAATGCTCCGGAAATGTTAACGCACAAGTAGAAACACCCTAAAGTGACAATGCGAATGATAATTCTTAATTAAAGAAGACAAACTCTAGTTTTACAACGCGTTTCGACTTTTAAGCATCGAATTCATCAGGTGGAATATAAAAAAGCAAGTGAATTACATTGTTATGAATAACATTACATCAAGACATTATTGTGTTACATTTAGTCGTACAAAAATGGCATGAGGTTAACTTACTATTATGTGAAAAATTAGCATAATGTTTTGCAACAAAAATTTAGTAAACATTAATATGATGTTACACAAATACATGCCAGAATAAATAACAAAATAGTGAAGAATCGAACACGCAAAGTCACTGTGAAAAACTGCTTATTAGGCAAAATATAGATAAAAACAGCAGCGACTGTACCACGACGAATGACAATCATTTAGTGACATTGATGGCTCTACATGAGCTTTCGACCCAAGGGAGCTGAAAAAAGGCTAAGTGCCATAATTGGTTTTTAATGAATGGTGACAGATTTACTTAACATTTATTTATTTAAATTAGAAAAACCATTTTATTATCAACTTACGTAAACTGAATATATTCAGTAATCCAATATAAAGACTTGAAACACAAAGATTCGCACACACGCACTTTCGCACATATACAATACCGATCTTTTAATTCTTTTCATAAAGATGCGTTTCGCCACGCATTAGCCGGTGTTCAGTTCTCTATCATAGAATCATTATGATATTCTTACGGTCAAGTTTTCATTTGTTTTTTGATATACTTAATGGTATATTATCGAAACAAGCCTCTATTTAATCAAAAAGAGTAAAACAGTATGCGTAACCAGTTTGGTTTAATAATGAAATTAAACAAGCAATATTGGAAAGAAATAAATATCACAAACAGAAAGATTTTAGAATATATAAACCTTCGAGAAATCAAGTAACAGTGCTAATTAAGAAAAGCAAGAAATCTTTTTATGGGAAAGTGGCTAAGGAGAAGCGAAGTCCATCTCATATTTGAAAATACACTGAAGACACTTATAATTCCTCGAAAAAAAGCACAATCTTACCCAAATCACTTAATTATAATTAGCACCGTATTTTTGAAGATGAACAAAACATTCTAAATGATATGAATGATCATTTTATCAATATTTCGAACATATAACAAAAAAACAAATTTAATAAGAAAACTTATAAACCAAATAAGAAAAATATTGAAATGAGAAACAAAATACAAAAGTTTTAGTATAGACTCAATTACACCATAATGAAGTAAAATTGATTATCGGTACATTGGATGTAACTAAATCAACAGGCCTTGATAATTTAGGCCCGAAACTAAGGAAATAAGATACTGTGGACAATTTCCCATCTCCCGATCATATCCTAAATAGTACACATTCCAGGTATATTTCCTGATTTTTATAAACAATCTAATATGTATTGCCAATATTAAAAGGGGGGAATTGAACGTACAGACCCCAATATCTATTTTATCGACAATCTAAACTATTTTAACGTCATATCGCAAAACAATTACATACATTTTTCAAAAACAGCAACATTTTACTTCCAACTCACTCCGGATTCCGCCAATAACACTCCTGTCATACTGCTCTAACCCGAATAGTTGACACCTGCCTAAAACATCGACTCTGGTAAATATGTAGGTGCTGTTTTCCTAGATTTATGAAAAGCATTTCACCTTGTTGATCATCAGATTTTGAAACATAAATTGAAATTATACCATTTTTCAAATAGCGCAATTAATTTCTTTGAATCTTATTTTGGCGACAGAACACTAATTATAATAGAAATAAATAATGTATATTCGGAAAACTGGTGTCCTTCAATGCTCAATTTTAGGACCGCTGTTATTTCTGATCTATATAAATAAAACAGCCATTTGTTCAAATTCAATAAACATTGACCTGTACGCTGACGACTCTACAGTCCACAAAACTGATTATAACATATTAAACTATATTGAAAACGTCCTTAAAGACAACTTAAACGAAGTCGAGCTGGTGTAAATTGAAGAATATGCCACTGCACCCGTGCAAATCTAATTGCATGTTGGTGACTATAAAATACAAGCTAAAACATACTCGTGAGTTACGGTTATAATAGAAAATGTTGCTATTGTAAATGTTGAGGTGCATAAATTACTAGGTGTATTAATTGACAACATACTTTCATGGAAATTCCAAATATCTCAGGTGTGTAATAAATTTAACTCCAAAATAGCTCTGTTGAATCGTATTATTTGTTACTTGTCAGATGAAACGAAACACATATTAAAATTATAATGTACGTGTATATCTAGTACCATGTTTTGACTACTGTTATTCTGTCTAGGGCAAAACAATGAGCCCAAAATCAGATCTAAATCAAATGAATAAAATACAAAAATGGGCTGCCAAAGTTATACTCAATAAACCATTAAAAACTAGTTCGTCAGCTATGTTTAATGAACTTAAATTGTTAAAATCCGAAAATAGGTGTGCCTACAATACAGGTTTACTTATATGTAAATGCCAACAATAGCTAGTACCGGAATATCTGACTGAGTTATTAACATTTTCGAACAATACACATTATAGACTCCGTTCTTCGAAAAGAAATGACTTCAACTTTCACAAACCTAGAACAAATTATATGAAAAATTCATTCAGTTACACCAGTATTGATATTTGGAATAAAATACCTCCTTAAATCAGAAACATTTCTTCAGTATCGTCTTTAAATACAAGTACAAGAATTTCCTTTTTTCACAAAAACAGCAGCAATAATCTAGCATTTCAAGAATATAAAATTCCGTATGTGCTACGTATAGATAAATTATGTGTTTTTATGATTGATCATTATAATTATAATTTTCATAAAACAAATAGGGGTAATGACGAGTGTTTGTCGGGATTGAATGTCTTTTTGTGTAAATGTATACATTTTTGTTTCAAATACTATTTTCTTTGCCTCAGATTGTACTTTTGTTTCTTTTCTATAAGGCCACATTGTAAATAAGTGTATGCTTTGAGCATAACTTTAATGTAAACCTTCCGTAAATAGATATATTGTTATTATTATTATCATTATTATTATTATTAGTGCATAAGTCCAGTGTTACATGAATAAAAAAAACTAATCTAAACCCTTTCACTTGTTTGACTTCAACCTTACCTGTCTACTAAAATGTAAATGGCCTATCTAGATTGAGTAGGAAGTTGGCAGTAGCAGAAGCTGGCAGTAGCAGTAACAAAAACGTCAAGTGCATCTGTAGCTTACAGGGCAGTGTAAAAATGATCAGTGTTGGTTGACATTAGCATTAGAAGGGTCGCCAGTAGCAAAATCGTATGTTGGTAAGTCAGTTAAAGTGCACAGCAAATCGTGAGTTGGCAGTAGCTAGCTGCGATGGCAAATCGTGAAGTTGGTAATTTGGTTAGTAGCTAATAGCTTGCAGTCAGTAGCAAAAACCTATACTTGTCAGAGCAATACATCAAAGAAGATGAAGCTGGGCTAGGAACTATTTCTTGACAGGTCTGCAATGTAATTTATCATTCTTCATAGGAATATATGTTACTAAAAATAGATTTTTTCCATTTTTTTATTTTTGAATTGTTTCAAACCATAAAGATAATTTTGGTCAAGGTCATTGTTACTAAAATTTTTTTTTATTTTATGAACTTGTTTCAGTAAAAATATAAAATCTGGGGTCAAGGTCAAAAATTTTTTACCTTGACCCCAAAAATGTTTTTTACTTAAACAATTTAACAGCAAAAAAAAAAAAAGTTTTAAAAAAATCTACTTTTAGTAACAATGACCTTACCAATTCCACCCTGTCCTCTGTGTCCATTTAAAAAAATGTTACTTAGTTAAAGGTTAGTTATCATTTGCTACTGCCATGCTACCGCTACTGCCAACTTCACGTTTTTGCTACGGCTACTGCTAGCGGCTGCATACTTAGATTTTGCCACTGTTACTGCCAGATGCTGCTAGCAACTTCACGATTTTGCTCTGCTTTACCATCCGTTAAATGCCAACTTCACGTTTTTGCTTTTGCAACTGCCAGCTAACTAACTATCACTTAATTTTTCTAAGCTATGCATACTTCTGCTACGGCCACCTTCACATTGTTTAGTGCTACTGCCGGCTACTGCTAACTCAAACTTCATTTTTGATGATACTATCTCTTGCCAATTCACGTTTTTTTAAGGCTATGAAATACTGCTACTGCCAACTTCCACCTTTTTGCTACTGATACTGCCAGTTACTGCTACTGCCAACTTCACTTTTTTACTAAATACTGCCAGCTACTGCTACTACCAACTTCACGTTTTTGCTACTGCTACTGCCAGCTACTGCTACTGCCAACTTCACGATTTTGCTACTGCTACTGCCAGCTTCTGCTACTGCCAACTTCACGTTTTTGCTTCTGCTACTGCCAGGTACTGCTACTGCCAACTTCACGATTTTGCTACTGCTACTGCCAGCTACTGCTACTGCCAACTTCACGATTTTGCTACTGCTACTGCCAGCTACTGCTACTGCCAACTTCACGATTTTGCTACTGCTACTGCTACTGCCAGCTACTGCTACTGCCAACTTCACGTTTTTGCTACTGATACTGCCAGCTACTGCTACTGGCAACTTCACGATTTTGCTACTGCTACTGCCAGGTACTGCTACTGGCAACTTCACGTTTTTGCTTCTGCTACTGCCAGGTACTGCTACTGCCAACTTCACGATTTTGCTCCACTGCAATTGCTAGCTACTGTTATCAACTTCATGATTTTGCTACCGCTACTGCCAGCTACTGCCAACTGCCAACTTCACGATTTTGCTACTGCTACTGCCAGCTACTGCTACTGCCAACTTCACGTTTTTGCTTCTGCTACTGCCAGGTACTGCTACTGCCAACTTCACGATTTTGCTTCTGCTAATGCCAGCTACTGCTACTGCCAACTTCACGAGTTTACTACTGCTACTGCCAGCTACTGCTACTGCCAACTTCACGTACATCCAATCTAGTTATATCTTTTCTGCAGTGCTGCAAATCATCTGTATTACAGGGCTAAATGATATTGTTTTGAAACTTAAGAAGGGTCGCCAGACAAAAGCGTTGTTTTAAGTCAGTTAAAGTGACACTCGCTACAGCTCGATGCCACTTAATTTGTTTGTACTAATATTTGCACTAAAACCTATACTTTCAGACAATACATCAAAGGAGATGAATTAGCTATTTCTTGACATGTAATCTTAACCGCGGGATACATCTGCAATGTAATTTATCATTCTTCATAGAACATATGTGACAAAAAATCTGGTCGTAAAAATATCCATGTTCTATCAGTTGGTTTTCAAACCACTAAAGATAAAAAGTACGGATTGAGCTATATGAAATAAAAACTGATTATCTCTGGCAGAAAAGTCACGTGCTAGAATAACGGAAGCAATTTTACAGTAAATAAATTCCAAAGAGAGAAACGTATAAGCGGACAGTTAAGCAATTTAACGTGTGATCAGTGTCAATTTAATGAAAAGGTTATTTATTTAAAGGTAGATCCTGTCCATGATAACGGTACACAATTCTGTCTTGACTAGTGCTAGTGCTGCATAATTCATTTTATCCAGATGTTGGAAAGGAGCCTACTTTCTTTACCATCGTTAAATCAACTGGTTTATCTTTAACACCAGTAAATAACATATCATTAAATCTAAGTAATACTTGTGTGGATTCTTGCAGCATTGTATAGACAGTGCAGTATGTAAATTAAACCAATTTGGGAATATAAACTGACAGATTAAGAAATTGAAGTCAAAAATTTCAGCTCATTTCCTTTTCCACATTTGTTCTATGTACATTAATCTAATGGAAACACATTTAATAAAATAATTCAATATGATATGATCAGCTTATATTTACATGTACCTCCTACTCCTTGGAGATTAAACAAGATTAAACAAGGAGTAACCTGGACAAGCTCTTACGGGCCTCGCAGTGTTCAAAATCCGCACGTACATCGTGCGATGACCTTACAAGCAATACTGGGGCCCTTGCAAGCTGTTCCCGATTTCGAAAATTTCTACGAACTCGACAAGGACACGGGAGCTCGGTGAAACAAGTCCCCGAGTCTTCTACGAGTTCAAACAATCCATACGATGTTCGCAAGTTTCAACGATGTCCGTACGGACTCCGTGCGATTTGGCACACTTTCTGCTGAAAACCTACTCGTACGGAGCTCGTACATGTAGCGTTTAAAGTGTGACCAGGGTATTACACAATTATTGAGAAATAACTGGATTTTTACCTTTTAAATGTTCTGTGTAAGATATCGTTTGCATAAAGCTGTTCAATGTCTACGCTTTCATAGGCTGAATAAAATTGTTCAATCAAGCGATGTTCGTAATCCTAGAGAAGTAAAATTGTGCTTATGCAATTTGAGTCTTACTGTCGTCTAATCAGATACCAGTTAGACTGTTTTTAAAATTATTCTCATACAAAAATTTCTTGAAATACGAGCAATCTGTATTTTCCGAACATAATAATATTTGCTCCCAGGCTGTCACAACGAGATGCCTGAAGAAGCATGTGTCACATCCAGCTGTTAGTAGCTTTCAATGCTCTAAGTAGACTACATACAATATGTAGTTTATATTGCAAAGTTTGAGGGACGTTCCAAAAGTTCTTAATTTTGAAACGAATCAATAACGTCGGTGATTTTTAAACATAAATTAGCAATATTGGTTCTGTTCTAAGTTAAATTTTCAAAATTTTGCGTGCTTTATATAACATGACATTATGCACTTCTTGAGCATTTTCAAAAACTTTTCTCGACTCGTTTTAAAATTGTCGTTCCTGTAGCAACATTAGCATTATGTCCAGAATAAACTGGTTTACTCTCAATTTATCAGCATATACATGTACTATTGACAGTATTTCCCTGTCGTAATCAAGATTGGAAATTGCTTCTATACCACGACAATCGGAAGGTTTCTTAGAAAATGTTTCATCATAATATATTCTATCATCATCACATACCAGGCGACAGAGCGTCTTACTGTTTTAGAGAATAAAGAAACCTTGTTGCTATAAAATAATATTATACGTGCGTCTAAGCGTATTATGACTCCAACCCCTGTGTAAATCTAAGAAAGATTATTTAAATAAAGACTAGCCTTGTCAGATGTTATCAATAAAGAATGATTTATAAATATCTTATGCCACCCTTTTGTCTACAGAATTAATTTATAGAATATTGGTGTGACTCTTCAAAACGTAATACTGTGTTGTGAAATAAGCCACAAGCAAATAGTCTCCTCCCTTAACTCTGTGTTGCTTCAAAAATGTTCTTTAAAACTATTCGAATATGAGAAAGTAGAAAACAGTATACTTAAAATCACTGATCATATTCATACATATGTCCAAGAAATAAATATCATACGAATACAAAATGAAGTAACAAGCATGTAAATAGTCGGAAGAACCTCAAATAAATAACCAAATAGAACTCGTTATGTACCTACCATTAGTCTTATGAACATGCATCCTTTTATTATCCCCCGCCAAGGCGGAGGGGATGTGGTAATACTCCGAAAATAAGAAAATATCCGTTCCTCACGCCTCAAATGTTTTGGTCATGGAAAAAGTATTCGGCGGACGGGAAGGGGGGTGGGGGTAGTTGCTTGGGGGGGGAAGGAAGAGACCATGTCTAACATGACTATTGCTCATACTATATTTTAATCAGGTTCTTATTTAATTGTTGAATGTCCATTTTCATAAACGAGTTTTTCTTATTAATTTCTGTTTCACATTGTTTTCGAGCGGTCGCGACAGACGAGAAACAGATAAAAATAATAACTGTATTTGCACTTTAAGAGCATTGAGATAACGAAATATCAAATTCGTTCCTCTAGCATGTTGTGAAATGTATCAAGAAATACAGTGAATAATAAAAAAAATATTTTTACTCGACAAGGTTAAATAACACATATTAGATAATCAGCAATGTCAATTACTTGCATATCACGAACATCGAACAGATAGATGTTACATTAAATACGCAACTTAATTCATTTGCCACATGTACGTCACTTTCAATTTAAGAACATTTGTCAAATGCCACTTTATTGTCAAATGGCAACAGTAATGCAAATAAAGGATCTTTTTAATAAATAATTTAAAACAAAATCAGCAAACTATAAAATGTAAGGAAAGCAAAATACTAAAACTTCTGTAAAAGAATTATCTAACCTTAAAACGAAATTGTATCAATATTAAAACCATTGCTTTGTCATTACTCATAAACATTTGCTGGAATTAGATATCACAAATTGTTTCCGCTGGGAATTTCTCATTTAACTTTTCTTCCAAACTTAAGTCCAGGGCGATAAAATGTCTCCTTTAATGACGAATGAGAAAAATGTTTGGTACTTTGACTGCATTGTAAACTGAAAATAGAACATCTATTCAATTTAAGCAATATTTCCAATTCTCTTGTGCAAAAACAAAAGCAGATTAAAAGTTAAACTCCGTTTCTTTTATCAAATGTTTGAAAAGCAATAATAAAAGATAAACACGGGAAAGTTTTATGAATATGAAATGTTGAGAAACAGACTCAAAGTATTCCTTTTAAGATATAGAGGATAATTGTTGGTTTCGGTGTAAGATACCGTTATAATTTCACCGAGTGGGTAACAAAAGTTTTATTTTCACGAGTGGCGCAGCCACGAGTGAAAATAACTAATTTCGGTGTTTACGAGTGAAATTATCGTAATATGACATCGATACCAACACTTTTTCTGCTTATTTTATGTCTCAAACTTGTTGAGTTTATTTTAATTAAATGTCCTCAATCGCGGGAAACGTCACCAGAAAGCATCGTAAACATGACGTAATTTTAACGACGTCATCGTCATACGGTTTCCGGCATTCATTACGCTCTGTATACTTTTTGACGTTAATCTGGGTAACAAATTTTGATAATTTTCACTGCGTGGACAATTAGTTTATCGGAATATAATCCACCGTTATATTTCGATAAACCACCGAAAAACATGAAATAAAGCTTGCTAAATATCTCTATCAGTACAATACTTTTTCAAAAATTATATCGAACAAATCGAGTTTATTAATTACGTACAGTAAACTCCGTATCTATACGAATATAGAAAATACCGAATATAGCAAATACCGGATAGACGGAACAAAATTTCTGAGCCAGATTTACTCATTCATTTTGTTTAAACATTCTATATGGATATAACAATTTCTGATATTAGGAACACATTTAAATGGTCCCAATTAGTTCGTTACTATACAATGCAATACAATACAATATTTATTTATTACAACACAAAACAATATTTATTTATTGTCGGACAGGTATAACATGTAACACAAGGTATGTATAGCTTTTGACCGACTTAAAAACTTATTCGTTATTTACAAAGTTCACTGTACTTTCAAAAGGGAAAATGCATTAATCGTAGGTATGATATGTTATTTCACGCCTTCCTATGTCAGCTACGACATTCAAAAATAAAAGTCTTTTGAAAATACTAAAAAAGTAAATACTATCAAAATTATATTCGTCTGACCAATGTACAGTCATTATCAAGTAGCAAAAAATATCCATTTCGTTTCAATATAATTTTTGTTTTCCGTACAAAAATGACGCCGACTATTATCATTGTCAAATGAGCGGAAACTAAATACTTGAAGTAGTGAAATGAATATTGTACTAATGTTTGTTCATCATATTTCAAACCAATGAAAAGCCCCGATTCCATACAGTTTTTGGTATGACAGAAAGTATACATCGTTGTGCCCAATAAAACTATGCAATCAGCCTACGTTCAACGCAGACTTGTATAGACACGTCAGACGAAACTGGGTCCATGTCAAAGATATCATACATTTGTCGCCGCGTAACTCTTTTTTATATTACTTGTGTAATCTTAACACACTAACCTTTCAAATCAATATATTGCGTACAGATTGCGCTTTGTAATACTGTAAACTTTCATTGAAACAATTTTCTCATTTGAATAATAATTAACAAAACGCGTGCAAATGCTTATTGCATATATTTTCACAAAGTTTTAAAACTTTTGATATGCAAGTGAATTTATTTTCGTAACAGGAAGCTGGCATGAGAGTATTTTGATACCATTCTAAACATGTTTTATTATTCAATTTTATTGCAAAAAATAAATAAGGACAAACCAGATAAACTAAAACATAAAATCCCGTAGTTCACATCATGAACATTGCATTTCATCATACACTTGATAACATCAGCAGCAGCTGAACTTCAAGATCAATCGAGATATCTGTAAATGCCGATAGCATTTCTTTTTCCAAAAAAAGCAAAAACGATTCCAATCATTGAAATGACAACTGCAGGTACTGACAGTAGGATAAAAATGTATAAATTGTATGAAGGCGTGTAATTGCCTTTTGGTTGTATTTACTTGCTGAAATGGAAACTATAGTAGTTGACTGTGTACATTTAAGACAATTGCCATTCTTGTAACGTAGCGATCTAAAACAGTTATGGAATACATTCGTTGAATTTTAGATTTCGTCATGTGACACCGAAGCACCATAAGTATGACTATCAACGGATTCTGTTCCACGCGTGAGAGTTGAATGTCTAATAGAATTAATCATATATATAATTCCTAGTATGCCCTTTATGCCTGATTCGCGCGGTGGAATTGCTAATATTCATGACAACGCCATTACAAGCTGAAACCATTAAATAAATATTAAACCTTGAGCGAATAAAAAGTGAACTGCGTAAACAGGTATAACTTAAACTAGAGTGTTTGCATACTGAACGTTGTATAACAGCACCCTAGAAAAATTGCTAAGAAATCTGAAAAAAATAATTGATCATATCTCAATCGTAAGGAAGAATAATTGAATTTTGTACATCTTATAGGAATTTTACGTTCTCTCCCGTATAGGAGAGATAAAAGTAATTACTTTGGATATTTGGGCAAAAAGCGACAAAAATCACCCAAAACGGCACGCATTTAAAGAAACAAAATTTGCTTTAAATGTAATGAAAATGCCTAAAGAAATTTGATTTCCTTGGCTGCACAACCCGGTTGTGAAGATTTTACGTCATAGTCTGTAACACCATAAGCATACTAATCCAATGTTAGAATTAGTGATGGCAGAAATATTTCGCTTTCGGATCAAGAAATATAAACATAAGACTAGATTTATCAGTGAAATGACAACCATTTACAATGCCTGTAGTAAAAGTATTGTATTAAAACATATACTGCATTGCATACAATAAGACAGTGTCTATTGAACTTATTTCTTTTTAAAAAGTCTTTCCACTTTAGGTGACATGCTGTTTTGTTAGCTATTTTCTCATTTTGTCATACATTGTGGAAGCATGGAACACGCTTAACATTATATATGTAATAGCATACTGAGCTATTGGTAACAGCATTTTCAAGTATAGTCTGTTGTCACCGTTTTACTGTTTTGACATTTTACTATACTATACATGCCATGTGTTCTTTTTTCTTGAAACCCAATACAAACACCAAATAATAACGAAACCTAAATATTCAACACTTTCCAATCCAGGTTAAGCAAAAACTCTTAACAGTTACACTGAAGTATAGCGTTTCAAATGGCATGGTATTGCAGACACGCCTACTTGTTTGCCTTTAAATAGAAAATAACCACTTTATGTCAATTTTACTAGACAATTGCTTTAAAATTGCGTTTGAACTTTGAAGACACGTAATTGTGACCACATATTTCCTAATTAGTAGCCTACATCATCTTAATTACTTTGTCTAGACATCAATATCCTTACGCGACAAGTAATTTGTCTTGGAACTAGTAAAAACGGTCATATTCTATCACTCAAAGTCCTGACGAATACATGACTGATTTTACCAGGATGCTGGTAATGGGTAAGCAATTGTCATTGCCATTGTTAATATTTTCTGGTTTTACAGTCAAGCAGTAAAATGTCCCTCGCGTTCAAATATATTCAATTATCTGTTTCCATCAACCAACCGACTCGTTTGCCTGTTCACATATACATGTACATGTAGTTGTAATTACATGCGAAATTGGTTATAGTCCTTTGCAATAATAAAAGATAGAAAGATGTTATTGTTCATAGGTACATGTAATAAAAAAACGTTAAATCATTTAACGTCTAAGCATGGATATGATGTGTCAAACGGTACTGCCACAATAATTGAGGGCTATGCAGGAGCTTCTGTAATATCCAGTATTTTGAGAATTTAACTCGTTTGACATACAAATTACATGTTACGCCAGCATAATATTTCCATCTGTATCTTAAAAGTCTCTGTTTAAAGTTTGTACGCTAATTTTATGCTAAAATATGCAATATATTTGTGGTATATGTGTATAAAATTATAGGAAATATATACAAAAAGAAAATCTTTTGAAATAGTTTTTACAACGACATAACATTTGTCCAAAATTATAAAAAAGGATGTGTACAATTTAGCAGAAATATTTTGTTGATACATGTACATGAAACATGAAAATATAAAAATACCTTATACTTCCTTTTAACAGTCAGTAAAATATATCGTACTAAATATGTGAACATCTGTCAAATTCAAAATAAACGTAAGCTAATACGCAATTTCATAACTTAATGAAAACTTTTAAGTGGCATTTGAAGTGCCATTGAATTTACTGTTAATGATTTGTAAAGTATTTGCATCATTTCAGGTTATAGATTGTATAAATGAAATAATCTTAAAATCACCGTGACTACAATCTGTAGAAACTATGGCATCCCCACTTATGATGCAAATGTAAGTATGGTAATAAGTAGCAGGACGTGATTGAAAATATGACATCATCAGTAACTCTGCAGTAGCTAAATAGGGGTACTTTCATTACAAACATAGCGTCATTTTCTTTTATTACCCAGAAAAATTAACCCTTTCTGTCTGTCTGTTACTTATTGTCTATAATTATATATAATTATTATATTGTCTATAATTATGGTCAGTTTTCATCCTACGAATAAACACGTAAATACATTTAGCGATATAAAATATCGTTGAATACATTATTGTTTTCATCCCCATCAGTAAATATCGATGAATTCTTAAACTAAATTAGAAGCGCACGTCAGGCGTGCTTTGAACGAAGAACGCAAATATCAGTTAGTGAAACTGCTTTATTTCAAATCTGAATGAGTTCTTATGAAATTTCAAATTTAATTTTCCGTAGTTGCACCGAGAAGTAATGATGATGATCAAGTTCTATAATCATCAAATCCTTCTGGGAATTTGATACATTAGGCTAAATCGCTAATAGTGCAGAATCAAGTGTATTTGTCCCGTGTTTGCATGCAAACAATAATGGTCATTTGTAGTATGTCACTAATAAAATATTATGTAACTTTCCATTCGATAACATTGCGAGGTGTTTAGCAGTTGATGCATTGTAAACATTGTATGAATTATTTGTCCTGCCGCCATTTGCGATGTAACAAACAGAACTATAGTTTTTAATGATTGATAAAACACTGGCAGTCGATTTCCGACGAAAAGTACTAAAATTACTAAAGGCAAACACATGTCATACTACACATTTTTATATCTATTGTTTAAACATTTATGGTAATAAGCACCGCACTTCCGCTCGCTGCCCTGAGTAAAATATATTCCGTATCAACTGCTGTAAGTTTTTTGTTTTGATACGGGTTGAAAATTAAACATGAAAGCTAAGCATGAAGTTTTTCTTGGGCTAAAACTGATGTTGTACTTGTGTTGTAAAATAAAAACATAAAACATAGATTTCGCAGTGTATTGTAGTGTATTACATTGTATAACGCTTAAAAGACTAAAAATCTAAACCAACTATACACAATGTTTTGCTTCCTTCAGACTTAATATTTTTCTCTTTGAAAGCTTTGTATTGACTAGTAAATGGATAACGCTGTGAAATTATTTGTTCGACTACGAAAATTCGTCCTCGAACTTGCGTTTCGTAAATTTATGTAACTGATTCTGTGGCAATGTCTGACGACACTCGCTACACAAAAAAAGAGAATGATATTGAACACCATAAAGAGGACATTAGGATTGCTGATTAGTTAAGCATTGACCTTTGAATGCTCTGAAAGTAAACTATTTATGTAATTATATAAGAGTAAGAAGAACTTGTATTTTCCGATCTTCTTAAGCTTGAAAACTGCAAGCCATCTAATTTTCTGACGGGAATATTTCATTTACCATCTGTGGATTGAGACAGCAAACGTCAGATTTGATAGATTAGGAGTTTGGTTAGACAGGCCATTAACATACAAACCAATGTAATCTAATTATTTCCATTTTCACTACAACTAGAAATGACATATAGCGTGTATAATTTCAAATTTCTAGAGCATGTAACCCATATTCTATTGATTGAGGTCTATTGACCTAACTTTAAATTCGCTGATTCATTAACAAAGGAAAAGCTAATGTTGCACATTGTTAAATTTTAGACTTCAAACTATTCGTAATATGCGTTTTGCGCTCTGTTAGTCTATCGAGATTCAAGACAATTTAAAATATGTATTATATCGCTTAAACAGTCCTAAATAATATCAAGATGCTATTATTTTCGTGTTTATTACATCTTTCTTCAATTTATGAAATGGCGTTAACAAATATAAAAGATAAACTCTTTTGAACTTTTTTAGTACAATGTAGCTTGTGTTCCACTTTGATACTTTCTATCGTACCAAGAGCGTGTAAAAATGGTGTAAAATCTTAGGCGGCATCTCAACATATTGCAATATAATAATGTACATAAAAATACTTGTACTTTTCTGTCATCTGTAAGCACTGCATTAACAGAACAGAATAAAATGGTATTGAATGCAAAAAGAAAAAAGGCATAGATCTATTATCTCAAACATATTTAAGGAATATTTCTATACGCAATACTAAATACCTTCCTATGTATCAGATACATATAATTACGAAACGTTATCTGTGCACGCTAGCTTTAAATCTGCACAGAAACACTGTCTGCTGATGTTAATTCAGAGAAATCATAAACACATTTATGGCCCGCTTTAATTGCATTGAAGATAGGAACTTGTTATTTCTAGTTGCAATAATGTTTCTCGAATGGAAAGAAAACCGTGAATAGTGTGTTTTATGCACCTGTTAAAATGTACACATCTGCTTTTGCCTATAAATAACTGATTTAGCTTTAAATAAAATAAAAACCAAGATCATTCATTTAACGCATTTAGTTTAAAAAATCTCCTTAAAGTTGGAAGATTGGTTTTTCTGAGTGTAAGCCTGATAATGGGTGCTGCGTCTACTGCTTAATTCATTACTGTTTTTTATGCATTTAAAGAATCATTTTTTACTTTATCAATTGCATAGTTATATTGGTGCTTACACAATACAAATAAAAAAGTATACCAAGAAAGCACTTAGCATACATATACAGACAAGTAAGCATAGACTAATACTCCAAAAATATATCTATATATCTAAACATTATGTTATTGTAGAGTTAATAGGGGATGGTTCTCCGACCCCTATATAACCATTGACGGGGAGAATAAACGGGGTTACAAGAAAGGGGCTTGGAAAAAATATATATCTATATATCCAAGCTAACAACTCGTTAGACAAAGCTGCATACCAGGAACATACAATACTAAAATACTCAATGACAACATTTCTGCCTACAATGAAGCATAGTCAAAAAAAGTCCGAAGACAGTCAAACAAGAATTTTCTCGGGAAACACTTCACCAGTAGAATGGCATAATGTCAGACTCAAGAAGTACAATACGTTATTGATAGTGCACATTTAAGTAATATTTGGTGGAAGTTTCTTTAAGATATAAGTAGAACAATGAAATAAAGGGATCAAATCAAGGTTTTAACTAATATAGTCCAACACTTATTTTAAATTTCTCACATTTCTCACTCAAATTGTATTCAGTTAAAAAGCTACCTGTAAAATCTAGGATGTGAATGCATGCATTATTCGCAGGGATGACATTCCTAGCAACTCCGGATTAAACACTTTTTGACGTTTTCAGTAATATTGTCAAACAGCAACTGAAAGCAGTGTAAAGACACATCTAATCATTGACTGAGTTACCTATAATTTGATTTGAAAGCAGGAAGTCATTGTTTCGAACCCTGCACTGGATAGGTCATTCTGAATTTATCATATAAAACACTAGAAAAAAAATCTGATGACATTTTAAATACCTCAAGAAATGAGCATTTCCTAAAAAAAGTCAATATTCTAGACTAAAAGTAACATACATTTTGTAGTTCCCATGACAATGACTTTTTTCAGAAACTATATGAGAAATAAACTTCGTCAAGTTGATCTTAGGGGAAATTATATTGACCAATGATAGTTTAACGTTTAAAGTCGTATACTAATCAAATGTAAGCAACACACAAACAAGTAATGGCAATTTAATTTTTTTAAATCGCATTAAAACATTATCGATTTGGAGTTGCTTTGTATTAACTGTTGTGACAGGAATAGGATAAAACATCACAATTTGCAACAGAAAGGCATTATTCTCTTCAACATTTGAACCATACTAGTCTTAATATTTGCAGAAAAAGATGTGCTATTTATCAGCATCAGACTTAAGAAATTTGATTTTGTAACATTTTTGTGCAAGAAAGTTTTAGGATGTCTTGAAATGTGTTGACATTGATTTCTAATATTTTATGTGCGTAATCATTTCGGGGTTTCTTCATTCACGAAGTGGAAAATATTCGTTTAAGTCTTACGGCAACATATGGGTTTTCTTAATATGTGTTTGTTTTCATTACTACTAATTACACGCAGTTCACAGTCAAATGTTATTGAATTGAACGTCGTCTTTAGTTACAGCTTGAATAAAAGTTTCTTTTTTTTCAAAAATTATGATAAATAGGAAAGAATATCGAACTATTCATTTTAAAGTTCATAATGTGGCACTCACTAATTGACATTTGGTGTTATTTTTATTTCACAAATGAAATGTACTGTGAATTTGGATTTGCAAGGTGAGGTCTGTCACTTTTAGTGTCTCAACTAACAAAGAATGTTTAACATAGTTTCTGTCAGTGTTTCTCAAACGGAGAATAGAAAAGGTAAGATAAGGAATAAGTAAGTGTCTGTATTGATCTGATTAATCGTTCGTCAGTGTTTGTATAGCACAACTTTCACGGAATAAACATTGCTGCCTTTCTAATGTTTTACACAATAAGGGGTTATTGTGGAAGAAAGATGAATTCAGGTGTTCATTGTATTAAAACCTTATTGAAAACATACTTAAGAAATATTAACGTTTACTATAAACAGGACAATGGCTATATACTAAGGGCGAAACTCCTCATAGCGATTGTACATTGTATTGGATTAGCTCCTTTTCAAATCAATGCGAACTACGTGGTAATTGAAAAGATCTGGTGACGGCATGTAAAAATTACATCGAAAATAATTTTTGAATCATTAAATTGAATCTGACTTTAAAGGGACATACCCTTTAACTGTTGCAAACTGAAAAACCTTCAAAACATAAATAATAGAATCTTTGGAAGTATAATAATTAACCTAAAAGTTTCAACTATGCATTCCCAGCCGTTATCGATAAAATCAGCGGTTTAAAATATACTGCAGTACCGTAAACCATTAATAATCTATGTAAAGTTGTTGTTGTACAATTCATGGGTGGATGCGATGTATTACAGAAATTCTCTATATTGATTAATTTTGGTAAAATGAGGCATTTTTCGCCATAGATTCTTCTTTTAAATTTTATTTATTTATTTATCATTTTACGTTCATTGAACACAATGTCATAATCTATGTTTCGATTATATTATATGCTAGATGTAGGGAGTGCCTCTTTAAGATTAAGTTTAAGCTTTCATTATTCTACGAGTATCATCCAGTTTGCAATACCCCGGTATATTTGGCTACAATTTATATTCGGTAATTATTCCAAAACGAATTAACAGATGTGAGTTATGCAATTACATGCCCAATCAATCAATCTTCAATTGAAAGGTAAATGATATTGTTTTTTGTTTGTAATCGTCCTTATTAGGTCCACTATCCTCTCGCGAGGAATTTTAAGCGGTACGACCCAAATACCAATGATTTTGTGTGAAATCTGCTTACTTATATAGATGTTGACTTCTCGTTTTGCTGTCTTACTGAACCTTCGATTGAAACCGAAAGCGACTCTTGAAAATTGCATTTTCAGGTCTTTTTTGTCGCTATACGCCAATACAGGCGTACATTTCTATATTGTCGAAGGGAAGTGCTCGGTTTCTGACCTGATATGCGCAGGATACTTAATGAATATAACATACATCAGTCATTTAATTCACATTTACCTTCAACGTGTATTAGGTCTAGTTGTATCATTCTTTAAAGTAGACCGTTGTGCTAGTTACAGTAAATTAACGTACACCTTGTTGTTGTCGGGAAGATGAATTCAAAGTAAATATGATATGCAATTAGGGTAGCATGTCAATGAATCAATTTTTCATCATTTACTTGTTGTGTGCATGTGAATTTAAATGTACATGTAATACTAATCTTGGATATTGTTATGTGATGTGGGTATCATTCTTGTAATTCTAACCTTGTATACGTATGTAAAATACCGAGAGCTGTTCTAAATGTTAAAACAAAACAATGTGTCTATCTAGTAAGTGTATTTGTGTCAATAATCTGCCAGGTCGGCATCTTTTTCTGATTTGTGTAGTAATGCATAATGTGGATATTGTTTATTTTTGATTTAAACCTGAGTAAAGGCAATCAGTTTGACATTTGATGACCAAACTTTAATCGTTTGTTCATAACAAACTCTTCTTATGCATGTCGTAGGTGAACTATACCATGTTAGGCAATAATTATATAATGCAACACACAAAACATTGATTAATCAACTAATTTTTTGACTATAGCATACTTGCCATGAAGTAAGGGCCAACACGAAACAAATTGTAAATCATTCTAAAGTAAATTATTGGTCAGTTGTTTTGATCTTAAACAATCGTGCTTGATATGTCTTTGCTTTGTTTTGCTAGTAGTTATGAACATAAACGCTTTTAGCATTTGTCGTGTAAATTATCTTCTTTGAAAGTTTCAAGACATAACTCGACTTTATGTTCATTTAGTCAGAAAAAAAAAATTGCCAAAATATGTCTGCTAAGGGAAAGCTTTAGTTTAAAATAATTACATTTTGCTATTCCCAGTTTGGGAAAAGGAAAGCCAATGAGTCTTATATTCATTTATGCGACCAACGCCTGCGGGGTACCACAAACATCACACATTGTATTGTAAGGCTAGTTAATTCATGATTAACTTAGAGATACACAACTGTAGGGTAACACATATCTCATGTGTTCAGGAACAGAATGTATATGACTGAGTTTTAATTTTATGCTTTAAGATAGTCTTGGTGAGTTTTTATCAGGAAAATGTGTACATGTATTACGGACATTTTTCATTTAGAGCTTTAAAATGATGTTGTTGTTTTCGTAGGCCCTATATGTTATTGGATAATATGATTGTGAAAAGTCTACTTTCGAAAAATGAGCTGATCTTTTTACTACTGTACCAAAGTTTCTTTAAAATTATATTACCCTTCAAAATGGTCACATTGGTTTATAATTAAGACTGATGCTCAAAACACAGTTGATTTTTTAAAAACATATCAGAAATAAGTTTTACCAAGTTATTTCTGTTATTGACAAATACATAACGGAAAGGGTATATGTTTTATTTTTGACTTGGATAGTCAATTTTTTTTTACAGATTTCCTCTTTATTCAATGTGAATGAAACTGTTATACAGATCGTTATTTTGAGGTTTTAAATATGGCAATGTTTACTATTCTAGGAGCATAAATCACTTATTAATGTGATAATTAAAATTTTGATGGTCACTTTGAAAGGTAATATCACTTTAACTAATTATCTTAAAAGTTAATTGAATTTTGGATTGATTCAATTACATGAGTACATATATAAATATATATATATACATTGTATCTATGATT
Source organism: Saxidomus purpurata (assembly GCA_022818135.1). Lineage (NCBI taxonomy): Eukaryota > Metazoa > Mollusca > Bivalvia > Venerida > Veneridae > Saxidomus > Saxidomus purpurata. Next base: position 33,242,200 of record JAFMSR010000013.1, read on the forward strand.
AATTCTCATTTAAAGAGATGACAATGCATAAGTAGAAATCGGTCATTAAAAGCGTGGTCCTTTTGTACTTTTGTCCATTTTTGTTTCTGTAAGAACTAAATTAAATTTGAATTTGTAATAGCTTCTAAAGATTGTAACTGGATATGTTGAATATATTTGAGTATACTGCAGTAATGAATACTATAACTTTGTCTTTAATGGTCTTAAATGATATTATGTCATAAATCTACATTCCAATTCGCATACATGCATGAATGTATGTATGTACTTACAATAAAGAGTCAAAGCAGTATTGAAGGCCACCTCCGAACAAAGACCACACTACAAATGAAGATCAGCAGGGCAAAACTGCATCAGTTAATTATAGTGGCAGTGAATAAAGACCACTTGTCAAAACGGTCAGTAGTCTTTGTTCAAGGGTTTAACTTTAAAGGTATTTTTAGAATTAATAAGAAATCCGTTGTTGAAAAATAATTTATTTCATTTAATTAAATCGCTATTAACAATACAAACAAATAGTGAATAACGAACAATATAACATGTGTTGTCTTACGTCGAGGAGGTTTAAAAATACCATTAAGACTTCTATAAGAGGTAGACACGACTGACATCTTCAAACTATTTCTGCTTGAAATCGTAGATAATAAAGTCCTCCGGGGTTATTTTATATTTTTCTTCCCGATAAAATCAAACTTATTGTTTCAGAAAATAGTCTTTCGAGACTTATTACCAATTTCTTATATGACACTTTATGGTAATTTGTACCCTCCACGCTGATATAATTGAATGTCATTCTTCATTTGTTATGTTTTATATTGATTAAAATCGCGATATTTTATCCTCAAAATTATCGGCAGGCATTTTGTCGGAATTTTTATATATAGTTAATAATGAAACTGTTGTGTGTCCCTTGTTTGCTGCCTTTGTCTCAGATGGATATGCAGTCGTCTGTATGCAAGTTTGATTGTTGAATGATGTTGCTGTTGATGCCAATTTGCGATTGTTTTCCTTAATATGTTAATGTTCATTTCCCCCTTGACAGATGAGTCACTCCCTCTAGATTATTGCATAATATGTTTGCAATTATTTCCGAAAACAAATTGATTGTTATTGACTGGTTACTCGATGCCCGTCACATTTCTATGTACAGGTACAAAAGTACATTGTAACGAGACAAAGCTTTTACTGGTTAATACCGATAAGTTTAAAATTGTAAGAAGCTAACAATAAGGACATCATTCCTTAGTCTGCGATAGAAATACAGTGTCCGTTGTATTTTTATTTATCTTTCTATCATAAACTTTTTTTTCAATTGTCATATGTAAATACATAATATGACAGTACGTGTTTGCTTTCGTGTGAATTTTGACTTTAGAAGCATCCACTATATTTCCTATTCAATTGACTTTCAGGTCTTGCAGTAACAAAGTTGCAATTGCTTTAATTTGTTCGTTCCAGACAATAAAGCAAAAGTGATGAATTAGAAATTGCACCAAATTTAATCTTAACCGGGATACATCTTCAGTGTAATTAATTATCGTTGGGAGAGTAAATCAAGCAAATTTTCCACATCGGAAATCTTTACAAACAATTCCCTTTCAAACCATGAGTGATTAAAATGTCAACGAATTAATTCAAATGTAGTGTGTAACTAAGATCTCTGACTTTTGTGCAAATCTGGCATTCCGCTCGATTGTCATGCGTTGCAATAAGAAAGTTCTTGGAAGAAGAAAACTATAGCTAGAAATTAAGCGAAGCAAATGTTTGAATCAATGTAAATGTACTGACAAACTGACAATGATTCGAATGTAAACAAACATACAGATAATGCGAAACTAGTGTAAGCGTATAAAACATAAGAATCTCTTACAGTTTCTTTTGCATTCACCCTCGTTATGGAGCCTATTCACATTCTATCTCGGTAAGTACTAGTGGAGCAATATTGATGGCATGAATATGATGGTTATGAACAAGCCTTCTTGTCCTCATTGTTACCATAGGTCATGGAGTTGTTTATCTGAAACACAGGCATGTATCGTTCATTCTAATGTCCATTCTTGACGTATGGTTCTTCTGGAATGTAAAGGTTCAATTAACATATCCATGATTAATACAGTATAAACGTATTTTAAGTATTCTCAGTTCATACATTTTGTATCCTCTACTTCAATATTGCCGCAATGGAGTTGGAAATTATCTGCTTAAATGACAACAGTCTGAGATAACAAGCTGTCAAAAGGAATCCACTGACTTATTGTAGTTCTCTTAGACGTATCACAATTCATTAGTGAGAAATAGCCTAATGCTTCATTAAATTAATGTTCATGACTGTTAAATATTGGTCCATTGGATATCAAAAGCTCGTTTATAATGGAAATATAATGACTGCAAATATTTAGTTCTCTCTTTATCTTAAATAACAAACAAAATAGCGATAAAAGCACATTTAACCAAATCATTATTGCCATATTAACACATTGAGAACACATGACATACTTAATTGTTTGAGTGAACAATTTTGTTGCTTTGAAAATTCAACCATTAGGTAATGTAAAATGACTGATAAAAACACGACATAAGATCACATAAAAGGTGCGGGAAATGACTTGTGTAAACTGTCGTGTGTATTTATAGTAATTACACCTATTTTCTCTCTGAAAACAAACTACTTTTCAGTTTGATACAACTGGCCAGGGCTCTGTAATTTTGCCATGAAAAGATGAAGTTTCTCCGGGAGACAAATGAGCACCACATGGCATTAAAGATGTTATTTTAGGGCAATACTTTTGATCTGATCAAGATGAACTATGATCAGCGACGAATTAATAGTCATCATGTACGTTTTAAAATGTATGCAATCCATGTGAATAAATCTTCAGTGAAAAATGAGAAGGTCAAATATGATGTATGTAAAGGACGGCATGTCCTATATCACAGATGCTCTTTAGCTAAGTATGTAAGTTTCATCGAAGTTGCTTAAATAATTTGGACAATCTGCGCTTGAATGGACATAAGAAGTGTGATTGAAACTGAAAAAATGTTTCATCTTTGATTTCAGCTTCCGTTTCAACGTTATTTACGTTTCCAGAAGGATCAGAAGCCCTCGCACTCTCCTACAACAATCGACAATTTTGTTTTATGATTGACAGCGACAGATAAAGTGATTTCAAGTCAGCGACCTTAACCACTCGACCACGGAGGCAGTTATATAATCAGTGTGTCTAGATTTCATAACATTTACTCGTACGATAATGAGTAAACTACAATAATCAAGTACTAGGCCTTTACATGCACGGGCGTATAACAATTTTAATTTATACAAGAGGGCCAAAATGGCCCTATATCGCTCACCTTGGTGCAAGTCCACTTGCCTTGTGGAAGATCACTAGACACTATTATATACCCAACAGTTTTTCCTATATACATCTTTGTAAAACAAATGACCCCCTAGGGAAAGGCCAATTTTGACCCCAGGGGCATATTATGAACAAACTTTGAACCAGTCTACTAGGCAATACCACATGCCAAAAATCTAAGATCTAGAGCTTGTGGCTTAAGAGAAGAAGTTTTTTTGAAAGTTTTTCCTATATAAGCCTTTGCAAAACGAAGTGACACCCCGGGCAAGGTCAATTTTGATCACAGGGGCATAATTTGTACAATCTTGGTTAACACGACAATGCTACACGCCAAATATCTAAGCTCTAGGCCTTGTGGTTTCAGAAAAAAAATATTTTTAAAGTTTTCCTATATAAGGCTATGCAATACTAAGTATCCACCCGCGCGGGGTCAATTTTGACGAAGGGGTCATGATATTAACAATCTTGGTAGAGGTCTACAAGACAAAACTACAAGTCAAATATCTAAGCTTTAAGCCTTGTGGCTTCAGAGAAGAAGATGTTTAAAGTTTTTCCTATATAAGCCTATGCAAAACTAAGAGAGCACACGTGGGATCAATTTTCACCCGGGGGTCATAATTTGAACAATCTTGGTAGAGGTCTACTAGACAATGATACATGCTAAATATCTAAGCTCTAGGCCTTGTAGTTTCAGAGAATAAGATTTTAAGAGTTTTTCCTATTTGTAGCCATAGCAACTAGAGTTCTGCATGAAATGGAATTTTTTAACAACTTTGATAGAGCTTCATAAAAGGTACATCCCTACAAAATTTCATCAACATTGGTCCAGTGGTTTCAGAGGAGATGTCGTTTAAAGTACGGACGGACAGGGTACTTACGTATACCCTAACCCCGTAATGTCTATCTGGCATGTTTGGACGGACGGACGACGGACGCCGGACGGCATGCGATCCTAACAGCTCACTCTGGCAGTTTGTGCAGGGTGAGCTAAAAACTAGAACAAGTACAAGATTGGCTTCAATAATGTGACAGTTTATTGCATATGTTAACGATATTACTCTAGATAAAAGTTTACGGAATGGTACGATGTTTATTTTACAATGTAACGAAACGGATAGTGAACACACGAACTTACGCTTTTTTGTCTTTTCCTGAAACTTTGCAACATCAGGAACTGGAAACGCACACTGAAAAACTCACTAACAACTTACGTGTTCGTCTGAAAAGAATACTAGTATACGATTTGAAAAAAAAGACCCTGATTTACTGTACTTATCATGTATAATTAATTAAGCGCTTGTCTATTTACCCTTCTTGGTCTCATTCATTAGGAATGACAACACTCACGGTGGGGGTCGATTTGTTTTTTATATATATACAATAAGAATAGTTTTTGAGAGCTAATGTATGTCAGTAATGATGACACGTAGAAAAATCAACAGCTGAAAAATCGGTCACTACTGATTTCGTCTCGTAACTCTGCATACACAGTATTAAATAACCATGACACATGTGTTCAGAGTTTGAAATAATGATCGAGCTAAGTAATACATTTTTTACAACAAAAGGAACAAAATGATGGTTTTGTCCAGCCTTGTTCACAGAAATGCAGCGTTTATACAAGGAACAGCGACACACTAAAATATACATAAACCAAATAAGACAAGTAGAAAGTCATAACTCAGAATAAGTTGTAGAGAAAGCAAACCTGGCTATACGTGACTATGGTGACGGTGAACGTATTATGTCAGTCTGTGACGGGAAAGGGATAGTGCAATATCTTGGACTTGCAGTTCTATTATGTAGCCTAACGTAAAAGATTTTGAACCCTAAATGTGACCTTGACCTGGAAGTACATGTAGCCGCATAGGAATAGTCATCACAAAGCATTCTGTCATGAACAATCATTGTTTGATTTTACTTAAAAACTGGTCCATGATGCTGGTCGTATGCATGATGCACGCGTTATGGACCGGGACACGATCAACAATGTATGAAATGTTATAAAACCCTATGTACGAGGTTGTGAATCTGAGACCTTTACCTTCGAGGTAACCACCACGATGAAGTGCTTGAAAATCTCCTTTGTTTTTGGCAGCAACTGTTTTGATTATACGGAAACTGTTCATGCATATAGAAGTCAAAGCTGGCATGAAATGTTGCTACACGTATATAGCTTTGAGTCGTAGGTGTAACCTTTACCTTGGGTTAACAAAGCAGGGAAAATCCTGTTTAAACTGTAACATCGTTGTTAATTTTACACGCTTCTTTAAATATGTAAAAACGTTTGAGAGGTTCATTTTACTTCCGATATAAGTCATTCGCATTACAATTATGAAAGCTTTGGCATTTGAATGCTCTGAATGTTAACTATTTGTTAAATAATAAAAAGTACTATAATGGTCTAAAACTCTCTAAATCCATAGTCGAGATACCCCTATGGACTCATTAAATTACATGCAAGGCACTAATGCACGTGGAAAACTTTATATTATTTTTGTTTTTATACTCGTTTGAATAACGGTTTGACCTTAATTTTAGCTAAAGACAGTTGAAGGCATCTAAAACATTTGAAGAGTCTAGAACAAAATTAAAGTTATACTTAGTTACTCAACCGTATTACTGTTGGTTTGATTTGTTCAAAGATTGCTTCAGATTTCGATTGTTCTCTATCTGCATGTAATCTTTGGTTTAAATCTAATTGTTTTATCTGAATGATGTACTGTCATAATTTCTGATGATTTGTACATTTGTTGGCTAATTGACAGAAATATTGAATAGAGAGATTCACAGTATCACATCTCAAGTTAAAAAGGGAAATCAAGCGTTGTTGTGAATAGTGTAATACTTATTCCAGAACTTTTCTTAGGAAATGTTTAGACGTAGTTGAAATAAAGATAATCGGTAAATTTATTTTTGTTTAAATCCCAATTAGTATAGGTATTGACCGCTGTACTATCAGCTTAATTAAATTTCAAAACAAATGACAACGTAGTAAAACCCACACGAAGGGCTACCACAGTGGAAGCATAAATACTAATAAAACTTTCACATTGTTTTTAGAATTAGAATAACCCACATAAGACCAATTCTTCAGTTTGACCCATCAACAATCAATATGAACATTGCCATTGATGGTGTAAATATATAATATTTTGCGAAGTATAGTTTAAGAAAAACAACATGTCTGCAACACTGCAAATTGTTGTTAATCACTGATAAATTGTAAACTCTTACATACACGTGCAAAGTTTGCTAATCAACGAGTGATTAGTTTGATTAAGCGGTGTAGTCTTTGATATTCTTCTTTTAAAAAAACGGTATTGACTAGCGCCTGGTTTACGCAGTGGAACCATTTATTTGACAGTTCTTCAGATGGTAAATACAATCTGTAGCGAACTTGTGTTCGTACATTATTTTACATGTAGCTAACTCTGGTGCAATTTTCTGACGACATCGCCACAAAAAAAGAAAATAAGCATCATTTAAGTTTAAGAAGACATTCGCATTGCAATTATGAAAGCATTTGCATTTGAAAGCTCTGAATGTAAACTATTTGTTAAATAATAAAAAGTACTATAATGGTCTAAAACTCTCTAAATCCATAGTCGGGATACCCTTATGGACTCTTTAGATTACATTCAAGGCACTAATGCATGTGTAAAACTTCATCCTCGTTTGAATAAGTGTTTGACCTTAATTTCGGCTAAAGACAGTTGAAGGCATCTAAAACATTTCAAGAGTCTAGAACAAAATTACAATTATACTTAGTTACTCAACCGTGTTACTGCTGGTTTGATTTGTTCCAAGATTGCTTCGAATTTCGATTGTTCTCTGTCTGTATGTAATCTTTGGTTTAAATCCGATTGTTTTATCTGAATGATGTGCTATCAGAATGTCTGATGATTTGTACAGTTGTTAGCTGATTGACAGAAATATTTAATGGAGAGAGTTACAGTATCACATCTCAAGTTTAAAAGGGAAACCAGGCGTTGTTGTGAAAAGTGTAATAAATACAATCTGTAGCAAACTTGTGTTCGTAAATTCACTTAGCTGACTCTGGTGCAATGTTCTGAAGACATCGGAACAAAAAGAGATATTAAGCATCATTAAAGTTTTAGAGGACATTGGCACTGCAATTATGAAAGCTTTGGCATTTGAATGCTCTCAAAGTAAACTATTTGTAAAATTATATAAGGTTGAGAAGAACATATAATTTTATGATATCTTCCTACATCTGGAAGCCTGCAAGCCAGGGAAAAATATCATTTACCATCTGTTGATTTAGACAGCAAACGTCAGATTTGACAGAAAAAGAGTTTGGTTAGACAGGCCATTAACATACAAACCATACAATATATTCTTATTACCATTTTCTCGAACAAAAACATAGCGTGTATAATGTCTAATTTCTAGAGCATATAGCCAATATTGTGTCGAATGCCCCGTGTAAAAGCTAATGTTTCGCATTGTTGTATTCTAATCTTCAAGCATAATACGCGATTTCCTTTCTTTTAGGCTATCGAGATTCAAGTGAGTTCGGACATTTGTTACATTATTCGACAATAATTGATAAAAAAGACCCATACTATTTACATTTTTGTCACCCACTTTAAATGGAAAACCAATGTTAAAAACTGATAGCCACACTATATTTTCCTCAACAGAAACATACTATTGGCTTCAAAGTCCTCCAAGACCATTACTATGGCAACAGCGATTTGAAATGATTCTTTTTTTATTTTGGCTAAACCCTATGAAAAAAGGCATATCGTCGAAAGAAGACATGAAATAGTTCACCAGATATGATATATTTTGAAAGAGTATATAATGTGGCAACCAAAAATAAATGATGCTGTTAGGAAACAATTACCGGAATAGTTAACTGCCCATGTAAATTGAAGTGAGTTTTGACGTCAAATTGTGGTATGTGACGTCATTTTTAGAGTGAATAATGACGCCTTAGGTATACTTTTTAAAAGGTTGTAGTTTTGTATGTACTTGACGCAGGTAACTGAAATTTTCCAACATTGATATCAAAATATTGTTTGTTCAAAATATGCAAGAAAGCTAGTTTCCAAGTATTTTGTCCGAAGGTCCATTTTCCCGTGTCGCTGGTCATATAGTTTTATGTGTCTAAACATTTTTTATAAATTTGTGAAATGGCTTATACGTATGTAAACAAAGATAAAAGAAAAACTATTTTGAGCATTCTCTTGTACAATGTAACTTGACATCCTCATTGTTTCCATCCATCAAGCCAAGCGCCTTAAAAGTGTGGGAATGAATGTAAAATAATAAAACGCATACTGTCTAAAACATATGTCACAAATAAGTTGCTTACACGAAAGTTGATACTTCCTCCTATGAATTTGATACATATAATTACAAAACATTATCTGTGCATGCAAGCTTAAGATCTGCAACGAAACACTGTCTGCTGATGTTGATGAAGAGAAATCATGAAAACATTATGTGTTTGGTCCTCTTTAATTGCATTATAGATAGGGACTTCTTATTTCAAGTTGCAACAATGTTTCTCGTATGAAAAGAAAATTCTGAGTGTCTTTTTACCCCCCCCCCCCCCCCCACCCACCCCTGTAACATGTCTGCTTTTGCATAAAAATGAAGGTGTAGGTTGTAATAACAAGTAAAGGTTAAACATAGTTAAGAGCTCTTTATTCTTTAAAATTGGTGTTTCAGTAGATAACATGGAATTAAAATTTTGTTAAGTTTGTACTTTAAAGGATAAAAAACCCTCATCCTCCGTGTGCTTAAAAATAAACCAATTAAATTGTCCTTACAGTTGGAAGATTCGTCCGTCTAAATGTAAGTCTGATTATAAAAAGGTGCTGGTCCTACTGTCTGATTCATTATTGTTTTACTATAGATTTAGATTATAGATCAGTGTTTCAATTTAGTCATTGTATTTTTATATTGGTGCACAAACAGTATAATATACCTACATATGTCATACTAAATTCATTAGATAAAATACAAGACATATAATCTGATGGCAATTGAAATACGTCAAAAATTAGCATTAACTTAAAAATGTCACCATTCTAGACTAAAAGCAACAAAGTTCCCATGACAACGGTGTTTCAGAAACAGGTTGCCTCTTTTCCAACATTTGTTTAACAGCAACGTTAAGCTGTAATCTAAAAGCAACACTCAAACAAGTAATGACGGTTATTGCTTTTAAATCGCATTAGAGCAGTGCCGATTTGGAGTTGTTATTTATTAACTCTTGTGACAGGAATGTGTTTCTGAAAAGGATAAAACATTTCAATTTGCGACAGAATGGAATTATTCCTTTCAACAGTGAAACCAAACTTAATTAAATTGCCGAAGAACTGTGTCATTTACCAGTATCTGATTAATTTTTAAGATTCTGTAACATTTGCGTGCAAGAAAGTTTTTGTATGTCTTTAATTGTGTGAACATTCCTAGACAAAGATTTTATCTGCGTTATCATTTGTAGGTTTCTTCATTCACGCAGTCGAAAACATTCGTTTTAAGTCTTCCGGCAACATATAGATTTCCTTAAGACTTGGTTGTTTTCGTTACTACAAGTAACACCCCATTTCACAGTCATACATTTTTGTATATTATTTAATTTAACGTTGTCTTTAATTACGGTTTCAAAAAAAGTTTGTTTTTGTTTTAAAATAATAATAAATAAGAAAGACTATCGAACTATTCCTTGTAAACATTCAAAATGTGGTAGTTACTAATTGAGTTTGTGATTACTCTTCTTTTTATTTCACAAATGAAATATATGTACTGTAAATTAGGATTTGCAAGTGACAGCTTATGTATTGATGTACATCATTATCTAGTGCCTCAATTAACAAATAATGCTTAAAATAGTTTCAGTGTTTCTCTAACGAAAAATGAAAAAGGTGAGATTATGAATAAGCACTTTTCTGTATGGATTGGATGAACCGTTCGTCAACATTTTATAGCACTTTCAAAAAATAAATATGGCTGTTTCCTTATATATTACACAACATGGGATTATTGTGGAAGAAAGATAACTCCTGGTGTACATTGTATGACACCGCAATGGAAAACATACTTAAGAAATATTAACGTTTGTTATAAAAAGGACAACGATTAAGGGGCAAAGTCCTCATAGCGGTTTTCTAAGGTAAGCGCCTTCTTCAAATCACAGCATACTACATGTGTATGTGGTTATTGAACATGTGACGTGACTGCATGCAAACCATACACCAGAAATAATGTTATATCACTATTTTGAATCTGACCATAAGATTGATGTTAATATGTGATAATTCTACGATTATCAATCTGTTTGGAATTACCCCGGTGTATTGGGCTTCAATCTATATTCGATAAGAATTTCAAAACGAATTTACGGGTGTGAGTTATGCAATAAAATGCCCCCATCAATCATTCTACAATTTCTACGTCAATGATGTTGTGTGAAATCTGCCTTCTTATATAGATGCTAACTTTTCCCTTATCTGTCTTAGTGAACCTCCCATTGAAACCGAAATCGACTATAGAAAATTGCAGTTTTAGGTCTGTTGAGTCGCTGTGCGCAAACATACTTTTACATTTCTATTTTGACGAAGGGAAGTACTCAGTTTCGTCCCTGATATGCATAGGATACTTCTTATTTTGTTTCATCATTTCATTTTAGTGTGTCTTATTAATGTGAATTTAAATGTAACACTATGCTTGTATATTATTATTTTATGTCGTTTCTATGCTTGCAAATTTAACATTGTAAGTAAAATATTGATAGCTTTTCTAAATTGAGTTTAGATAAAAAATGTATATCTAAGTGAAGTTCAAGTACCAATAAGTTTCAAAATCGGCATTTTGTTTTAATTTGTGAAATAATGCATACTGTGGATATTGTTTATTGTTGATTTAAACCTCAGTAAGTTAATGTACGGTTCAGTTTGACATTAAATGACCAAACTTGTATCGTTATTATAACGAAATATTCAAATGCATGTCCTAGGTGAACGTTACATGTACCATTCACAATCGGTTGTTTGGCAAACATCAAATATTGCAAAACACAACACATTGAGGCTGATTAATCAACTTCAATTTTGACTGTATAATACATGTACTTGTCATGACTTTGTTTTGTTAACCCATTATTGCTTGAAAAGTACATATTCTTTCTTTTCTAGCAGTTATGAACATGAAACGCTTTAAGCATTTGTCTTTAAACATAAAATGTAAATCTTCTTTGAAAGTTTCAAGACATGACACTCGACTTTATGTCCATTTAGCTAGGAAACAATGATCGCAAGAATATGAGCGACCCAGTCTGCTAACTTCAGCTGTAGCTGGAAGTAATTACATTTTCTTGTTCCTAGTTAAGACAAAGGAAAATCAATTAGCAATACTGCTGATGTTCTCTATTCATATATGCGACCAATGCCTGCGGGTTACAATGTACTACAACACCATATATTCAAATTTAAAACAGTTTCTATAGATTGTAACAAGAGATGTTGAATATATTCTAGTATACTGCAATAATAAACATTATATTTTGTCTTTAATGATATTATGTCATTAATCTACAGTCGAAATGGCATGCATATGTATGTTAACAATGACAATATATTGTCAAACCTGTGTAAAAAATTACATGTACCTCCGAATAAAAACTACCCTCTGAATAAAATCCAACAGGGAAACAATTATCACCATTCAACTATAGTGGCATTGAATAAAGACCACCTGCCGACAAACACTGTTTGAATTTGATTCGGACAGTAATCTTTGTTCATACGTTTTACATTACATATCTTTTTTTTTGATAAACCAGTAATACGTTATTGAATTATAATTCATTTCTTTCAATAAAATAACAACTATCAAAGCAAACAATTAGTCAATAACGACAGTATACAATATTATGTCGAAGAGGTTTAAAAAGGATTATCATAAAGATTTTATTATCAAAACCATGAAGAGCTAGACATGACTGACTCCAAAACATATTACTGCTTCAATTCGTAACGGGGTTATTTTTATCTTTTTCTTCCCGATGAAATAAAACTTTTTGTTTGTGAAAATAGTCTTTCGTGACTTATTTCAATGTTTTATTAAAATGTATGGTAATGGTTTCCCTCTGTATGATCCGATTGCTTTCCTTAATACAATATATACTCAAACGCAAAAGAAAGTGTGCACCTTTCTTTGTATGATAGCTATAGTTATATAGCTTATAAACCTTTCATATGTGTATCATGTGAAGCACGCCTGTGACTGTGTTGAACAATGGCTACATCGGTCCGTGTTGGCGTTAAATGTAACAAAACGTCCCTTTGCAAGCGTTTTGCATGATTTGCTCGTGCAGTGTCTGGGCAAATGTAAAATCGGTCAAATAATCTCTCATTACTTTCTTTCAACTTCTAGGAGTAAGAAAAACACACTGCGATTTGAATATTTTCATAACTCGCAATACCCGGACTCTCTCAGCGTCAACGTAATGAAGCTTTGATGATGCTTAGCAGAGGTGACTCCGTCGATAATTTTACACGGGCATTTGATTGCCACAGAAACACAGTAAGTAAACTTCAATGCAAGGTTCAACCAAACAGGATCAGTTGCTAATCGTCCTCGATTCTGCAGGCTTCGTGTAACTAACGTCAGATTAGACCGTCCTTTTGAACTGACGTACACCAGACGTCGTTTCTAAAACGCTACCACTACAGCGAGGCAGTACGGTATTTGCAAGGACACCGTTCTGAGGCTTTTGCGTCATTGTATTCGGCCTATCAGACCAAAACGAGCTAACGTTGGTAATGTGCTCATACGACGTCATCGTGTTGCTCGTTTGAACAGTGCACATTTTCATTTCCGTTGGACAAGACGTTGTGTTATCAAATGAATCAAATGATGGGAGTGTAAGGGTATTCAGGAGGAGAGGGGAGCGATTTGCTGACGCCTGTTTGTAGAGAGAGCGTTTCGCGTTTGGTTTGAGGCGGGATCACAGGGAACAGGAAGACTGATCTGGTCAATCTAAGTGGCAATCTTAATGCAGCCAGGTACATTATCCGGGTGTTAAGATCAGTAGCTGTTAATCAGCATGCCCCACATCATTGATGCACAACAATGCACGTCCGCATACGGCACAGCTGCAGCAATACCTAAATGCAAATGGTGTTAACGTCTTGCCTTGGCCTGCCGGTTCTCCTGACCTCAACCCAATCGAGCATATTTGGGAACGACGTATTGTACGCGTTATCTGACAAACTGGTGTCCATACCCGGTATTAATCAAAGAATCACAACAAAGCCATTAGGGGAGCTTCAAAACGTAATTATACTCACAATGACATCAATATCACAGTTTGCGTATTTGTCATTTTGAACCTTGACACATGTAACCGAATTCTGTGCATCTATAGAAACCGATATTTAAAAACAAAAGATTACTTGGGTTTGTAGGCAATTGAATAAGCATAACAGTGGTACATGTACAAAGCATCATATAATTTCTATTATGGATATCACGCAAATTAAGACAAACCTCTATGCACACTTTCTTTTGCGTTTTATTAAAAAAAAATGTTTTCTTTTTCCTTGACAACTGCCCTCTTGAATATTGATTAGATACGCTTGGAAATATTTTCGAAAACACATCAATTCTTGTTGACAGGTTACTAGATGTCTGTCATATTTCTATGTACGGGTGCAAAAGTACTTTGTAACGGGAACAGCTTTCACTGGTTAATACTAATAAGTTTAAAACTGCACGAAGCTTACAATTAAAATATCATTCGTCAGTCAGCGTGAACTATATTTTGTCCATTGAATGTTTATCTATTTTGATATAAAATACCTTTTTAATGACATTTGTAAATGCATGCAATGACAGTACATGTCCGTTTTGTGTGATTGGTCTTGGAGTAACAAATGTGCGCTCGTTTTATAATGTTCGTTACAGACAAAAAAGTGATGGATTAGTAATTTCTCCAAATTTAATCTCAACCGGGATTCATCTTCAGTGTAATTAATCATTGTTGGCCGGGTAAATAAATTCAGCTAAATCTCCAGGTCAGAAATACCTGCAAACAGTTATTTTTCAAACCGCGAGTGATCAAAATGTCAACGAAGTAATTCAAATAAAATGTGTCACTAAAACTTCTAACTTTTTTGTGCAAATCTGGCATTCCGCGTGATGGTCATTTGTTGCAATAACAAAGCTTTATTCCTACAAGAAGAAATTAAGCAAAGCAAACGTTTGAATCAAACTCAATATATTGAAATGACTGATTCAAAGGTGAACCAGTCTTTTTGTCTCACTGTTAACAAAGGAATCGTTTATCTGAAACACAGGCATTTATCGTTTATTCTTATATCCATTCACGAAAAGCATGATTGGTACAACCAAAAAATTCTGGAATATAAAGGTTCAATTAACATATCCAGAATTAACAAATTGTTAAAGTATTTATAGTTTTTTTTCAGTCAGTTCATAGCTTCTATTCCAATTTTGTTTCAGTTTGAAAAGATACATTAATTGAATGGAAACATGATGTTTTTTTTACTATTTTACGACAATAGTCGCAGTGGAAGACATAGGTGAGTAGAAAATTATCTTCCTTGATGACAACATTCTGTGATAACAAACTATCAAATGGAATCCACTGATTAATCATTGTTCTCGAAGACGTACCCAAATTTATAATAGGACATGTCACAATTTTGCGTTAAATAAATGTTTATGGCTGTCAAATACTGGTCAATTACATATATAAAGGTCGAATATAATGGTTGCAGTTAATTTAATTTCTCATCCTCTTAAATCACAATCAAAAGAGTGATAAAAGCACGTTTTTCAGAATGTGCATTGCCATAATGATGTTCCAGTATTGTATAAACATGACACACCTAATAATTATTTGAGTGAACAACTTTGTTCCTTTGAAACTGCAACCAGTAGGTAATGTCCAATGACTGATACATAAACGATATAAAAAACATGCGGGCAATGTCTTGTGTGAATATCGTGAGTGTTTAATGGTAATTAGACCTTGTTTCTCTCTGTAAACTAACTGATCTTCAGTGCGATACAAGTGGCGATGCCTTTGTAATTATGTCATGAAAAGATGTAGTTTCTAGGAGACAAATGAGCACCACATGGCATTATAGATGTTATCCTAGGGCAATGCATTTGATATGATCTAGATGAACTATAAGACTATGGTCAGCTGAGATTTAAAAGTCATCTTCTGTGAAGAATAAATAAAAAATAAAATTTGATGTATCTCATGGACCACATCTGATGTCGTTAATGTACATTAGTCAAGCATCAAAGTTATCAAAGACCTGTTACATGTATATAACACTAAAACCGCCATAAAACAAAAGTACACATGCAGTTTAGACCCCTAAATCTCAACTGACTCAGTGAGGTGGTTGTCTCCCATGCGAAATTGTAAAACATCTGAGTTAGTTATGCCCATATAGATTTTTATGTTGTCCGGCAGACTAATTTGATGGAACAAAAGTTTTATTGATCAACATTCAATATGTGGGTATGATACAGGGTCACATTTTGACTAGACTTATAATGTTAGTCAATGGGAAACATAATAGGAGTATCTTACATACTCGCAATTTCATCATAACCAAATCATGCGGAGAAGGTAAGTCACTTTGGTAGAATTGTGTAATGTTAATGCTGCTGTAGATTGACCCCACTTCCACTATTTTATATAATAATTCTATTTATGTCTATCGTTTCATTATTTAACCTATTTATACGCGGCTTTTAAGAAGTCTACACATACACTGTTCAAACATACGATGTACGTGACTGTAGAGAAGTAGAATAACTTTGCAAAGGGCGTGTAACTGTGACGAGTCTTACTGTCGACTTATATCATACTAGTTAGATGGTTTTTGTTAAATCATTCCATTATACAAGCTTTACGTGAGATGTGAGAACTCAATTATCATATGCAATCAACTTTGTTCTGTCAAATCAAGATGCGTGAACACGGCATGTGTCACAACCAGCTATAAGAAGATATTTATTGAAAATAATAAGTTACTAATGCGAACAATACAAAAACCATATACTGGAAACCTCGTCTAAAAGGATTCAGTATTTTACATAATATATCTTTGCCATGAGTAAAGTACAATAACCAAGTACTAGGGGCGTATAACAATGTTCATTTATAAAATTAGAAGAAGGAAAAAATAGGTTTCCATACAGCGTATTGCATCTGTAAATGATATTACTGCGGATAAAAGTTTACGGAATGGTACGATGATTATTTAACAATATAACGAAATGGTTAGTGAAAACACGAATTAACGCTTCTTGCTGAAAACTTTGCAACATCTGAAACTGAAAACACACACTGAATAAACTCACAAACAAGTTACGTGAAAATAATTATGGCATGCAATTTGAAAAAACAACTCTAATTTACTGTACTTGTCATGTTTTGTTGTTTAAGCGCTTGGCTATTTGCCGTCCATTTCTTTAATTAATTAAAAAGCACACAACTCATGATCGAGATCGGTTTGTTCATGTTTTGTATTTATGCGAAAAGAAAAGTTAGGAGCTAGTGTATGTCAGTAATGCTGATTCGTAGAAAATATCAACAGCTGGATAATATGTCACTACTGATTTTGTCTCGGTACTCTGCACACATGGAATTCAAATGCAGAATAACCATGAAAAATATATATTCAGTCTTCGAAATAATGATAGAGGTAAGGCGTTTACAAATCTTTAATCGTATGCAATTTCCTTTTCACAATAACAGTAGCAAAATGATGGTTTTCTCCAGGTTATCAGCCTTGTCCACAGAAGAACAGCATACATATAAGGAAAAGCGACACAATAAAATGTACATTAACATAATTGGATAAGTAGAGAGTCAAAACTGATAATAACATTAGGTAAACAAAACTGACTGACATTTTGTTTACTGTTATCACTGAAGGAAGCATGTCAGTAATTGGCCACACGTTAGCATGATGAAGTTGAATGTAAGGCGTCAGTATATGACGGGAAAAGGAGAGTGCAAAATCCCAGACATTATTTACTTCCCAGAAGTATTTAATGTAGCCCAACGTGTGATGATGACCTGGAGGCGGGCCCCTGGGCACACATCACTGTGTTATATACAATTATTGTGTGAATTCACTGCAAAACTGGTCCATAATTCAGTTGTTATAGCCGAGGATACAATCCATTGCTATGAAGTCCAATGTGAAAGGTTTTGAGTTCAAAGTATGACATATACCTTATAGATAGCAACCACGGTGTTGTGCTTGACAATCACCGATGTTGAAACTGTGCCATGCATGCAGAAGTTCAAGCTGGACACGAAATGTGCTACTTGCATATTGCTCTCCGTAAGTGTGACCTTTACCATGGGATAATCCTGCTTAAACTGTAACAATCAAAGGACTGAAAGTGCTGGAGGGTCGATTGTCTCTGAACAACACAGACTGTACACATACATATGTAAATATCAGGACAACCCATGCATGAGTAAAGTTATCAACAAACTGGAGACACAAATGTCCACAGAGTTTGACCTTTAACCATATGTGTAAACTTTACTTTTGATAGGGACCCATGTGCTTATCTTTTGCATTCAGTGACTACATGTATGTTCTACTACCCTAAAAAGTATCATAGCTTTTTATAAGTTTAAGAAAAATAAATGTGATGAAAATTTTGTTATTTTCAAAGAATTAAGAAACAAAGCTCAGAATCATGTTCATACCGCTAAACAGAAATACTTTACTGAAAAACTTACAGAAAATAAGTCAGACTCAAAAACTTTGTGGAAAACTTTAAAAGGTCTTGGTCTCCCCTCAAAAAAAGGTCAGTGTTCTTCTAATAACATAGGACTGAACTTAGATGGTGAAATCTGTGTTGATAAGCTAAAAGTAGCTGAAACATTCAATGCATTTTATACTTCTGTTGCTTCTAAACTTGTTGAGAAACTTCCATCCTGTTATAACAAATATGGAAAACATTTCTGTCTTGTTTCTATACTGATAAAGGTGTTAAACCTAATAGCTATTCTTTTTCAGTTGTATCAGAAAACAGTGTTTTAAAGTACTTAAATAAGCTCAGTGCTAATAAAGCTACTGGTCTAGATCAAATACCAGCTAGATTTGTACGGGACAGTGCCTCCATCATAGCTAGTCCTCTCACTCATATTGTCAATTTGTCCATTATTCAAGGCGTAGTACC